>CAJQUW010005390.1:0-381199 GCA_907163375.1 Prostheceraeus crozeri | reverse complement strand
ACTCGATTAGATATAAGACTAGATGAGAATAATAATCCGAAACCAGGTGAAGAACCAATAAATAGAGTAGATGCCGCCGCTTACAGGCATGATTTAGCTTATCGAAATCATGATCTAAGTTCTCGTCATGCAGCTGATAAGAAGATGATTCAAGAATTAGATAGTATTCAGAATCCTACATTTAGAGAAAAAATTGAAAGAATGTTTGTTAAGAAAGCTTTACAAGCTAAAATATTATTCGGTCAGGGTTTAAATGAAACGACAGCAAAGCTGTCTGAGAGCAACGCTCGAAATCGTAATTCAGTCGTTTATGCATCTGAAATTCATAAAGAATATAGAAAGCCTAAATATTTATTAAAAGTAAAAGTATTTAATAAAGATGATATTTGGAGTGCTGATCTTATTCATATGCCGAATGAAAGGGACTACAAATACGCATTGACCGTTATAGATTTATATACACGATACGCTTGGGTAAAACCTTTAAAAAATAAAAGTGGTCTATCAGTTAAATATGCGTTTGAAGAAATCTTTAACGAAAGTAATAGAAAGCCAAAAAAATTGTTTGTTGATAAAGGGTCGGAATTTTATAACCGAAACGTTCAGCCACTATTTGAAACTGTTTATTCAACTGAAAACGCTGGGAAGGCCGTAGTGATAGAAAGATTCAATCGGACGTTAAAAAATAAAATTTTCAAGAAATTTACTCAGCAAGGAAATCAGAAATGGTTAAAAATATTACCAGGAATTGTAGAGCAGTACAATAATAAAGTTCATTCTGGTATTGAAGAAACTCCAAAGAATGCTTCTGACGACCCTGATTTGATACGAAAGAAAATATTCGAGAATAATAATTTGAATGAGAGTAATCCGAATTTGCAGAAACTTAAGCCGAAATTTAAAATTGGAGATAGAGTTAGAATATTTAAATATAAGAACAAATTTGAAAAAGGCTTTGTTGGCTATTGGACTAAAGAAATATTTGAAGTTTGCAAAATAAATCAAAGTTATCCGATTACTTATGAAATTAAAGATTTAGATAATGAGAATATCAGAGGCCGTTTTTATCAAAATGAATTACAGAAAACAGAGCTTTAACCTCTAGGTGGCGCTTTAGCTAGCTTCGCTTGAGTTATAGATTGTTTAACTCTAACATAATATCTAGAAATGGTACTCCTTTTTGTAATTTAAATAAAACATAAAGACATAATTGTCCACAATAAGTTGTTCCCGGTTTTTGAATTTGAAACGTATTGTATGTTCCCGTTCCAAGTAATTCTTTTACTTCATTTGTAGGTGGAAGCCCGTATGAATCAAAATAATAATTATCTCCGTTTTTACTAAAGATACCTGCTGACCAATGTACGCCGTTTTGGTCTGAAGTGTGAAGATTCGTTATGAAATTTACAATTATTGATGGAACTTTGTTCCGGGAACTGAAGGTTCCTGTTGGCCTATTTTTTAGGAATTGTAATTCGTTTCTCATTAGAACATGAAAATTCTTTATTCCTAATTGATTTGCGATTTTCTTTAGGTCGAAATTCGTTGTCGTTTGTGTTCCATATAATTTAAAAAACTCATTTATGTTGCTCATTTTATAATAAAAAAAATTTCTTAAGGGACCCCTAGAAGACAGAAGGGAGGGGGTATTGATTTAAAACTGTTCTCTAATGATGTCTTTCCTTACTACTTATTCGATTTTGAAATGATTATATTATAATTATCGGAGCGAAGCTCCTCTGGCTTTAGCCGATTCTAATCTATATTGTTTTATATATTTCAATTTTCTTCATGAACTTTATTTGTAAAATATGTTTCATCGTTAAAATGATTGTTTAAAATTGTCATAACAACTATCCCGCATGTCGCCGTCTATGCGTTCTAAATTTAGAAGAAGAATTTTATTGTCATTTGCTTTTATTGTCAATGCACTCTTATGTGCTTAATCTATTCATGTCTTCACAATGGGAAGTACTTTACTACCCGTATGTGTTTGGCAAACGCTAAATGAATTTTGCAAATCGATTTCTAAAACTGAATTTGAAAATAGACTTTGCAAATGGATTTTGAAAATAGATTTTGAAAACAGATTCTGAAAATAATTTACGTAGGGGTAAATTGAAATGTCAAAACTTTACGCACGCGTAAGTTGAAATGTCAAAAGTTTACCGATGAGTAAATTGAAATGACAAGATATAGCATGATAATTTTAGGGGAAAGCTGCTAGACGTTTCTCTCTCTTCAATCTCTGTCTCTCTCTTCAATTATCAGGCAGTGTACGGGTTCATTGAATAATTATGAGTTTATGAGTTACAATGATCTTCTAGTTCACACAATTAGTACTTTAAATAATGTTGAGCATACAATAACGAAGAATGACTAAGTAATAATTGCGTCTTCTTAATTTATCATAATGCTCTAATCTTAATAATAATTGAGAACCATTTCACCTGTTTTTAATTGAGATAATGAAGGATATATTCTTGCGGTTTCATCCATTTCTGAAGTTCCTTCCACTTTTGTTTCTTCCATTTTTAAAGAAATATTTTTAACGGCGAAGCCCTGGAAGACATCTCAGATGTCCCGCAAATCACATGATATATTTTAAAAACCTGAAAAATGGATAAAATTCATAAATTTGAAATTCTTAACTTTTATGATTTTTTCGGTGTCCGGGTTTTCGGTGTCCTAGAACGGTCATGATTTTCAAGGTAAAAATTGTAATTCGCAAATTTGAGATTCTTAACTTTTCTGATTTTTCGGTGTCCTGGAACGGTCATGATTTTAAGGGTGAAAATTGTAATTCTCAAATTTGAGATTTTGAAAAATTTGAAAATTGGGTACTTTTAAAAACGACATAAATTCATAAATTTAGACCCTTTTTCGGGTTTTTAAGACCTAAATTCATGAATTTATGTCGTTTTTAAAAGTACCATTTTTGAAAAAATGGTACTTTTTGAATGAACCAAATTCATGAATTTAGGTCTTAAAAACCTGAAAAAAGGGTCTAAATTTATGAATTTATGTCGTTTTTAAAGATACTAATTTTTTTGATTTTATGGTGTCCTGGAACGGTCTTTTTCCCATTACTCTCTCTCTCTCTCTAAGAAATTGACAACTTTGCTCAACCATAATGTTCATCAACTTCGATATATCGCGACCATATTGTATTATCGGATGCAAGTAGACTTTTTAGGCTTTAATGTAAGTCTGTACTTCCAACAAGAGAGCTGTATAATTCCGCATATATCTTATGCACATTCTGTACTTCTGCATTTTCCTTTGATACATCGGAATTTTTATAGCAAATAGTGAAAAGATGAATAAAATGGTGTTTCAGTCAATTGTATTTATTGTGAACAAATATCGCTCGATGCAGATATGCGAATCAAAACTACAATGACATTAAAAATCAATCATTAATCGCATAGGAAGCAACAAGATGCACAGAAAAAAGCGCCCATAAGGACGGTGGCATTCAAGTGGACGCTGGCAACGCAGTCGTAGAAAGAGTCACATGGTATGGCGACTTTCGTCCGTTTTCCTACGTCTGTCTCCGTCATAGCTCCAGTGCTCTCAAAGGACAGGGCACAAATTGGAATCACCGATTCAATGCATTTCCTCTTCTTTGAGCCTTTTCAGCGACAAAATTGGGATCAATCGCACAATCGTTGACACTATTAACCGAAACTATATCGTTGCATGCAGATATCCCACGTAAGAGGGCCTTCCTCGAAGTGACATCTCAGCATTGGCATGCAAGGGAACAGTCGGAGAAATTTAACAAATTGGCAGTAAAAATTTAGAAAGATACACACTTCTTCAAGCTCGTCCGTCAAAGAAATTACCAATTTATTTCCTTTATTAAGCTGCACAGGAACGACACTCTTGCTTATAAAATCCTTCGTTTGTTCAGCTTTCTCCGCGGAATCGTAATGAGAAATGATGAAAAATGCACCCAAATCATTTGTCTTTTGTTTTCTGATGGAATTTGTCTGATTTCAGTCTACTTTCGGGGTGACTGAATAAAAATTTCGATTTTATGAAAGCGTTGCCAAATGTCGTTCGTTCAAACATAACGGGTTTAACCCCGGAGTTTACACCGACGCTGGAGTTAACTCCAGAGTTAACCCCAGAGTAAACTCTGGAGTTAACCCCAGAGTAAACTCCGGAGTTAACTCTGGGTTCGGGTAAACGGAGTAAACACTAACACTTACACTTACACCGGACATGAACTCAAGATAGAATAGATATTTTTAGATTTTCAACATTAAAGTATCCAGGTGAAAGGAAGTCAACTTTTCAAACATCAATGCAAATAGATATTTCTCCATGAACGAAAAAGTTGTGCATGAATGGAAAAGTCATAGTTTTCTTACTTCTCCGGGATAGGAAAAAATCTTTATTTTCTGATCAGAAAGTATTACATAGATAATTGAAAACAAACATAGATATAAAGTTTTACTTTATGCTATCTGGTTAACTTTTTATGCATGGAGACCACTTTATTGCCCATGGAGGATTACTTTATGATTTATGGAAAAACGTAGGAAAATATAAGTATAACTGCTTGTTTTGGAACATTAACAACAAATCTGAAACATTACAAGTTGATAATCACATTATGACAGTTAGTGAAATTAATAACACTTCCAGAGTCATCGCCTCTTGATTTTTTACTCTCAGGGGCAACGTTATGTGAATCGTTGGAGGAAGTGAGCATCTCAGAAATGTCACGTTTTCCTTCACTGTTCTCTATGTACTTTAGAGAGGTCGCTTCTGTTTTCCAGTTGAAGTGTTTTTTCAACTGACTTGTTGATGCACCAGCCTCAGGCATGATGGTTGCGGACGAACGACGTATTGCATGCCTAGTGTATGTTTCTGGGTTTGATAGATTGAGAAAGTTTGCCATTTTTACAGTAAACTTTGTAAGAAAGTTCTTTCCCATCGGTTGTCTCGTATAAAATCCTTCACAGTTCTTATTCACGCGGTATGTCTTCATGAATCGCCCAGAACCAGCATTACACCGATGAAGAGCATTGTCATAAGTTTCTAAATACTAAGTGGAATATTGAATCTATTGTTTATCGATTCCCCTCGCTGCTTGGAAATGGTGTAAGTTACCCACATTCCGGTGTTTTCATTAAACTCAAGATCTTCGAAGTTTATCCCAACTAAGTCGGCGCATCTGAGTCCACCGAAGTATGCTACAACAACTCCAGCTTTAATATGCACATACTCGCCATCATCAGGGGCATCGTTAAGAAACTGCATGATGTGGTCCTTTGTGAAGATTGAAGCTTTTTTCCTTTTATGGCCAGCTTCAAACTTTTTCAAAAGCAAAGTCACTCGAGGAAATTTTTGTAATTTATGTCCATGTAGAGTTTGATATTAATGATTTATCATAGAGTATTTGCTCCAAAGTGAACTGCTGGCATACTTGCGCACCTCCCCCAGGTGATGAAAATATTTGATAAAATCTTCTTCGTTCGGTTCTTCACTTATTCCGCAGAAATTGATAAAATCGTCCCATTGATTATCATATGATTTTGACGACTTTATTGGATTAACAGTCTGCATAATTTCCTCTGCTGTTGCCATCTTTAGTTCAGTACTCAATGAGAATGCAAATTGTTCAGATACAGACATTGCACTCAAAATTCAAATATACCTTTTCCATTTCTATTTGGATATAAGTAAGTTCAATTTAGTTTGCAGAAATATCTCTGGTAAGAAAGTAAGTTTGATTTAGTATAAGTAAGATCAATTTAGTTTTTCTGTAGATATCTTTGATTACTATTCCCAGTGTGTCAATTGTGAATCGATGACGATTTGAATTCATTAAAATTTTGAATTTCACTGTAATGGTAGAATTGTGTTAGCGTTATTGAAATTCTGATTACCATAGTTTAAATCATATTCACTCGAAGTGTCGTTCAAGAATGTTGAGAGGGAAATATAACACGATAAGCTTTACTGATCGGGATCGCCTTGTCAATGCATTTAATGACATCAAGGATTGGTTAAATTTAGCCAATTATCTTGGTATAAAGCCCCAATCAGCGAGGAATGTGATTGCGAACTATAAGAAAACTGGTCGGATCGAGGCCAAACAAAAAGGCGGCTCTAGAAATGTCAAAGTTGACGACGAAATGATGGCGGTTGTACAAGAGTTCATTGAACAGAAGCCAACAGCAACACTGAATGAAATGATTGCATTATTGAAACAGCGACTACCTCAAAAGCCAACAATTTCACATCAAACGCTAAGTGCTCGTCTTGATGGTTTATTTTATACACTAAAAGATGTCAGGTCTGTTCCTATTCAATGGAATACTCCAGAAAGAAAGGAAGAAAGGCGAGAGTATGCAGAGTGGTGCTTCGGTGACGGACTTTCAGTCAAGAAAATCTACGTTGATGAATTTGGCTTCAACGTATGGACATCAAGAACGAAAGGGAGGTCTCTGTCTGGTGAACGTGCTGTGCGTTTGGTGGAAGGACAAAGAGGTCAAAATCTAACTGTTTGTTTAGCTATCAGCCCCTAATTGGGCCTGGTTCACCATCTTCAAACTTGTGGAGGTATGAGAAAAGCACTGTTTGCTGATTTCTTGTCGGAAGTCGCTGAGTTGATTGAAGTCACTGATGAGCATTATGCAATCATTTTCGACAATGCTCAATGTCATGGAGAAGATAATCATTTGGGCGACTCTGCAGTTATTCGGAAGTTGCCAAAGTATGCTCGATTTCTGAACGCTTGTGAAATGGCAGGATCATGCCTTAAAGCAGCAGTGAAAAGACGGCTGTCGGATCCCGTGATTCAACGTGAGCTTCATGACAGATCAACAAATGAAGAACCTCACAATCGTCGGATGAGAATCATTGAGTGTGAAGTTCTTTCTTGCCTCCATGTCATAACAATTTCCAAGTGCCAACACTTTCAAACACATACATTGAAATATCTTCCTAAGTGTCTTCGTGGTGAGAACATTTTTGATTAGTTATTTAACATTGCCAGAGATATTTCTGCAAACTAAATTGAACTTACTTATATCCAAATAGAAATAGAAAAGGTATATTACTTAATTATTATATCATTCTATTTCATGTATACATAGAAGTATTTCTAGCATTTTCAGAAAATAAAACTACATATGCGGTTTCCGTAAAGCTATTTATAACACTCGTCAACTTTCTATGACTCTTTCGCTGGCGCTCACTCGTCATAGAAAGTTGACCTCGTGTTATAAAGTGACGCTTTACGAAAACCGCATAAATAGTTATATTTCTATGCATGTGTTGAAAAGTTGACTTTACCATAGCTGCTAACGTTTGTAAAGTTGTCCTTTTCAGTCCCTGCTCAACTTTTCAGTTCTTGCTCAACTTTTCAGTGCATGGTCAACTTTTTAGTTTTTGGTCAATTTTATAGGCCCTATATCGACAGAAATGACTCGGTAATCGTTAGAATTATGATCGAGAGTGTCCACATTTGGGTATGATATCATTATAAGCAAATCAAATTATTCTTTATAGCTCAAGTAGTTATTTTCAGGGATATCGATCGCAAACTTAATATCTTTATTTAGTGAGTTTAACAGTTAGTAGCTTTGAACTCAGTAAATAAAGACATGGTTTAATAAAGTTAATAAATATATAAGAAAAGTTTAATAAGATCTTTTCTATTAATAAGTCTATTAACAACATTTTTTTCTTCTCAAGAATGAGCGATCAATGATGTCAAGCAATAATCAACCATTAAAACGATAGTAAGTATTCGTGTTCGATCGACCTAGGTCATAAAGCGTAGGTCATGTGAAGGTGAAAATGCCGCAGTGAGTAGGCATACACTGTCGGCTCTTGGACTGATGAACCAAGGCTAAACGTTTCGGACGAGTTACTGAATGACAAAGACTTTTGTGCAGTCGTTTATAATCTTCATATATCTACAATTGGTTTAGCCACAACACAATGATGATAAATACTGAAAATTCAAGTGCATGTTCCGTTTTGTGGAAACAGGACTGTATATTAACATTCTTAATTAAACTATTGCCCCATGTCTTTGTAATCATGCTTCCATTGGTTCGTTGCTTCTTTTTTACACTACTGTTAGCGAAATACAAATGAAATTAGGAAAGCCATAACTGATGCAATTGTGAAAGAATTCGTAGACTCAATGTAAATAATTCAAAAGTAAGGGAATGCCAAAGTTAATTTACATAATTTTATGAAAAATAAATTAGTGGCAATTAATTTCTGTCTTCACGAAGCTATCCTCAGGAAACAAAAATATGATAGTCAGGCAGCAAGAACAAATTTCTGCAGGGAGCGTGGCCGAAAATGAGACTTTCACAGAATGATGTAGGTACATCCTATATGGCTACGACGAATCTGCACGTCTACCGAGTTCTAGTTCCTCCTCTTGTCTGACAGGATCAAAGAAAAACAAATGTTTTCCAATGGGACGCAAATTGAAGTTTTTGGACAAAATGAAATTTTCTATATTTTTTCTTATCAATTGAAAAGTACTATGTCTAGAGCTATAATTTTCGCAATGATATGTCTTTTGGTCCTTTCCTATCATGTCAATGTCAAAACTTATGGCTCTATGCTTTTCAGTTAAGAGAAAACAGAGAAAATGGCATTTTTGCCAAAACTTTAATCTACGTAAGGTTGGTACGTAAGATTTGTTTTTCTTTGATCCTGTCTGACAAGAAGAACTAACTATAGCTCGCCAGACGCGCTGATTGGTAGTAAGCATAGGGTGTAGCCTACATCATTCTGTGAGTCTCATTTTCGGCCTCGTTCCCTGCAGAAGCTTCTGGCTGCCGGACTATTTGTCTAACTTATAATTAATTAAACACGACCTAATATTTATGTTCCCTGAAGATAGCTTTGTGAGGAAGGCAGAAATTAATTGGCATTTATTTGTTACTAAACAAATGTAAGCTAATTTGGCATTCCCATACCTTTGAATTATTATATGATGCAATTTATTCATGTGTAATTTAATGAATTGATTAATGAAGTCACTATTAACCAATGACGAGTAATTTCAACTACAGAACGCAGTCATCTTTAGGGTATAAAATGATAACTGAACAGAGCATGCCTCGATAGAATTTTAAGCATTTAGAGATATGCGAATGAAGAATATACACTAATCCCAAAAATGTCTGTCACCTGTTGAATTGCTTTCTAATGTTAATAGGTGGCCATTGAATTGAAGTATATTTCTATGAATGCTATAAGCTACACAGGTTATTAGAAATCTTTGATTTTCAAGCCAATTGTACTCAAGCATGCCTACTCGATCAACTAAATGAAGACAATACCAATCGGCTGTGAAAAGGCAAAACAACTTATTTTGAAAATAGTTGTTTTGAGAAATCCGGGTAAAAGCAAACAGGCACTTTCAAGCTAAAACAACGTTTTTCAAAATACGCTATTTATTTTCAGAGGCATGAAACGCCAAAACAGTGTATTTCACAATTCGATATTCAGTTTCAGCGTTATGAAACGCCAAAACACCGTATTTCACAATTCGATATTCAGTTTCAGCGTTATGAAGCGCTAAAACAACGTATTTTAAAATGCGCTTTTCAGTCTCAAAAATATGAAAATCTAAAACAACGTGTTTTAAAATGCGGTTTTCAGTTTTAGAGGTATGAAAGACAACATACCTCAACTTGATGCCATAAAGATTGTAGCGTATTTTGAAATACGTTGTTCTGCCTTTGCAGAGCTCAACTAAATATCACAGTAACTATAACACATTTTAGAATGCGTTCTTTTGCCTATTCATAGTTCATCAAAATGCCAATCAGATGAAACGTATTTTGAAACATGTTTTATAGTTCCATAAAAAAGATATTTCATCGGACGTCGATGAGATAGTTAGTTTTATTTCCTTGTAGCTTATAATTCTAAATTGTCTAATCCTAAAGATGCATTATTTTTTCTTGTTTAAAATAACTGACTAACCTCAGATGAAAATACATATACTGAGTTACCCATATGACCATGTTAAGGCAAAGCAACGTATTTCAAAATACGTTGTTTTGCTTCTTCACGACCGAAATGAGAAATAAAATTGAAAGAGGAAAATGATGGAAACTAAAGAAAAGATGGCTTGTAGTTGAGGCTTTTGGCTTTTCTGTAGTGCAGATGGTAACATCAGAATTTGTCTAACTTCTAAATTTTGGCAAAAGAATAATTTTATGCTAGAAGGAGCGAGACACAGTGAGATTTAGTGAGTAAAAAATGCTCTACCGTTAGAAAAGAAATCCACCGAGCACAGCAACCACCCACTGCATAGGCTGTGTCTTCTGAATAGCAGAATTTCATCCGCCTGTTTCATCCGCAGTAGAGTTACTAAGGATCTGGAATAAGCGATTGTCTTCTTGAGTGGTCTACAACGGTTTTCACAATGTCAGGCAGGTATAAGGATACGGAGACCGCTTGTTGCGAGAACAATGGAGATTGAGAGAAAGATTGGTTACGAAAAAATTGTGATATGGATATGGAAGGTGATATTTGCGAATGAGAGTAGGTTTCGGAGATTGAGGAATGACAGGCGGGTGCAAGTCCATAAGAACGCATGAGCGAATGAAAACTGAGAACTCCAGATGCGGCATACCGAGTATGGGAAGTTAGTTAAGTAAATATTCTGAGAACGATCTAATTTTGTGATCTTAGTGAGCTACACATTCTGAAATCCTTCTCAAAATTAGAAAAGCGTGAATACTTACGTTTACACCTATGATATTTATCTATGCATCGCTAGCAGACTGTCGGATTCCATCTTCCATGAAACATAGCTCATCATTGGCTGATCAGTCTCATCATGCTAGAAGCACTGAAAGATAGAACGGCCATCAAGATTACCAGATCCTAAGGGTAAAGCCACATGACGAGCTTTTGAGCTGCGCTGTAGTATGTGTTCCAATCGGAGTGGCCACACTAGTACCCCCAGCTGTGCTATTCCTCTCTCAATTATCACAGCTCAAGCTCGAGCGGTGGAATGATCTATTTTTAGAACTAGCGCAATAAACCAGCAATTCTGACGAGCCGCGAGCGGTAATCAAGCTGTCGGCTCATTATGTGGCCGCGTAGGGGTAGGGCCACATGATGAGCCGCGCTTTGAAGCTAGCAGCGAGATCGCGACGTCAAGCTTCGAACTTTGAGAGTCTAGTGGCCACATGATGAGCGGTACAGCTTGGTTACCGCTTGCATCAATCTAGCTGATAGTGCAGCTGTAGCTGATGTGTTCACATGAAAAGCGTTGACTGCTTTATCACAGCTTTGAAAAAGCTAGCTATTATTATTACTCAAGCATGCGTAAAAATCATTCCACGTCAAGATATGTCACTTAGAAAGGTTCTTTTGTTGAGTGAATTGATGGAGACATCTTCTATTTTGAGAAGTAATATTGTATTTGAAGAGCGTGATCATTGGGTTCATCCAATCAATGCAAAAAGAGACGAGTTGGGTGAATTTCATCATTTGATACCAGAATTGAAAGAGGATGCAGAGAGATTCTATGGTTATTTTCGAATGCTACCGAAGACATATACAACGATTTTCAATATAGTTAAATCGGATCTCATCAAAGAAGACAGGTTTCAGGCGACCAGTATCAGCCGAGGAACGATTCGCACTAACTTTAAGGTAAGTATAATTGATTCGTCTAAGGAGATTCGTATTTTTTATCGATTTATGTGAAAACAGACATCACCCAGATTTATGCAATTACCCTAAATTTTCATTGGCCTGCATGTGTTGTATAAGTGTAAATGTTATTTTTCATCGAACAGTCTAACATATATAGCAGGTGATTTGAAATCAAAATACATGTAATTGTTGCAATAATAAGTAATAATTTGATTTGTTGTCTTGCTTGATGACATATATTTCGCTGTAATTTTACAAGAGATATATAAACTTCAATATAAGCGCTTATTTGGAAGCTTGAATATAGGCCTACATGTATATATACGCATGTTGCAATTGTATGTGAGAACGGCATGAATACTCCAAATAGTGTTTACTAATGAAATCTAAAATTACATGAAAATATCCAGACTTAAAAACAGTGTAATGAAGTTTTAAGAAAATGCTCAATTGTTCAAGTGAGCAGGGTAACTGTCTTGGAATGCAGGAGTATCGTACGAACACATGATAGAAGATGAGGTTTCTATTGTGGAGTCTTTGTTATTCTTTGATAATTGCTGGAAAACGGCATCGTTGATAACCTTATTGATCTCAGCTTTTGTTTTCATAATCAACATAGGGTCAGTCAATTTTCTCAAGTCATGCGAGATAGCACTGCAAAAGGTCGTCCACTCATCACTTGGCACGTTTGAATCTGCCATAAAGGCTTGTAGGTTTTGCATTTTCTCTCGTTCAATTTGCAGAAGCTCCTCTTTCAATCGCGCTTTCTTAGATTTTCGAAATTCCGTGTTCCGATCTGAAGATGAGTCACGAGTGAACAGAAGATTGGTGTCCAGAAGTATCGCTTTCGACGTACGTTGGCTCATCTGTGACGCTATCATGAAAACTTCCATGCAAATCCCGTCCTACAAATTGGTCCTTCATGTACAACATGGCTTTGTAGTACGGCCACCGAACAAATTCCTCATTTTTCTCAAATGCTGGTTGACCGGACGAAGTCTTCGGAAGTTTCCCACAAACTTCCCTCATCTTGTCCTTCAATACCTTTAATTTCTTTCTGCACGCATCCGCTGAAAAGAAGAAATAGAAGTTGCTCAATTATTTACTTAACAATATCGAACATTCATACATTCATAAAATCAACACAAATATA
Source organism: Prostheceraeus crozeri (assembly GCA_907163375.1). Taxonomy (NCBI): domain Eukaryota; kingdom Metazoa; phylum Platyhelminthes; order Polycladida; family Euryleptidae; genus Prostheceraeus; species Prostheceraeus crozeri. The sequence continues at coordinate 368,376 of CAJQUW010005390.1, read as the reverse complement.
ATTGCCTGTAAAATGATCATATAGAAATCATTAAGATATTATTAGTAAAATCTTTTAATATTAAGTAGCAAAATAGAACAGCACAATACGTGCATGTTGTCAGAATTATAACAAAGTCATGATCATAATCAATGTATGTGTAATTGTCTTGACAAATTTCGCTATTTTGCATTTATTTGTATCTCATCTTTATTACAGGTACTTGTCAACTGGTATCTCATTTCGATCATTGGCTCATTCATACAGATTAAGAAGAAGTACAGTTGGGAAGATTGTTGAAGAGACTGTCAGTGTTTTGTGGTCAAAGTTGAACCCAATATATCTTGCAGAACCGACACGAGAGAGATACCTTGAGATCGCGAAAATGTATGATGAATATTGCAATTTTCCCAATGTTATAGGAGCGATTGATGGAAAACACGTGCGGGTAGAAGCTCCGAACAACTCCGGCTCCAATTATTTCAATTATAAGCATCATTTCTCCCTTGTTCTCCAGGGTGTTGCAGCCCCGGATTTGAAGTTCATTTCAGTGGAAGTTGAGGCCTACGGAAAAGAGAGCGATGGAGGCATATTTTCACGATCAAAGACCAAACTTCATATTGCCAACAATTCAGCCAAGCTGCCGAGTACTTCTCGTTTGCCCAATTCAAACAAGAATTTACCTTACTTTTTGATCGGAGATTCCGCGTATCCCCGGAAACCATATGTAATGACACGAATCAACTCAGGTTTAAGCCATGACCGACGTATTTACAACTATCGTCATTCGAGAGCGAGAAGGTGTGTTGAATGCGCGTTTGGAGTCCTCGCAGCCAAATGGCGAGTTCTCAAATCGGCAATGTGCACCAAGGTTGAAACCGTTGAAAATATTGTTCTCAAATCGGCAATGTGCACCAAGGTTGAAACCGTTGAAAATATTGTCATGGCTTCTGTTGTACTCCATAATGCGATAATACATCATGAAGGTGCCAAAAATGTTGATGATATTGAAATTTGGAATAACAATCGAACAAATCCTGCGGAGGCCTCCGATCATCATGATAGCAACCGTGTCGGTCGTCCTGGTCACTATGCTGCATGGGTCAGAGAAGAACTCGTGAGATATTTCAACAATGAAGGCGCTGTCAGCTGGCAGGAACAGTATATTTGATTACACACTTTGACAAATGATTCCATATTGAACAATATACATCATATTTTTTCTATTAATGTTTGATATTCTTATGTTTCTATTACATACCGGGAGATAGGCATCTAATCAACAGGACGCTTATGTAATTTGATAATTCTTCAAACTGAAGAATCTTAATTCTAAAGCTATTACTAATAAGAGAAAAAACCGACAAATTCATTAAGTCACTGAAATGCAACGTGCAGAAAACTCACCTGTCATTCCTGTCAGCGAGGATAATTCTTCAAATGCTTTCTGTCGCATACTGCGATTCATAAAATCTTTGTGCTCTTTCCTCCATATTTCTGGTCAATCTTGCACCAGACCAATAAATTCAAGGACTTTTTCTTCAGCCATACTTCTTGCAGTCATAGAGGTTGTCAAGTAAAAGTTTGTCTTCGTTCTCTCTCGTCCACTATACGTCAGATCTTAAAATAGATCACCCCCACCGCTCGAGCTTTGAGCTTTGATAAGTCAGAGATGACTTACCGCAGCTCGAAGCAAGCTGTGACAAGATGCTACAGCGCAACTGCAGCTACTAGTGTGGCCACTCCGATTGAATCACATACAACTATTTTCACAGCGCGGCTACAGCGCAGCTAACAGCTTGTCATGTGGCCTTACCCTAACTCTCACAGCTCAAAGCTTGACAATGCTAGCTTTAAAGCGCGGCTCGTCATGTGGCTTTACCCTAAACCTATCGAACATGCGCGATGGGATCTGGCGGAGAGGACAGTTTTCTAAATAGGCGGAAATAATTGTTTGAAGGACTTAGCAATCCATCGTGGTCGAACAATGGTTGAGCATTCCTCAGAGCTTAATTAATAACTTCATAACAATAAATATTTATACTTCAAATAATCAGAAGTGTGATCAATTCATCAGGAGGTCTCTTTCTTTACTGTACAATAACATTTTATAATGCCGTTGAAAATATCATCATTTATAATGACGTTAACTGCTTTTCTTAAATTATGCAATAGAAACATTTACTACAGCATGGCAACAGGTTTTGTTTGGTTATATTAAAAGGTGACACACATTTTTGGGATTAGTGTACATAAAGGTATATTTCTAAATGCTTAAAATTTCATCACATCAATGCATGCTCTGCTCATTTTTTATATCCTGAAAATGATTACGCTCAGTATAGTTGAAATTAATTGGTTCATGATCTAACAAATTGGCATCATATAGGCAATTCTACTTTCGTTTTCATTTAGAATGTCCAACCAAGGCGTTATCTCTACTTGATTGCTAGCTGTTTATAATTGCTTTAAAAAATTTCCAAAATTAAACTTGATTTGACCCTCTTAATCATGTTTACATGTGGACATGTATTTGCTATATTTCTTTTTCATGATTGTAAACTGTTAGTGGTTGTCTTTAAAGATTTCTAAGGACTTGCATTATTGGTCCATACTCGCAATCATGTTCTCATATAGATACATTTGTCATACTCGTACTTCCTTTTTTATTTGATCGTCAGCTGCATATTTGCCTCTGAAGATTTCCAGACTGTATTGACCTATCTCGTTCGTAATCATCCTAATTTCGTTATTTGTTTTATGACCTATTTTCATCGGAAATTGTCTATAGTGCTCATGTAATATGGTGATTTTATGTGGTCGTTTCAATATTTTTTGTCTGGAAAGTAATGTGGTAACAGTTCCGGTAATTAATGTAATGTTATTGATTTTAAGCAGCATAATTACATTAAGTGAATAAAGCTCAATATATGTCATTTTCCTATTTTTCTATTATGTTAAAATTCTATAACTCACCGATGGCTCACCGATGCGTCGGCAAATAGTCGGCCCAGTAAATGACTCGTGTTTATAATAACAATAATGATCATTGATACTAGGCTTTAATTGCAACAATCCGGTATCCTCGGATTGTTGCAATTAAAGCCCTATATCAATGAAGATATATTACCTTTCGAATGACAGCCTAAATCGTCGGCGCGTAGCGCCAGACGATTTAGGCTGATCATTTGAAAGGCAACACATGCATTAGTTGAGTTCATGTCCGGTGTAAGTGTAGGTGTTAGTGTTTACTCCGTTTACCCGAACCCAGAGTTAACTCCGGAGTTTACTCTGGGGTTAACTCCAGAGTTTACTCTGGGGTTAACTCTGGAGTTAACTCCAGCGTCGGTGTAAACTCCGGGGTTAAACCAGTTATGTTTGAACGAACGACATTTGGCAACGCTTTCATAAAATCGAAATTTTTATTCAGTCACCCCGAAAGTAGACTGAAATCAGACAAATTCCATCAGAAAACAAAAGACAAATGATTTGGGTGCATTTTTCATCATTTCTCATTACGATTCCGCGGAGAAAGCTGAACAAACGAAGGATTTTATAAGCAAGAGTGTCGTTCCTGTGCAGCTTAATAAAGGAAATAAATTGGTAATTTCTTTGACGGACGAGCTTGAAGAAGTGTGTATCTTTCTAAATTTTTACTGCCAATTTGTTAAATTTCTCCGACTGTTCCCTTGCATGCCAATGCTGAGATGTCACTTCGAGGAAGGCCCTCTTACGTGGGATATCTGCATGCAACGATATAGTTTCGGTTAATAGTGTCAACGATTGTGCGATTGATCCCAATTTTGTCGCTGAAAAGGCTCAAAGAAGAGGAAATGCATTGAATCGGTGATTCCAATTTGTGCCCTGTCCTTTGAGAGCACTGGAGCTATGACGGAGACAGACGTAGGAAAACGGACGAAAGTCGCCATACCATGTGACTCTTTCTACGACTGCGTTGCCAGCGTCCACTTGAATGCCACCGTCCTCATGGGCGCTTTTTTCTGTGCATCTTGTTGCTTCCTATGCGATTAATGATTGATTTTTAATGTCATTGTAGTTTTGATTCGCATATCTGCATCGAGCGATATTTGTTCACAATAAATACAATTGACTGAAACACCATTTTATTCATCTTTTCACTATTTGCTATAAAAATTCCGATGTATCAAAGGAAAATGCAGAAGTACAGAATGTGCATAAGATACATGCGGAATTATACAGCTCTCTTGTTGGAAGTACAGACTTACATTAAAGCCTAAAAAGTCTACTTGCATCCGATAATACAATATGGTCACGATATATCGAAGTTGATGAACATCATGGTTGAGCAAAGTTGTCAATTTCTTATATAGTGGATCATGTAAGGAAGGACCCGTATCTGAGGACAATTATGAATTAAGTAGGCCTAATCCGCTTTCCAAATGCCTTATTGTAAATACCGGTATAAATACTGGTATGTCATTCAGATTACTCGTCTTGGCAAACAGGTAATTTTATAATTGTAAATGGGATAAATATCAACTAAGTTAGAATCATAGACAGCGGATATCAGCACTGAGGTCTACAAAATATTCAATGTAAAATTAAGGGATAATCAACCAAGTTGCTGATGACGTGTGCGGTGACACCGTCCATCAGGTCCTAGGTTGCAATTAACCATCTTCATGCGAGCATATGGCAGTCAATCTCCAAGCTACAGTTTTAAGATGACACGTGCACACGGATGCATTTGAAATGAATGTACGTATACTGGCTCCCCCACGCGCGGTTCGTACATTTCTAGAAGACTGAATTAGGTTTACAATAATTGTCATCGCATAACTTCACTCAGCTTTATGCTATCTTTGGCTAAATAAAAGCAAAAAATATACCATAGCTTCGGTTGAATTCGCTTAAAAATTTCGTATGTAGCTGATAGCTATCTCAGGAGCAATCAGCTAAGTGCTGACTGAATCAGCACAAGTGCCGGTAGGACCCCTACGCAGGTGGGCAGGATCGAGTAGGTCAACACGAAATTCACTTTCGGATACAGGGCGGGCGGGGTGCAGGAAGATATGTACATGTAGACAGCATTATGAATGAGCTGATGCGACTAGTACAGACAGGCCTACACAAAGACAATGGACAGGTGGGCGGACCTATTTCTAGTTTTTTCCGGATTGTACGAAAACGTCGCAATTCCAATTTCGTCGCATCCGAAAACGTCGCATGTCCGTTTTCGCCGTAATAGGATTCCGATTTTACTCGCAGTTGATCTATGTTACCACTATAAAAGTCGTCATAGCCACCCTTTAGCTTCAGTATGGCTTTCTATGTGTTAATTTGATCTTTGTCCTCCAGCAAATATCTATGTGAAGCTTGTCGTCAGCATCACAGAAATTTCTTGTCAATTTATACTTCACGGAATCACATTATTGAAAATAAAGGAGATATACATAATATACAAGAAAGCTAAAACCAACATCCTTCAATAGATTAGTAACCAATGGTGATATGGTGATATAGTGATTTTGATTTATATCAAAATCAAGCTTCATCACTTGAATCCTTTCTGTCTGGAGAGCAAGACCTATTATTTTTCAATAAGAAATTCAATGATGGATAAGACAAATGTAGAGATAAGATTGAGCAAAACCCAAAAAGGCAAGCCGAAATACTGAGATTCATTTTCATTTGCTGGCAACTTCGTAGTAACAAGATTGCTGAATTTCCACAATACACTTACCTACATACATGTACATCAGTAGTTAATAATGTGAACGCAAAAAGTGAGGATTAAAACGAGGATGCGAACATGGCGTTCCAAACATGTAAATATGAACATTTGAATTCGAACCGCGTTCCGATTGGGATTTGAATTTGAGTTCATGTTTCGAGGTTCGGTACAATCAATTGTGTACTGGGGTTGTAACAGCCTGTTCCTATTTTGAATTAAAGTGAGTGAATTAGAACAGGGATGCGAACATTTATTTCGGAACTTGAATAGATAGTTGTTTGTTTTGAGACTGCTTGCTCAAATGCGACAATTGTGGCCATTGTGACTATGATGACAATTTTATTTATTTTCATAATGCGTTTACAGATCAGAAATTATGTTCAATTATTTGCTAATCAGAATCCCATTTACAGAATTTGTGAAATAAAAACAAGAGGTTTACAATGTAAGTGTAATTAACCATAAAAAATTAAAGAAGGTAAGTCACGTCCCTCGGGGGACTCCGTTAACTTCAAGAAGTACTCGGCCCATTCGAGGAATGTTGCATTGTTTGTGAAGTCGTGATCACACTCGTGTATAGGACACTTCGCCGACAGTCCTTTTCTCCTTTGGAGTGCTGTCACTGTTAAAGTCTTCCAGAGTTCCACTTTGCATCCGCAACACAAATTAATCTTCGCATGCAACGCTCCACCCATAATTATTTGGCTTTCATTGTGGTAACAGAACAGTTGTTTCTGGGTACTCATCATGAAGTAGATTCGTAATAGATTCCTAATGTCTACTCAAGTCACGAGGATTAGAACTTGCTTAATTGGAACAATGTCATCCTTATATATCCCTTTAGGGAAAATCGAAACCTCTCTGATTGGCTGTTGGGAATTCCTTTGTTTAAAAAGTATTTAAGTCCTAGCTGTGTACCAATTCTCATCAAAGGTTCTAATCCTCAAGTACCATACTGAAAGTCATCTCTTATAATTACGCTAACCATGCATAGTATCAATACACCTCCCGCTTCTCCAGCTGAAGTTGAAAGGATCGAATCGGAACAGGTATTCGGAACAGGACCCATAACTCCTCCGGAGTCATCCGAAGATGAGAATTGCATGGTACAGAGTAGTGTGTTCGAAACACCGGTGGAGGCCTTGATAACGGTGAAGACGCGCTGTGGAAGAGATGTTCGGAATGCGCCCAGGAGGATCCACACGAAGCGAATATGTGTGCGTATGGAACCCGATGAGAAAAATCTCACAACTGCGCTGGAGTTCAGCATTATAGAACCACCAACGCCTCGCCGCTGCCCTGGTGCCCCCAAGAAAACAAGAGTGTGTGTTCGTGTTGACTTAAAAAAACTCATTCCTTTTCCCAATATCAACAACATGTAACTTTTTATCTTAAATATGACTATACATAAATGAACAATCTTGTTTTTATAATTTCACAAATCGAATTTCTGATAGGATTTGAATGGGAACTGGGGATAGATATATTCATCTCTGAAATAGCTACCTATAAGTATTTCTAAGTTTAATATTTCGAAGATATATATTTCAAATCACTTGTTTGAGACTTTGAAACAGCACCGAACATACTAGAACAAATTTGAAATGAATATTAATGTGTAATTCAAATGATAGTCAAATTGGATGAAAGTTTGAATAGATTTACAGTGTTTTTGAATGCCTTTTTTCACCTTAGGATGATATCATACATATTGCATACAATACATCATTAGCTAGAGAATGAAAAGATCTTTCTAATGATATAAGGTATGTACCCATTCGATGAAGAAATCCCTGTTGTATGCAAGTGTATGCAGGAAGAAAAAATTATGATTTCAATTTTTAAGTTTCTCAACTAAATTCTACCTATCTTTCAAAGGGCTATAGTTGCTTCGGATGGTGTCATACATATTGCATACAATACATCATTGGAATCAGAATGAAAAGACCTTTCGAATGATATAACATATGTACCTATTCAATGAAAAAATCCTTGTTGTATGCAAGTGTATGCAACTGGAAAAATTCTAAGTTTTTCTCAAAAATAACTAAGTTTCCAAGTTTTTGAAAATTTTCAAAGTTAAAGTTTGATCACTCGAAATGACCATAATGCATAAACTTCCACATGAACTTGACCTTGACCTTTGACTTGACCTTGACCTTTGACTTGACCTTGACCTTTGACCTTCATACACTTCATACACGGCGGGGGGGGCTCAAAATTTCTCGGGCGCTTCGCGCCCTCGAAATTTTTCTGATTATAGGGTAAATAAATTTTCGAGTGCGCTTCGCGCACTCGAAAATTTATTTACCCATGGGTTCTGGGTGCCATAGATACTCTTCTTGCTTCCCTAACCCTAACCTTAACCCTAACCATAACCCTAACCTATTATTTGAATTTTGGCGCGAATTTAAAATTTCGAAATTTGGCGCGAAATTTGAAATTTAGATATTTCAGATTTTAATATTATCTACAAGAGTTTTAAACCAATATTTTGGCGCGAAAATTAAACTTTAGAAATTGACATGCAATTCAAATATCTTAAAATATTGACTTCAAACATGTTACCATATATATTTATGAATTGAATAATTGATTTGTATGTAATAATGTTCAAACTCTCTGAATTCATTTGAATTAACTTGCTTGTGTTTATAATAGATACATATAGTAGATTTTATACTATTTACAAGAGTCATATTCATAGCATTTGATTGCCATTCCATTCTAATGGATAAAATGAGCCAGCTGATTATTATTTTGTTTAAAATTGTCAAGTTTGTTTTGCTGTACCAAATTGATGACATGATGTCATCAAGTCTTTGTTCATGGTTCCTTTGTTGAATCTATATATAAAGAACTTGTAGAGCTCCGTTCTTCACTCAGTTTTGAATTATTTGGTGTGCATACAAGACCTCGTTCTCCGCTTCTCCGTTTCGTCGATTTACAATTATATTTCTGAAGTGAGTTTCATCATTTAGTATTTACTACTTTCTAAGTTTGGGAAATAGGTACATTACTAACTTCTTATAACCAAATAGTTTAAAATACATGGTTGGCTTTTAGGATAGGAAACAACACAATGTTATATTATTAATCACAAATCTTTACTTCGTTTTTTTTTATTATAGCATATGAAATACACATGAATCAAGCGATCTTGATTGATGTAGTGTTTGAATTTAAATAAACATCACAAGATTTCGTTTCTAAATAATAAAACACTAACACATTAATTTCATTTTCAATCAGCTGTTCTTCTAATTAAAATACTTTTAATCAATCTCTACACTTTCGTTTTTTCGAAAAGTCAGTTTCGTTTCAATGTTTTTTTTCGAAATTAAATAACATTTACTCAGCTGATTCCAAACTTGATGTTTCTATATTAAAAACACCTCTTAAAAATTGATTCAAGAGTTCGAATCTCGGTTTCTGTTTCATCTTCATATTTTTCTAATTGAGATTATTAAACTTTTTGATATTACTTCTTTAAGTTTGGAAAATAGATTCATAAATGAGTTCTAATCTACAGAGAGATAAGAATATAACAAACGACTATTTCCTTTGTAGAAATGGTTCGAACGTCAAGCATTTCCCGACAGAGACTTATTTTTCATTATTGCAGTACTTGCAATTTGCCGGTTCGCCACGCTAGCAAAAGCAGTCATAAGGGTTGCTCTTTTAAGGAGGATGGTACATATCTGTATTGCCTTACATGTAAGGCATATCTGAAGAGCACTGAGAAGGCGAACAGTGAAGAAGATAAGGCTTTCATTCAAGCCCATACTGCCTGTGCACTTGGTAATGGACGCAAAGGCATCAATTTGACCTCGACCGCAGAGAAGCGGAAATTGGAAAGATTGTTTGCCGAGGAGGACAGGCCGGCGACAGGGGTTTTGAGCCAATGTGATGAGGTCGCGAAGACTTCTAAACCTCCAAAAAAGACGCGATCCATCAGAGTAAAGTCGAGAAAATTCATTGATAGTGACACGTCACTATCTGATTATGAAGTGAGTACTATTAAATGCTTATTTTAAATTAGGTTTTTAAATGAAACAATGATGAATGCCACCTACGATTCTAGTGCAAGTATGCATGTAGTAAACATCTTTTTTAACATTTCAGAGTTCAGAACTTCCAACGAAGAGTGCCAAGGTACTTTTAAAGAAATTGCCTACAGCAAGAGATGTAAGTATTTTACAGTTAAAATGTTTATGATTTTAAATATGTTTTACTACCAAACTCTTTCTTTCAGCATTTCAACAGTCTGCCACCTGTTCCGAAATTGACAATGGTGGAGAAAAAAGTGAATCCACATCCCGTAAGTATTATTTACAAGGTCTATACGTGTATAACTAGAAATTTTAAAACATTGTTAACTTTTCAGCTGTTTCAAAGTCTGCCCCCTATTCCCAAGTTGAGAACGGTGGAAAATAATGGATGTCAGAGACCTGTAAGTATGATTGTTGCAGTCTACACTCACGGAATCTATCATGTCTTAATAATCACTCTCTAATCATTTTGTCTTTATTCCTATTGCAGGCAATTCGATCTTTATCACTGAAAAAGACTCGAGATCGCAGTGTCCTCTCAACGCCATCTACCTCAACGTCTATGGAGGACAATGAGGAAAACCCTACACCATCCGCGAGTCCTCATCAGATGAGTCCTCTTCGTCAGCGACATCATCGCCAACTTCTTCTGATGATGACAGTGATGATGGTAGAATTGCTAAGGTAAGTACAATATAAGGAATGAATATGAAAGCAGATAATTGAAATGTAAAAGATTGTAACAGTTAAATTTTGATTTTAGAATAGTTCATACAACGTTGCGGTGGAAGTTGGACTTCGTCATGACTTCTAAGGTAAGATAGCTTTCAAACACTAGAAAACATGTTTACATTATTTAAATTTTATTATATTGTTAATTCTACAAACATTATTAACTTCTTTCCCATATAATGATGCATGGATAATACAAATATTTTCTATTCTCATTACAGGATGCAGCGGTCTACGCATCACAGGAGGAAGAATCCTTCTCCAACATTCGATCGTCTCCAACCTGCAGCGTCCGCTTCCCCTTCACTCCTATACTAGAGTATAGGGGTGCATCACCACCGCCTACAACACAACCACCTACCCCGGGGACTGCTCCTACGACTTCCCACGATCCTACTCCTCCTACTACACCATCACCTACGACTTCCCATGATCCTGCTCCTCCTACGATCTCCAACACTACTATCCACGCTCCTGCTTCCATCATACTGCGAACCAAGGAGTACATTGTCGATCTAGATGAATCCAATGACAATATTGAGTTGAGACGCTGTGAGGAGCGACTGCGACTCGCTGAGGAAAGGGAAGCGAAGTTAAGGACTGAAAATCGTGATCTATTTCAATCTGTGCGAAATCTGACACAGTCAAACTTGCATATGGCATCACTCCTTTCAAGAGGCAACAAGCCTTTTGAAAAAGAGACTTTAATGCATATTGAGTATGCAAATTCAAACATTGAAAAGGTGAGGCTGACTCACATGGAAGACAGGGGTGCTTGCTCTGCACAGTGTCAGCACATCAAGATGTGCCACAGTGGCATTGTAAAATGCATAAAAATGGAATGTACTTTACTTTTTTCTTTTGGAAAATGAAAATTGTTGTAAATCCTGAATTTTTTCCTTTATATCATCGATCGGTAATACTACATCTATCTCAAAAGTGAAGAGATCGGAACAAATTCTATTGGGTGGTAATAGCTCTGACGTCATAGAATGATGAAAATATATAAGGACTATCAAAAATTATAATCCTTATCATTTACTATTAAGAATGGTTGTCTGTTCCAAGTGTGGAAAATCTTTTACTCTTTATGGCAATTTGCAACGTCATGAAAAATTTTGTAAGTTGGGGATAACATATAAGTGTAGCAAGTGTCCATATCAAACGAATAGGAAGGATAATCTAAAGCGACACAATCTAGTTTGCAATTTAAGTTCAAATTCTCAAAATATGTCAGTTGTTAATCAAGTAGAATCACAAAATAATCACATATCCAGATCTAGTATTGTTGAACCAACGTCTAGACATACGTCAACCAGCGCTTCAAATAATACCTTTATGCAATGTTGCTTCCATTGTGGCAAAAATTATAATTCTGTTAGCAAATTTCGTCAACATATGAATGTACATAATACAAAAAGTGAGATGAATATTCATAATAATCATGGAACTCTAAATCTCAGTGAAAGCGCACTTAATGGTCACGCTCGTGTATATGACATCACACCATCAACACATACAATCGACATTAATTCTTTTTTATTGAGTATGCGACCTATATTAGGGGACTTAGTGTCAAACCTTCTAGAACAATTTCAACTACGTGGCCGTCTAATTGCACAAATTCGTTATGTGCGATCAAATCCTCAAGAAGATGAAACGTTTCTCGCACACTTTACATCATCATCTACAAACTATATTTATGACTATGATACCTGGTTCCAAGATAATTTGAATAGTCTTTCAAGCCATATTGAAGCATTTGCAAATAAGGGTAGCAACTGGGTTATAGATGAAATACTTAATATTGAATTCAATGTTATTACCAGTCCACTACTATCCGGTGGACAAACATTTACTCTACCAAAGAGCTTGAAAGATTCTAAGGCTGTAATCAATGTACACTCAAATGCAAATGACTGCTTCAAGTATTCAGTTTTATCAATACTACATTATGATGAAGTACTTCACTCGAGAAATGAGATGAAATCATATAGCAAGTGGACATCTGATCTGACTATGGATGGCATTGCCACACCAGTATCAATAAAAGATATTTCTAGGTTTGAGAAAAATAATGACATCAAAATTAACATTCATTTTTATGAAAAAGGACTCAAAGGTGTTCGTTATAGTAGCAACTTCATTGGTAAACGAACTGTCAATATACTGTTAATTGTTAACAATGAACGCGCACATTATTGTGGAATCAGAAAGATATCGAGACTATATAGGAAAATTAATAAAAGATTTAAACATTACTGTGATCGATGCACCCAATCGTTTACATATAAGACAACTCTAGACCGACATTATCAATTTTGTGTTCGAGGAAAAGCGCAAATAGAAAAAATGCCTAAACAACTAGAGGTAAGTACAAGTAGCATGGAATATCATCTAAGTCCACCTTTAGTAATTTATGCAGATATAGAGTGCTACATCGATAATAAAGTGCATAAACCTGCAGCAGTTGGAGTTTATCATGTTTGGCACAACGCTCTCCAATCAAAATTTGATAACGAATATTATGTCTTTAAAGGAGAAAATTGTATTATGAACTTCTTAAATCACCTAGAAAATGTACCACAAAATTTGTATGACAATCAGCGTGCAATAAGTAGACAACCGAAGTCTCTATCCCATGATGAAGAAGAAAAACACAAAAGCGCACAGAGTTGCAGTAAATGTAAATCTGAGTTCAGTGATGATTGTATCAAAGTGAGAGATCATGATCATATAACAGGAAAATATAGACAAACATTATGTAGCAAATGCAACCTTCGATTGAAACTGAATAGGCGGGAACTGCCCATATTTTTCCACAACTTCAAGAATTATGACAGTCACATCGTTTGCTACAAAGCAATTGGAAAGAAGAAACCATGGAAATTAGAAGTGGTAACAGCCACAGCTGAAAAATACATAACTTTATCCGCTAGTGTACCTGTGAACGAGTACAACGGAAAAACAATATATTTTAAATTAAAGTTCTTGGACTCTTTTCAATTTTTAAGTGCATCACTAAGTGAATTAGCAAAAGGATTACAAGTGTATAAGCATGTAGAAAAATTAAGAAACGAATTTCCACTGATTAATGATGACATTCTATATCAAAAGGGAGTGTTTCCCTACTCTTATTTCAAAAGTCTAAATACATTGTTGGAAAATAGTCTACCACCACAATGTGAATTCTATAATGATCTCACACGAGAGCATTGCTCACACAAAGAATATGAACACGCTTGTAATGCGTGGATCGCTTTCAGTTGCTCCAATTTTGGTGATTACATGCTTGCATATCTCAAATTAGATGTGCTATTGCTGGCAGATATTTTTGAAGTCTTTAGATCATTGAGTCAAAATGAAGATGAGGTGGATCCTGTGCATTTTGTCAGCCTTCCACACCTTAGTTTTACTTCAGCTTTGAGTTTTGCTTCATCTGATCCTCCACACTACACACAAGATGAAAACATGTACAATCTATTTGAAAGGGGAATAAGGGGAGGTATGACATTTACAAATATTCACCGAGCGCGTGCACGCATTACGGAATTACAAAATAATGCAAATGAAAGCCGTCACTTATCTTACATAGATGTCAACAACCTTTACGGCTCGTCACTCAGCAAGAGTCTACCACATTCAAATTTCAAATGGTTGAATGAAGATGAAATAGGCTACTTTTCAAACGAAGTTAATATTCAAGCCATAGATGATGATAGTGAAATCGGATATATTTTTGATTTAGATTTGGAATATCCTGCAAGCATACATGATGACACTGCCGATTTTCCATTGGCACCAGAAATGTAGATGATAGAACAAAAAATGTTTTCAAGTTATATGAAAGACTTGTATAAAAAAGTAAGACCAAATACTAACTTTTCTTCAACTAAGAAACTATTGCTACACCAATTTGATAGGGAAAATTACGTTGTACACTATTCAATATTAAAATTTTATTTATTTATGGGTATGAAAGTTAAAAAAGTTCATAGCGGTGTAAAGTTCACTCAAAAGCCCTGGTTAAGAACGTTCATCGACATGAATTCCCAAAAGAGAGCTCAGTCAAGAACTGATTTTGAAAAGTCATTTTACAAGTTGAAGAATAACTCTTTATATGGCAAGACAATGGAAAATGTAAGACGAAGGAGAAAATTCAAATTAGTTAATGGTGTTGAGCAATGTCAAAAATTATCAAATCATCCACTCTATGTTCAGCATAAGATCTTCGATGAAGATCTAGTTGGCATGGAAATGTACAAGCCTTCAATAATGTTGAATAAATTAATTTATGTTGGTCAAGCAGTTCTTGATTATAGCAAGTTGGAAATGTATCAACTATTTTACAATGATTTAAAAAGATGTCCACTGATAAATAGAACGCGACTTTGTGGCGGTGACACTGACAGTTTTTTCTTATGTCTATACACCTCACCTTCTGTCCGTCTGGAGGACATACTTCTATACTTTGGTGAAAAATTTGACTCTTCAAACTATGATGTACATCACCGACTATATTCAACTGCAAACAGAGCTAGGTTGGGCTGTTTTAAGGATGAGTGTGCGGGAAAGTTGCTTGAGGAAATGATCTTATTAAAACCGAAAATGTATTCAATGAAATATCTAGATTCATCTTGTCACAGCATCAAACGTGCAAAAGGAGTGCAGAGAGCTGCAGTTAAAAAACTACAACATAATGATTATAGGACCGTGTACTACAGTGAAATGGATACAAGTGAATAAATGACAGTAATTAACTCGAAAAACCACTTAGTTACTACAAAATCATTCAGGAAGCGAGGACTTTCACTCTGGGAGGATAAGCGCTGTTGGTTAAATAAACATTTGTCACTACCATATGGACACTATAGCTTGGGACTTCCCCCACCTTCAAAAAGAAGGAGAATCCTTCCTGCTGTAGGTGATGTAGAATGAGTCTAAATAGATTCAACAAGGTAATTTACAAGTAAACTAACCAATCGTCACATCTTCCTGCTTAGTTATGCTTACTAATATATAGGTAGTCTAAACACAAAATGAAATTTCTACATTTTTCCGATGTGTAGAAATTATTACTAAAATATAGGTAGTCTTATTATGAATTTAAGACATAGCACTCAACATCATTCCGATATGTTGAGATGTGAAATAGCAAACTTTATGCAAACAGATGAATTAGGTTTATATTTGAAAACATGCCTCATTACACTAGAACATGGAAACTAAACGACTTACAAAGCGTTCACATAACAAATTCTAAGAAAGTAGTCTTTCGTCACTCAATAGCAAATAGTGGTGGAAGACATCGTGGCGTTTGCATTAGCCTTGACGCATTATCTTCACTGAAAGACTTCGCTGATCTGATTGACAACCATAAGACACGGATGAAGATTCCCCTCGATCAAAAGGTATGGATAAAGTGTGACTCTACCGTCAAGCTGTACGTCTGTTCACCAAAGAGAGAAGATATTGACTATCGATTTTTCCGTTTCAGTGACGTCACATGGAGAAACTTTACAAAAGAGATACTACCACATATGATTTCATTTATTAAGGATGGAGGACATCAAGCGGATGGAAGTCGTGAATCGCATGTTAACTACAAAAGTAAACTCAAAACTCAATCTTCAAGAAATCGAGCGGAACATTCCCAATCGAAAGCAATGGTTATTAATAAAACACAAGATGAAGCCGACAACGAATCTACATCTGGGAAGACCCTCAATGTTAACATGGAGGATACAGAGGAAGGAAAAATATGTGACTATCCTATTCTTTCCAAATGGAACAATCCAGTGTGTTGGTGGCTTCACTGATGGTGATCTGCCATATCTACATTCTACGTTGGAAAATTTACTTAGTGACTCATTATCTGAATGGGAAGTGAAGACAATGACTGTGTTATGTGAATTGAACTATCATTATGACTTTCGTAAAGTCACATCATCAAATAATCTCACTTATGAAGTGGAACTATTTCCAGCAGCACAGATGACTAACTGGCACCCATATCATGTTCATGTATTCCATAATGGAAAGATTGTGATAACCGGCATTAAAGACATAAATGATGTTCCTCCCATCCTATGTGATTTGAGAAAAATATCTGTGAAATCGACATTGTAGCTATGTAAATATTTAGAAAAGAACTGTATATTTGTAAGTACATATTGAAATGTAAACATCTTTTGCTTTCCCTCTAAACCCAACGATTTGGAACATAAAACAAGGATATTTACATATAAAATAAAACTTTATTACAAAACAGTTTCAATATACTTTGTAAGAATTACATCATTTTTATAGCAGTCATCCGAAAAAAGTTGTAAAACACTTTTACAGTTATTTTTCAATGGTCTCTCGTTGATGAAATATAGCACATAACCGCCGCACATGAGAGATACATTGCTTTGGAGTGGAAACGATGTAACTTTCTTAATCGTCCAGGAGAACCTATTCATCCATAGTGCAATGTCATGTAAGCGAGGTAGATTAAGAGAGTCAAAATATTCAGCCACTTTATAGCGATTGATGTACACTGCAATCCAATGTTTACCAGGAAGATTGTTGCTGTACGTATTGATGATAAGCGAACAAGGATAGAAAGGAATTGAATTAGGTAAATTATCTCTAGAAAAGACATCAAGAAATATTGACTTGGAGTAGGGATGAGCATTTCCCATTTTCATCAAGATTTGTACGTTGCTTAAGTTACTCATCTCTGATAGCTGACAGTTACGTCTTGCATTCTCGTTATTTCAACTTTGCTATCATAGATAGCATAAATGAGGCAAGTAATTGTTTTCTTCAAAGGTGACTCATATGACACCTCTAGTCGTAGATTACCAGGCTTTGTAACTCCTACGCTTTCACCGCCTAGATCTGCATCTGCTGTGAGATTGTATATAATGAAGAAGTAACCATTTTTATACATATCCATTGTAATTCCATTTGATTCATCTGTGTTAAACATGCTCAGTGCAGTGAAAGTAGAACCATATTCACGTGCAAATTTGCCCTCTTTAAAATTAGGCTCATAACCTTTGCAAGCAACAAATTTTCCATCCTGATAGAGTGCTAGTTTACTGACGTTAAAGTGTTGGAAATTAAATGGATTCTTTTCAAAAGCACCAATAAATGACTCATTTTCCACAAATGTGATATACACCGCCTTCGGCATCGCAGTGGGAAAAAGATTTGGGTAGGCATGAGAGGATGATCCCGCACCAATTGTGAAGTTTGTTAACACACTGTGATTAACTGGATATATTGCATTGCTTTTCCTCAATCCTGTCGCATGCTCGTTGATGACTGACGGGTTCATTGTTACTCTCCTTACATTGAGTATGGCACTACTTATGTTGATTTGATAGTTTGTAGTTCCAAAAGCCATTAACGCGAACTCAGGATTTGCACGAATAAATTTTATTTGCATTTTAACCTGTGATAGTAGATATCTAGATTGAAGAAGGAAATCAAGATAGACAGGTCCTTTCAAGTATAATTCCTTTGAATCTGCTGTCAATTCCATTCGTTTTTTTAAACCTCCATTTGAAACCTCATCAAATTTCCCTTGCTGATCATCATACCAGCCGGCAACTTGCAAGTGTGACTGTTTAGCTTGCTTCTGAAATTGCGTCATTGTATTTATGTATGCTCCATAGGGATATGCTCGATCCCCTCCTTCAATCTGTTTGTCATTCAATATTAAATACACATCTGAGAATAGACTGGCAATAGGAAGATTTGTCAATCCCACTTTATCCTTAGTTGAATCAATATTGGTGCCATCAGTCTTCTTAATTTGTATACACAATTCTAAATCAATGGATTGACAGTCAATATAATCTTGAGGATTAGCAGGTATATCAAACTGAATAGGCTGTTGGTTACCATCGATATTTGTTGTGGGGACTATATCAACAATAGTTGAGGTAATAATGTCTGTTTGATGAGGCGGTGAATCAAAGAAACACAAAGCCGAATTGATACTCTGCATCGTATTAGCTTTACAAGTATGTTGTCTTCCTTCGTTTTGACTTGTTTCCAGTCGCTGTGGAATTTCGTTTGCGCTTTCTTGCTTTCACACGACGTCTTGATTTAGAACGTGCTGCTCTGGTGGGCTTTTTACTTCTCCTACGCCTTTGCTTAGTAACTCGGCCTGATCCAACTTGTCTTGACTTCCTACGTTTCTTCCAAACTGTACGCCTCGTCTTTGTTAAATCATCTAATGCGTCTATGGCAGATTGCTGTGCACGCAATTTCATGGATTCACCGATATTCTCCCCTTGAAGTGCATCAGCTGCAACATTTGCGCCAAAGTCTAAAGCTCTGTTTCCAACCCGCTTCATGAATGGTACGCCATACTTTTTGAGTGTTGGGAGAACCATACGTCTTAGTGCACCGAATATGCCTCCTCCAACTTGTCGTCTACCTCCAGCAAACACGGGATAGCCGCTCTGATAGGATGGACCACTGTAAATGCCTGACATTATGTCCTGTAGATAATTATAGATCCCACAATAGCGTAAAGCCTTAATCTCGTGTCCTGATGTGTAGTGTTAAAACAGTAACACCACCACAGAATGGTACTACTTCACCTGTATCATCATGAATTGATATGTCAATTCTATTGATGACATTTCTGCTCATTGGTACATACATCGTGTTAATAAATTCTCGATTGATTAGTTGCTTCCTTACGGATGAGAGAGGAAATGTGCGCAGAAGTGGGGCCTCAATGTCGCCAACCCTTGTATATTCAATAATGTTACAATAGACGTATAAGTTACTTATATCACGCTCTAGTGATGGGGCTGTATCGCCTATTGATGTGCCTTCATAAATAGTTGATTTTGAGAATCCCAATGTGGACGTTAACACGCTATCCAGCTTGATAAGAGAGTTCTTCCCTACCTTTAGAATCATGCGTTTCTTATGTGGATCATAAGAAAAGTGATATTCATCTGCATCAAGGTAATCTACACCAAACTCATTTAACTTTGTACACAATTCAGATGGCGTTTTCAAGCTTTCAATATTCAAATTAACTCTTTTTACAAGTTCACTGGAAGTAGACAATTCATCACCCAATATGTCTTCGCTGTATACGTGGATATCCCATGAAGCATTTGTTGATGCTTTGAGTTTAGAAGAGGACAATTGAACCTTGAATGTATCATTTAACTCTGTCAACCAAGGTGCGCTTTCAAGGCCCTTAAACATCCCAATCATTTCAGATCCGAATTCAATAACAGCGGACTCAGACTTTTCCAATGGTGTCTTTTTAGTAAAAACAATAAATTCTGCCTCCGTTTCAACAGTAAATAAAGTTACTTTCTCTTTCTTATATTCACAAGTCATTAACGTTTCTGGCACTGATCCTTGAAACTTTCTTGCAAAGTCTTCAACACTTCTAATGACCTCAAATTTATTTTTTACTCGGATGCTCCTTTTTTGTAATGCATACAATGGCACAATTCTACATTGAAAATCAGTGACTTTCCTCTCCGAATTCCACCCACGTCCATTGTACCAATACCTTGATGAGAAAGTTGTTCTGGAATATCCAAAAGTATGACTCAAATCTTTACCTAATACAAGAAGAACATGCTTCCCTTCCTTCATCAATTTTGTTGACCCCTTTATGACTGGTTTGTAGAATTTATTCACAGTCAGCTTGAAGAGATCATTTATTCGTTCAAACATTCTAATGATTGCCTTTTCTGTATCTTGCAAGCTCATTGTGGGAACCTTAGAATCAAAAATTGACGTTGCAAATGCCTTTTGAATTTTAATCATGTTTTGGACAGATGGTAAAGATGTTGAAAAAGGATGTAAAGTTAGATGATGAAAAGCCCATGTACCATCTAGACTATTTTGAAATATGCGAAAGCAATCATCCTTCTTTCGCACTTCTTTATGTAATTCAAAATAGTTGTTCTTTAGCAAACTGAGATCGTTGTAATAAGTAATTTCAGTTAGAGCAACTTCATGGGGTCCATGCAGAGTAATTGGATTAGCGAATTCAACAGAGTATAGAGATGGTTTGTTACTTGGGAATATCTTGGGGTTGCTATTGCTTGGAGGAATGATGTTGAAGTTAGTAGACATGTTGATCTCATATATGTAAGAAGTCACATGCTATATTAGCTTAAAAGTAACGAGTGTCTCCCACCTCCACATTTTGTAGATCCTGGTGCGTTATCCAGCTATTGAATGAATCAGGATATCCTTTCCATTTAACTAGATATTTCCTTTGATTGCCATGACCTTTCCTCCTAATTATTTTGTCAATCATATACACCTCTTCACTTCTGTCTACTACTTGTAATTCATAAGAGTAAAATTTTCCTTCAATTGGATTGCCATGGTAATCTATTAATTTATACATTGTGGGTCTAAATTTTGTATTTACTTCATCTACAAAAACTCTTCTTCAGTCCAATTAGGTAGATACCCCTTCTCAAATGTAGACTTAACCTTTGAAATCCGAACTCTATCACCAACATTAATTTTCTTTTCATTGGAAATGTTTTTCGCTTTCTTATCATACAATCGAAGCCATACATCCATCGCATTATCTGGGGTAACATCAACAGGTTTCATCTTAATGATTCGATGGTAGCTTTCATTGTAATTCTTAACAAATGTCTGCAGCTCACCTACCCAAACATATGTATTTTTTGCAGTGAAATAGCGCCATATTTTTGTCTTCAGTGTGCGATTGAACCTCTCAACCATGGCAGCTTTATAAGCACTTTTGACACTAAACAATTCCACATTATGACTTTTAAGGAGACTTCGAACATGAGAGTTTTCGAATTCCTTCCCTTGATCGGTCTGTATTCTTTGCGGAACACGCCCCTCATCGAAAATGCTCTGAAAAGCCGCTTCA
The DNA here is from genome assembly GCA_907163375.1 of Prostheceraeus crozeri. Classification (NCBI taxonomy): domain Eukaryota; kingdom Metazoa; phylum Platyhelminthes; order Polycladida; family Euryleptidae; genus Prostheceraeus; species Prostheceraeus crozeri. Next base: position 346,997 of record CAJQUW010005390.1, on the reverse strand, counting down.
ACTTCTGGTCCTCGTTTAGATTTCAGCGCACGTGCCCAAGCATAGCGAGATAAAATATCTATTACGGTTAAGATGTATTTATAGCCATCATTGTACTGTGATATCTGTTGCATGTCAGCCAAGTCCGCTTGCCATTGACTATCTATATTGTTAACAACATATTTTCTTGTTGGAAACCGCTTTCTCGCATTTTTGTGAAGAGTGTAAGTCGGTTGACTCCTCAACCACTTCTTGACTTTCTCTATTCCCACACCTGCTGCACGAGCTAGAACCTCCGGACGACTGAAACTTGCGGGGTGATTTAAGTCGTAATAAATCTTTCTGAGTTTCACTGCTGTACTCATCGTCTTTGTTCTGATTTGCACGCGTATTACTCCCACAGCAACTGCTAACACAATTGATATCAACCTCTATGCCCTCTTCTCCTTTACCTTCGAGCGCAGATTTCAAACAGCAGCAAAACTTTTGTAGCGACATGATATGAGAGAAGCAAAGCTTAATTTATATTTGCTTAATATTTACTATAATCCTTTCCAACACGCATTGAGCGCCTAGTAGCTCTTTTTGGTTGAAGATCATCGGGATCATGAAGCTCTCGCTTGACCGCCATCGTGGGTGTTTTACTTTTTGTTTCATCTTGTAAGTGACCCTTGTCCAACTCATTCACAGTCGGTCCTCCAATAATATTATGTGGTACATTTTGATCAGATAAAATTTTCTGAAAATATGACCACCCTTGTGGTGCACCTAGTTTTCGCCTTACATCTCTGACAGCATATTGCAGAAGGTCATCTATGTGACTATTTCTAATAACATCACCAGTTGTTTCATCTATTATTTCCCCTCTCTCATTGAACTTCACATGTGGATCAATGAAGTCAAATAATCGCTCAGCGCGCACACGATATGGTCGAGGTGACAAGGTTATAAATCGTCGCAACTTATCACGAATCTGTCGCCTCTCATCAATGTTTTCAGCTGCTAACTGCATTCGTCGATAGGGATCCTTAATCTTCTGAATTTCCATATCCTTTTGTGTTAGTTCCTTAAGTTGATTCGTAATAGGTTGATCTATATTTTTGACTTCTTGTGCACTTTGTAATGTAGTCAATTGTATATACTCCTCTTGAGGAATGACTACCATCTTTGAATACGACATGTTTGTAATAATAATAAGGCAACAAAGTACATTGCTTAAAACTAGCTGTGAACCGAGAAAACTGTCATTGGTTCAACGGAATTAGGTATGATATTAGTTCGAAATCGAAGTCGTTCCGGACATTTCTGGGTTAGATCAATAAATAGATAGCCATGTGGTTTCTTAGTTACATCTTCATATATTTTTGAAAGAACTTTAGGTTGTTGAGGTAATATCTGTCTACTGAGATTATGTATCTGACTGCTGTCTCTTGGATTTTTAAATATTGCCAAATAATGTGTATTCAAACTTCTAGTTACTTGCTCTTTCCCTCCATCAAAAATGTTTTGGGTGATATAGATTATGAAGGCTTCCCTATGATGTGCTGTCTGAATAAACATTTCAGTTACATCTTTCGATGATTTGCTTTCACGCAATAGATCATCTAGCACAATTAAGTCACCTGCTTTGATGTCTTCAGTTGTCGGTAACCCTTGCTTCACATCATAACCTTTCTGGCGAAGTGCAGAATGTAGTTGTGGTTGAAATATGCCATAACACCATTTAACTCTTTTAATTTCTTTATTAAACATCTCATTTCTAAATTGTAGTAATTGAGTTACAAACACAAGTGTGTCCGGCCACACACATTGTGCGATCAGTGAATAGGCGAAAATCTGTCATCCTGAAATTTCAAAAGCTTTAAAGACCAACACCCACCAGTTTGCTTAGAATAAAACAAGTCATGTTCCATAACAACTTTATTTACATTTAGAAACTTTCATTTCACATTCACAGCATTTGTGTTTCCTCATCAATGTCAGCATTAAAATAACTTCTCGCGTCAATTTGAGCATCTTGGCGTTTCAATTTCAACTTAACACTCCCTTCCTTGGATTTCCGTCCCCGCTTTTTGCTTTCTTCAACATCCTTCCCATCTTTTGAAGTAGGTTTATCGATGGTGATTAGACACTTATCAATCGGCATTGGCTCATAAACCAACTGTAGAACTTTCATTTGTAACGATGCCACTTTTCCGGTTGAGCCGTGAGCACCAATGTATAGTCCGTTGACGTGTATTAAACCCATGTATCGTCCGCGCTTAAGATCATCACACTCCATTGTATTTCCAAGTAGATCGAATGCTTGAAAGTGATCGGACAATTTCAAGAATAGCGTATCGAACTCGGGTAAATCCTTATAGCCACTTCCTTCCTCTAACGCCTTCCTGCAATGTGTAGGAGCACTTTCGGGCAACACAACGCATTCCTTCGCCAAAGAGTCGATGGTTTTGAGTATCATCTGCTGCCATTTCGGAAAGGTCACTCGCATTTGTCTCATGTTGCTATATCCAGATGAAGACATGCCATTACTATGGAAAAATGGAACTTGAAGGTAGAAACCATCGTCACCATAGCTCAACGTTTGGAAGTAAAAGGTATTTCCAATCCCTTGAAACTTCCTTCTCGGTCGGAATTTAAAGAGATCACGTTCAAATGAGTCGCTCTCCTCTCTAACTATAAACATTTTTTGAGACATAATTCAATGTTGTACTTATTCGGAGCTTTTCAACCGTCAGCGATGAATGATAGCTTGAAAGTGATTAAAGAGTACAAGCGCGTCTCTCTTATATACATATTCACATGAGTCATCAATCAATGATGACGTGTCAATCCATGATTCGTCGTCTATAGCAACACTGCGGCATCTGCTACAACTTTCCCTAGTGGACTGTTGAGTACATTGTAAATGCTGTTTCCAATATCATTCAACATATTCAAAACCCACCACCTCCACGCTGAACTAAGTTCCGCCTTTTCATATCACTGCTTCTTGGATTTGAAAATTTTCTAATGCTGTTTAGAGAATCAGTACTCAATAAAGGCTTGTATATTGGGAGGCATTTGTGTATTGCAAAAGCCAAATCACGGATGAAATCATCACTTGAGTTTTGAATTAATTTGCACTTAACTTTATTGTTTCGCATGCTGTTTAACTTTCGCAACGCCTTCTTAAACTGACTTGAAGGTCTAAAAGAACCATTCTTCCGAGAAAAAGATGCCTTTCGTTTTGCAGTCATTTTTATTGTGTTAAAAGCAAAGCATTTATGAAAATATACATTTTTGCCTAGTTCCATGCAACAAAGTCAAACGGTAACAGATGGTAGGTCGTAGTCATCAACATCACTCAAAGTCTGAGTCGTTGCAGTTATAAGCTGTTCTATATTACACATTAAATCCTTTGATAGAGGACAGCATGAACAGCATGGTTTTGAAGCGAAGACTTTTAAAAGATTCGCATAGTATGCTCTAAACTTGATTATGTCCCGGTCATCTTGCACTGCCACATTGACGCTCATCGACGGGGGTCCGGTAAACATGTCCACCTTGAATTTACCACCATTTTCGTCATAGTGGCTAAATACGATTATATCATGCAAACAAGTCTTCAATTTCCGTGTTCTCATTTCACAATAGCAACGAGAACTCTGTGGAATAGCTTCCGTCAAACTCAGAGGCTTGAACACTTCATCGAGCCAAAATCGTAGTACTCGCGTAAGGGCATTGGTCAATGTCCTCATTAAGAGTTTCTGAAGTTCAATATCATCTTCACAATGATAGAATGTGACAATATCCTCCATCAGATCTATGAGATCAGCTTTGTAACCAATAACATCATTTGCAGAGTAGAAAATCTTGCTAGTAAACAGATTGTCTTTGTGAATAATTGAAACAGGAATGATCGTGGTAAATGGCATGTTTATTAATGTCTACAATCCTCAACACATATGGTTGTAATAGAAGTGTGATAACCTTATATACAAAAGCTGCACAATAGCAACCAATTACAGACACGCATGATGACTCATTATGAACGATATACAGTGACTGTTGGAATTATTTCTTCATCACAAAGGGGACAAAATGTAGTTTCCAAGGGTATATAGCATGTAGAACACATGACAAAATGAGAACATGGTAACAAGAGAAGGGATTTTTCCCGTTCAAAACACCTAATGCAGTTCCGTTCACATAATATTTTAAACGTCTCTGTTTCTAATTTCTTTCTGAAGTCACTTTCATCGATAGAACATTTCGATAAATCAATTGAAGGTTTCACTTTTTTTATCTCCGTTTCAGAAAGTTCTAATTTCATCCTCCTAATTTCACTGTCTTTATGATGTAGCATTGAGAAATCTTCTATCCAACTACGATCCAAATTAGCATTCATGGTATGCTCATCCAGATCCATTAGTCGTTCAACTAAATCGCCAGCTTTGATATTTTCATTTAGATTTGTAACAGTTTCTATGGCCTTTAGCGAATAACCAAGGTCTCTTGCAACAATCCATGAAATTGGGAAGCTAACCATGAAGCAACTTCCACGTATTTATAACTTAACCTAGTTATGAAAATAAATAAAATTGTCATCATAGTCACAATGGCCACAATTGTCGCATTTGAGCAAGCAGTCTCAAAACAAAAAACTATCTATTCAAGTTCCGAAATAAATGTTCGCATCCCTGTTCTAATTCACTCACTTTAATTCAAAATAGGAACAGGCTGTTACAACCCCAGTACACAATTGATTGTACCGAACCTCGAAACATGAACTCAAATTCAAATCCCAATCGGAACGCGGTTCGAATTCAAATGTTCATATTTACATGTTTGGAACGCCATGTTCGCATCCTCGTTTTAATCCTCACTTTTTGCGTTCACATTATTAACTACTTACATCGATTTTGACAATTTTTGGAAGCATGAATTCAACAGGCTAATAAATATTCAGAAAATCCTTGATAATAACTACACGCATGATATTTTGACAGTCACTGACAATAACCTGACAATAACTGGTTAAGGATATGGGTTTTCATACGAACCAGACGTCCTGGATTAGTTTTAAGAAATTAGCACTATACAACGTTTGTACTCTTACCCGTTTGATCCGACGAATTCGGCTGCGACATTTTCGGATGCGACCTTTTTTCTTCTGCGACCTTTTGCGACGAAATCGGATGCGACGAATTCGGAAGTGCGACCAAAACGGATGCGACTAAATCGGAACTGCGTCGTTTTGGTATAAATCCGTTTTTTGCAAGTCGAGCTCCTTGATTGTCTGCAGCATTTCTCATAGAATCAAGACTTGAAGTTTCCGATTTCATCATTTCAGATAAGAGAATTAGCAAGGGTTCAGGAAATTAATTAGAAATTATGACACGTGCAAGTACGATTCAAAAATGTACAAAGTTTCTTTATTATTGAGAGTTCTTTCCATAGAACAGGAGCGAAAATCGCAATTCATTTATTCACCATGCACAATTTTCATGAAAAAAGCAATATTCAATGATATTTTGGTGGTTGTGAAATATGATCTGATAGCGCTTTATAATTTCATTATGTTGACATACATCTTTGTTGTGCAACCAATGGAAAAATTTCATCAATATGCAGAACTTAACACTTTACACTTTACACCGGACATGAACTCGACAAGGAGTTATCCTCTAGGGGCTAACTTTTGCATGGTGCGAGTTATCTATGTAGCAGTAGGATTTGATGCTGGAAATGTGTATTTTTATAAAATTCGGTAAATGACTTAAATTTTAAGATTTTTATCACGTTGTGAAATTCAGCTGTTATTGTATACTTTGCATTTGAAAAAGAGTTCGATTCCTTTAGTTCAGGTTAACTCTACACTGGGAGTTTACTCCGGGTTAACTCTAGAGGTTACTCCGACGTAAATGTTTACTCGACCTGAGTTCATGTTCGGTGTTAGGGTAACACTTACACTTACACCGGAGTTAACTCTACACCGAGAGTTTACTCCGGGGTTACACCTACACTTACACCGGAGTTACTGTTTACTCCGGAGTTAACTCCAGGGTAGGTGTAAACTCAACCCGAGTTCATGTCCGGTTTTAAGTTTACACTTACCCCGGAGTTAACTCCGGAGTAAACTCTAACACTTACACTGAATGTGAACTCACATATTGTTACTAAACCTAAAATCTATGACATCAAAAATTCCAAGATTTTGATCTGTAAAACACTCAAATCTGTGATAATTTTCTTCATAGCCTATGCAGCTCAGAACACTAAAGTATGTCAAGCTTGAGACATTTACGAGTCCAAATTTCAGTTCATAGGAATCACCTCAATGTCATTTTCACTGGGAATGTGGAGATGAACGGTGAAATGCTCCCACCTCAATGGTATTACATAGCAAATAAGACGGCCTTAATTATGCAATTACGGCCGTCTAATTTGGAATTGGAGATATATGAACGACTTTCATAGAAAAATGATAAGTGAAATATCGGCTGACAACCCTACTTACTCAGTAACAATATATCAACCATGCCTAGATTTTGAAAGCATCAATGAGTTGGTCAGCCGAGGCTGTAAGGATCATTGATGCTTGAAAAAGCTAGGCATGATTACTATTGTAGTGACTGCGTGATATGATTCATGAACATGCAGAAGTCTGTGGAAGTTTCTGGCTTCATACATAGACAGTGTGGTCTTTAATATCAGAACCCGGCAACAACGACAATTGTTGCCGGCTCTGGGACGGCACCAATGAAATAATGCCGCATAGCATTCACTACAATGACTATTATTCCTATATTAAAATTTCTACAGTCTTGAATCGTTAATCGATCCGTCGCGTTGAGTTTAGATAATTCACTGCAAATTAATCGTGTCTTTCTATGACTTAGATTTTTATAGACACTTTGTACCTAGATATCCCTGCTATAAACAGCGCACTGGGAATCTATGTTATATCCCATACAAATCCGTCAAAATTCTCACATTCCATTTTGAAAGTCATTCTCCAATTGTTTCAAGCACTTCATCTCAGCTAAGTGAATAATACAAATTGACTGACAAATCAATCTATACAACAAAGAGCATGCCAGTATTTAATAGATCCAAACCAGAGCCTTTTGTCATTGCTTTGGAATTAAGCAGAGTTTCTCCAAATTTTCCCATGTATTTCAATGAAAATGGAATGCTTTCGTGTCACGATGCGATTATGGTACGGAGAGAATATGAAAAGGATATGAAGGAAGAAATATCAAGAATCAAAAGGATTGACATGGTGAACAAATCTGCTCAACACATGATAGATACTGAGAATAAATGTGCGGCCATATGTGCGGCCATCGATTACGAGAAAATAAAAATGGATCTTCGATTAACTAAAACTAAAAGCCTTAGATTACGACGCAAGCATTTAGAAACCCTTTTTGAAAATGAACATTACGAGCAAAACAAAGATCTCAGATTACATGGTTTCAAAATCCGAGAGATTCGAGATTAAAAAATGAGATGCAAAAAGAAATTTTTGCACCATTGATACGGTATGTAAAGAGGTATCATTTTTCATTTGTCTTTAGATGCTTATTGGACATAATTTCCTTTCATGGTATTTGATGTGTAACACGCATCTAATTTTCTTATGTACAAAGTATTACATAATTATATTTATACTAATAGTGTACCTACATGCTTATTTTTTGTTTTCGATGGGTCATCACAATTCAGTGGTGTTTGCTGATAAATAAGCAAAAGAGTCGTCAGAGTCGTCGTATCTGAGAAACTAATGATAATCAACATGATAAGAATTTCTCAAAAATGATATTACCAATTCACTAAAGTAACAGCAGTAGTCACGCTGAAAATGATTAAGTTGACCAATATCCTAAAGCGAGCATGCTTTACAAATCCCTTCATCGGACGTTATAGAGAGGCTCCAGTGTATTCTGCACAGCGCTTTATAAAAAATGGAACACTCCTACTTTTAATTTGATGCATTTTTAACTTAGATTAGGTGAACAGCAAGAATGGGAAGCTACGCTTAAACTTGCGATTGCTTATGCTTATGTGCCTGATAGTCCTTATACAGATTGTTTCATAAAAAATGGATCACCCTTAAACATCGCCTTAACTTCAACTTTGTCTAACTCCGCCAAACTTGAACGAATTTCTCTGAAATTTGGAAGATATGTCAGTTGTGCTTACTAATATAATTGTTGGAAATTTCAAGCATGAATATTGAGTTGTTCTCCTGTTATAGATAAAAAAAGTAGTAGATAATTTGATCTTCATTTCGCAATGTTACACAAAATCATACCTCACTCTTATAAAATTACATTTGTTTCCTTTATCTGTTTGGAAGCTCCCCATGTCAGATATTTGACACATTAATGCAAAGCAAAACTAGCTAGTCTCGCGCGAGCGCTTTCGACGACCGTCGGCCACCATAATCATGCGCAAGCATAGAAATAAACTGTTTATCTGAAGTTCGCTAGAATGGAAATTGACTCAAGGTCGCGGCACATCCGGGGGAACTAAGTTGGGGCATGAAGAAACAATTAAAACCTTCGATTTACTCATGTGACTGATTCCAACCCAATGATACAGACGTTGGCAGGTGCATCTAAGTGAAAATGCGTGCGATTTATGTGCCGTTATTGTGCATTGCATGAAGCTTAATTTCCATTCTAGAGGTTTTATCGTTGTCAATTTCTATGTGCGCAAGTGAATTTATTCATCATTATTGCAGACGGAACGAAATGATAACAATTCAAGAAGACTTATTCATTTACAAGAATGGAAAATTAAGAAATTCAAGACTACCAATAAAATAAGAAGTTAGTAAAGTCAAAATAAGTAAAAGTCATCTACAGTCACAAAACAGAATCATAGAAAGTTCGAATGTCTGCCTTAGTCTTATTGGATGATCTCAGCTTTCGAGTCCACAACGCCTCTTTGGTGACTCGACGCCGCCAGTTCTCCTCCCTGTCAACACACTCCATCCGATCTAGAGCAACCATGTGACCAGTGTCGCAAAGATGTTTGGCCAGCTCCGACCGGTCGACGTCGAGGGTTTGTAGAGCTCTTCTATGTTCTTTCTTCCTTTCGTTCAATGGTCGACCACTCTCACCGACATAGGAGAAGCTACAATCTGACTCAGAGCATGGGATATGGTATACCGAGCCCAGAGTGATTGCAGGCGAAGGACGTTTCTTGACTAAAAGGGAACGCAAAGTATTGGCAGGTCGAAGGGCTACATTAATGTCCTCAGAAGCCAGAACAGACCTGATTCTCTCACCAATGCCAGGTATGTAGGGAATTGAGGAGACGGGAGTTGCTCTGTCGCTGTTGCCGGAAGATGACTGATCAATCGACCATCTGTCAAGCTCTCTATGGTCATAACCATTGTTACTCAAAGCACCTTTCAGATGGTCTTTCTCCAACCTTAACGCTCTGCTCGCACATTGAGACTTCGCACGAGACCCTTGAATGTACTCACAGGATGACACGAGCGACGATTGAGGTAAATGTCTGTATGCGTAGGCTTTCTGTAAATGGAGAAAGACAAACTTCCTTCAGACTTGTCGATTAATAGGTCGAGGAAAGGCAGCACCCCATCTCTCTCCATCTCCATTGTAAAGGATATAGTTTCCTCCCTCGAATTAATGAAAGACAGAAAACCAGTCAACTCGTGAGGGGAATGATCCCAGCACGCAAGGACATCGTCCACATATCTGTACCATAGAGAAGGATAAGGAATACCAAGCTCCATCGCCACAGAGAACGTCGACTCTTCAAAGTAATCCATGTAAAGGCACGCGGCTACAGGGCCAAGGCTGCTACCCATACTCACACCATTGAGTTGTAAATAAAGTTGACTGTTGAAATCAAAGTAGCTATGGCTCAAAACGAACTGCGATAGTTCAAGCACTTCATCAACAGAAAAAATACATCTGGACGAAAAAGAGTCATCCGAAACCAGAACACGACGAACCGCAGTCATAGCACCATCAAGAGGAACATTTGAGAACAAAGACTCAACGTCGAAGCTGACTAACATCCCATCCATAACTCGAGGCTCAGAAGTTAATTTTTCCCTCAAATCTTGAGCATTTGACACGTAAGACCTGCTATTTGCCATCAAGGGCTGAAGAACATCAGACAAATACCTCGACAAGGCCGAAAACAGACAATTGACTTGACTCACAATCTGGCGAAGTGGTACACCAGGTTTGTGTATTTTTGGCAGTCCAAATAAATGGGGAGTCTGGAAATGAGTAGGACAAATAGATAAAAGAAATTGCCGGGTAAGGCGACCATCAGTCTCTACTTTCCGAAGTTTGCTGTGAAGGGCCCTCTGATATGCTTGTCCCGGGTCCTTAGTGATGAGCTTGTAATGGCCATTGTCAACGATAGCTTGCATCTTGTCAATGTAATCACATCTATCCATCACTACAGCCTTGTTACCTTTATCCGCAGGTAAAATAATAATGTCGGAGTTCGATCGTAACGATTGTACCGCCACACGCTCATCCTCAGACAGATTAGACTTCGGCTTACGAGCTGATTTAAGGATTTTTGCAACTTTATCTCTCACCACCGTCTTGTTATCAGGAGGTAAATGTCTAATAGCACATTCTACGCCAGCAATGATGTCACGGCGAGGTACGGAGTTCGGAGTAGCCGAAAAATTAAGACCCTTGCTAAGAACAGACTTCTGCGAATCAGTAAGTGAAATGCTGCTGAGATTCTCAACACCTTGAATGTCACAATTGGTAACGTCACTGCTACCAGAAGACAATCCTTGTCGTCGACGTAAACCATGTTGTTTCCTTTGTTCTGTAATATGTTGTTCTACAAGCCAAAAGCTATCAAGCAAAACAAAAATAAAGAAAATCGGTCAATCAGAGCCAGTATGGCACCATTATTCATCAACAATAATGTAACTGCTACATGTGATTAACTGGACTTCATGTTCCATAGCTTCCTGACTTCGTTGCGGTGGTGTTGGCAGCACTCCTGATTGCTTTCAGCTAGAAATCTATCTCTTACCGGTTGAAAACAATACAAAGCACAAATGAACAATAACGAGATCGCATTCACAAAAGGCAGAGTGTCAGCCTTGCTAGAACTAGGGTTTTCTTTGCGAGCTACAAGCAAGCGACTAAATGTCCCTTACACAAATGTGCATCGATGGCATAATGATGATTTTCGACTATGTCGTAAAGAGGGCTCTGGCCGTCCACGCAAAACATCCAAACGTAGAGACAGCCTAATTTTGAGATTTGTTAAAGTTGATCCAAGTCTCTCGTTAACTGAGATGGCTGCACTAGACTCGTATATTTCTAAGTCCACTACTCGTAGAAGACTTATTGAATCGAATTTCAAGAGCTGTAAGAGGCCCTCTCAGATCGAATTATCAGATCAGCATACAAAAAGACGTCTCAGATGGGCAATGAGTCATTGTCACTGGCGAAATCAATGGGATCGGGTTGTCTGGTCTGATGAGGCATCAGTCCGTCTGAAGGATAGTGATGAGTAGGCTCAGAATACACACTTGGGGGTTCCAGCGGAACAGTGCATTTTGCGTGCAAAATGCACGGTTCGCTGATTGGGTGCTAGCGGGTCCCGTGAGTGGGCGGGTCGTCTCTGATTGGCCCCCGTGGGTCCCGTGAGGGGGCGTGTCCTTCGAGAGTCGGGTCCCGTGATGGGGGCGATGACGTCAGGCACGTGACCTGTGGTGGGTCCTGTGAGAGGATGACGTGTTAGGCGGGTCCCGTGAGAGGATGACGTGGATCCAATGAGCGAGTGGTGCAGTAAGTATAAGAATGGGAGTAGGGTGTAGGTATTCCACATAACGATGCGTTGTGAGTTTTGCGAGCGCGACTTTCCCTCTGAAGAGGAGTGTATAGCTCATGGCGAGGAAGAGACGGGTCGTGTATACTGTAGGATCTGTACGTTATGGTATAGTGTCCATCCCAATGACAGGCATCACTGTCCATTTATTTTCGTTCGTGAGAACTGTGTGGAATGCCCCATGTGTGACGAGAGGATGACACGGGACGAATATCTCCAGCATGGTTGTTTCTTTATGTGTCGTTTATGCGGCGAGGATGTGTTATTGGAGGAGGAGGAAGGAGAGCATTTATGCCCGGTGAAGATGGCTGCCTTATTACATCGTCTGGATGAGAATGAAGAGGAGGAAGAGGAGCCCCAACGAGGTGGGGGTAGAGTTGAGGTGCGACAACATGGGGGAGTGAATGAGCACCGTCAGTATTATTTCCGCGATGCAGGCCTTGAAGTGACGTATCGACCGGAGGAGGATACACGAGATGTGACCAATTTTATGGATAGTATGTACCAGCAATTGTATGACTTAATTGTGGGTGAGAATGAGGACTATGAAGTGGTGGTGGTGGTTCAGATGACGTTTCTGTTTGAACGCATCATCACAGAGGATGAGTCAGAGGATGTGGAGATCCGTTCGAACCCAATCTATCGTCAAGGTGTTCAATTTTTAAATTTCGATACATGGTTTGAGGAGGTGAAGCAAGAACTGTGTGGATGGATAGAGATGGTGACAGCGATGAGTTCGGGTTTGGTGTTACAGAAGATTATCCAAATGGAAGTGCGTATGAGTCGTCACCTGGGAGATGGCCGTGTAGCTGGTGGTGGATTGATTAAACTGCCGAAGGCGTTGTCACGACTACGGTGTATCAAGAATTTTGAGTATAAAGATGTGGAGGATTTGAACTACTGTTTTCAAGATGCAGTCTTGTATAGTTTGGCTTATCAGGATGGTGTAACGATGGCGACAACGTTGGCGGAGCTACGAAAGGAGAAGTTAAATGAGCGTTATAAATTGGATTTCAGTGGAATGACAAAGGAGGGTCTATTTCCATTGAGGGATTTGCGCTGTTTCGAGCAAAAGAATAACATTGCTGTGCGCATCTATGTGCATAATGGGCATGTGTTTAAGGGGACTCTGTATGACCATGACTGGTTGTGTAATGATGAGACACGTATAGTGCATTTAATTTTGTTGACCAAGATTGAGGATGGTGGTGAAGGTCATAGGAATGAAGCGGATTGTCATTTTATTCCAGTGATTAAATTTGAGACATTCATGTACAATGCCTATGACGTGAATCAGCGGAAGAAGAATTATCGCCGTTACATCTCGTGTGAGTTATGTTTGGAAATATTTGCGTGCAGTAATTGCACAACACCCCCACCGGAAATTCTGCAGAAACGAGACGATCATCAAAAGATGTGTCATGGAGCTAAAACGCAATTGGAAGAGTTACCAGACAAGCTTGAATTGAAATTCAAAGACTTTGGGAAAATGACGCATCCGTTGTGTGTGGTGTATGCAGACATTGAGAGCATCATTCATCCCATTACCAAGATTCACACACCCGCTGTGATTGGCTCGTATATCAAATGGGATCCTGCGTTGAAGATGCCGGCTGAGAGTGTTGTGAAACACGAGGGTGAGTCATGTATCTCTGATTTCCTCGACAGTATGGAATCGTTGGTGTACCGTCTCCATCACATTGTTGACAATCGCTCCCGTAGACCGATGATCTTGTCAATGGCGGATCAACGTCGTTATCGGAATACACATCATTGTAATTTGTGTAAGCGACATGTGGTGGAGCGCAGTATGGACAAGGTGAATGAACATCAGATAATGGATCATACGAAATGTCGGGATCACGATCACCTTACCGGGAAGTTCATTCAAGTGTTGTGTCATGCCTGTAATTTCCGTCGTCGACAGGTACGTCGTCAAATTCCTGTGTTTTTTCACAATTGGAAAGGGTATGACAGCCATCAGATTATTTTATATGGACTATCGAATCGGAATGAGGATCTGTGGTGGATTAACCCCTGTTATACGAGTGGTGATAAGACGATTGGGGTGACGGCAAGTTTTCGAGTGTACGGTTGTTATAAGGATAATATTATATTACAATTTAGAGACTCATTTCAATTTCTCCCCAATTCATTGCATAAGTTGCGGCAAACGGTGGATGACTTACCTGTTTCGAAGGAAGTACTAAGTGTTAGTTATCCGAATATCGATCATTCATCCATTCAAAAGGGTGTGTTTCCGTACACGTATTTTGATGATTGGACACGTCTGGATGAGACAAGTCTACCCGCTATTGATAAATTTTATAATGATCTGTTGGAACAACCGTGCACGGAAGAGGACTATGCATTGGCAAAGGAGGCCTGGGATAAATTGGGATGTACCACTTTCAGAGACTATCTTAATTATTATTTGACAGTGGATGTGACTCTGTTGGTGGACATATTTGAGGATTTTCGAGCTCGGATGTATGCTGTGTCTCAATTGGACCCGGTACATTTCTTTGGAACGCCCGGGTTGACATATGCATTTTTTCTATTGCATACAAATGTGTGTTTGGACCACGTCATGGACATTGATATGTATAAGATGTTTGAGTCTGGAATTAGAGGGGGTATGACATTTGTGAATTTACATCATGCCGAACATGTGGTGGCCAGCCCCCAAACCTATGACATTCATACACATTTGTATTACATTGATGCTAATAACCTTTACGGTACCGCCATGAGTGCTAAATTACCGAAAGGAAATTTCGTATGGATTCCCCCACAATATCTGGCAGCAATAGATGACCATTGGATATTGAATTATGACGTGAATGGCTATCAGGGGTGCATACTGACGGTGGATTTGGAGTATCCGGATGAAGTGCAAGATAGAACAATGGAGTTGCCGTTTGCACCGATGCAAGGACAATTGTACTCTGATGAAATGTCTCCATTTATGCATGACTTGTGGAGAAGTATACACCATACAGAGGTGAAGAAGCGCTCATCCCAGAAATTGTTGTTGACTCATCATCGCAAAAAGGAGTACACTGTACATATCTATGCCCTTCAGTATTATGTACAACATGGGATGCATGTGAGTCATGTTTATAAGGGGATTACCTTTCAACAGGAGGCGTACATCCGACCATATATAGACTATCATACACGTGAACGAGCACGGAGTACGAGTGTGATGGCGCGTAATATGCACAAGTTGTGTGTGAACGCACTCTTTGGAAAGACGATGGAGGATGTGCGTAAGTATGGTAAGACACGCTTTGTGCGTGATAGGAAGTTGTTTTTGAAACATACGCACCATCCTCTATGCCAGAATTTCTTCGGTGTGGGTTCCTCGGCCATGGTGGTGCATATTCGTCGTCGACATGTGACATTGGATCGTGCCATCTATATTGGGCAAGCGGTGTTGGACATTAGCAAGATACACATGTATCGTTTATATATGGAATGGCGTATCAATCAACATTGTTTATCGGTACGTATTATTGGTGGTGATACTGATTCGTTTTTTCTGGAGGTGATGAGTTTCCGTGACCGAGATGAGATTCTACTATCGTTTCGCAACGTTCCCAATACGGTGGATCCAGAGGCGCGCGGTATTCTTGATACGTCTAATTATCCCACAACTCATCCTTTGTATGATAGTTATAATGCCAATCGATTGGGATGTTTTAAGGATGAGTGTCGTGGTGAGGAGATCAAGGAGTTCATTTGTTTAAGTCCTAAACTATATTCGTATATTACTGAGAATGGGGCACGTGATTGTCGTGTGAAAGGAGTAAAGGGTTATAAGAAACGGGATTTGTCACACTTACTCTATAAACGTGTTTACGAAGATCAGTTATGTCATGTGGTGACGCAAACGAATTTGGAATCCCAACGTCATGTGATGCGTACAACGAGACGGAAGAAGGTGGCATTGACG
Organism: Prostheceraeus crozeri; assembly: GCA_907163375.1. Taxonomy (NCBI): domain Eukaryota; kingdom Metazoa; phylum Platyhelminthes; order Polycladida; family Euryleptidae; genus Prostheceraeus; species Prostheceraeus crozeri. The sequence continues at coordinate 331,219 of CAJQUW010005390.1, read as the reverse complement.
GGCTGTGATGACAAACGATTTTGGATAAGTGGAAATATAAGTATTCCATACGGTCATCATGCACTTATAAATAAACAACTTTGTGACATTCTATTGGAAGGAGTGGATGCTGAGCCTATAAATCATCAGATTGTGGAACGTGTGTCAGATGATGTGCAAGATGCATCAACAACTGGTGAAATCACAGCAGATGACATCCCGTATGTGTAATCGGATGGTGGAGATTAGAGCCTCGAGTGACTTACCGTTGGAAAGGATTGTCCCTGTGTTACAGTCACGTGGTTTTACGTCAATACGTTTTCGTTTAGCCAAGCCCAAACGCATTTATACAAAATGGTGGAATTATATACCATTGCAAATATTTCCACGTGGGTGCATTCAGATAATGGGCTATCATGATATGAATGTATATAGATGTGTATATAATAGTTTGTTACAGCTTTTAACCAAAGAATTGAATTTATCATTGACATTGAGTGAACCGGAAGTGAAATCGTGTACAGTATTATGTGATTGGCGACAGTATCGAGCATCAATTCCATTTCAACGTCTATCATCATCCGCCTGTGTCATGAACGAACATGAATTATTTCCTGGGACACTGGTCCGTTATAAACATTATCATTGTTCACTTTTTGCCAATGGTAAGGCAATTGTTACCGGTGTATGTTCGCGTGAAGAAGCGGACAAGATGTTACAGTTCATTGTAAATAGATTATGAAAAACGATACGATGTGAGTGTTTTATTATTTATTTTTTAAAAGGGATACTACAAGAGATTTCATGTATCGTGCAATGAAACGATCATTTTGAATGAGTTCACGTTTTTGTTGGGGTGTTAGTGACTGTGATTGAGGTACATTATAAAAGTCAGTTAATGTGTCTGTTAATGAGGATGCATGAGGGCGATGATTTAAGTAATAGATACAGTAGGCGCCACAGTAGGCTTTAGGACCTTGAATGCATGTTGTGAGATGATGAAGTGGATAGGGGCGTTTTTTCAACCAGTTATATAAATTGTGGTAGGTATGAAGGGGTTGACCATACGAGTCAAAGAATTCACATATTTGTTGTTCATTGTCTTGATAATACGCCAACCAATGTTCACCCTTTTTGTGTCGAGGATCTGAGTTTAAGATGCATGAATAGGATCCATGTTCAGTGGTGGGAGCTTCATTGGCAGCAAATACACCTTTGAATGGGATGGGTGAGGGTTGTAGGAATAGAGGGGCCATCGATCGACAACTACATTGTAGAAGACACAATAGTTCGTCTTCGCAACAACATTGTAGCATATGTTGGCGTTGAACATGATCTAATGATTTCATAACCGACGTTAATTGAGTAGAGGAGAGCCATTCTGCCATGCTAGATGTTAGATGTTAGACATTGGGTGTTACGTAATCACTAGGGATGACTGATGTATTCGGTCGAATGATGAAACATTCATCCACTAGCGAGAATATGATGAGATCGAGTGGTGTACCTAGTGTTTTTTTGAATACAATTTCTAGTGAGAAATTTAAATCACCACGTTGACGCTGTTGTTGTCCAATATGATGGTCGTTTGTGATGTCGAAAGGAATGAGATAGAAGTAGTCTTTGAATGTGTCTAAGTCAACATTACAGGATGCATTCGTAGCGTATAGATTCATGGCGCGATTAAATTGAGTATACACTTGACGTACATGTGTACAGTCAATACTACCACCAGTGAGGGTGACTCCATTCGATTTTAGAGTGAGAGATGACAGATCATACGGTTTGAAAATAAGTTTACGTTGTCCATATTTCAACCATGAATCACTTTTAAGAAATCCAAATAGGAATAATTTCGGTTGAATGTTGATAGCAAAGTTGTAGACATCTTTCTTTTGCCAGCCTGAATTTAAGTTGATACGCTGTACAGTGATTCCATTATATTTGTAGGCGATATTTTCTTTCATACGACGTGTTGCAACAGCTTTCTGTATGGTATCCGAGGGTTGAAGCATGGGCATATGTAGTTTAAAGGAGTGGAACCAAATACGGTATTGAGTACCAGCAGCTCCAAAATCGCGAAACATATATTGAGGGTGGTTGACAAAAAATTCCACATCTAATTTTGTACCCGGTGGTAGCGCTTTCTGTTGTTGAAATAGGTTACAGTGGATGGGGAAATCGAATTGTCGTCTATATTTACTATCATGCCATAATTTAAGTTCATATTCATTCGTTAAATTATCTTCTTCATCAAATTCCTTGGTCACCTCAACGAGAGCAGCATTAGCCTTATACGCTCCATCTGCACTTCCAGTACGTGTCACGGATGTAGTGGGTGTATAAAAGCCTTGTGTGACCAAGTGTGTTCCTTTAGCTGTAGCATCATATTGTAACATATTGATTAGATACGCCTGTAAAAAGTAGAGACCGTTTCCTCCTTCCACCACCTGTTCATTGACGGTAATTTTCACATCCCGAAAGATACTGTGTGCGGTATTGTTGATGAGGATAACTTTACTAGTGTCTGGAACAGATTTCCACGTACTGGTGCCTGTATCATATTGTTGAAGTTGAATGTCAATAGTACAATAGGCGTTGGATACGTCCATCCAATAGGCGTTGGAGGGTGGGATAGAGAAATGGATGACATCACATGCATCTAATGCATTGATGGGGGCCACAAGGTTCATAAAATGACTACGATTCGACACATCGACAGGGTCACGTTCAAAGACGTCAAAGCGACCATCTAGATGGCTAGCATATGAATGGGTTGACGTAGTGGCTGTGTCTGCAGACATACTGAGATACGTTGGTCATAGTAGGGGTGAGAAGTGTAATTACTTAAAATAGACGTTGTCCACCAGTGAGTCGACGATAATAGGGGAGGTTTTGAGTAGCGGAATACCGTGCCGATGTGCTATACCGACGAGGGGGGAGGCGGCGGCGAGCTCGTAGTCGAGGTCGTTGTCGAGGAGTGGGATTAGAGGTGGGGGCGGGTGTGGGAGTGGGATTGACTGTATTATCGAGGACAGTTTGAGCACGTTTACGAATGGCGTTTGGAATAGTTTTTGTAATAGCACGTTGCCCTTGTTGGATGATGCCTTTGCCAGATGTTGTTGCAGCTTTAACAGCACTGGCGACTGCATTAGTTGCTGCACTTCCAGCAGCTGCTGCGCCTTGTTTCACTGTGCGTTTGACACCACGTTTGATACGATTCGTTACACTTTGTTTGATGCGATTGATGATCGAGGATGGGGTTGATGATGTGCTAGGTTTGGCGACGGGTTTTGTGACAGGTTTTGTGACAGGTTTTGTGACCGGTTTTTGTATACGTCCCGTCGTAGCACGTTTAACAGGTTGAGTGACTCGCCCCCGTCGCTTTAATGGGGGTTTTTTTACCGTACGTTTAGTACCTTTTAGTGTAGGAAGTTTTGGAAGTTTAATTCTAGGGATTTTTGGGAGTTTAGGAAGGCGAAACCCACCTGTCATAGCGCCACCACCTATAATATTTGTGGAGGGAACGAGAGAAGCCCGTCCCCCAGTCAACTGGATCCCATTTGCTCTTGTGCTACGATCAAACATGAAATGGGAACGGGGTGGAATACGTGTAAAAAGGTGAGCCATGTTGGAAAAACAAATGTATAAAATAAGAGCACAAGTTACTTAAACACGTCGACGTCGTAAATGAAGTTTGATGTACGTACGACCCCCTTGTAGTGGAATGAGACGCCCATCATCTGAACGTAGTTGAAACTGTAGTTGATTGACACTATAGAGAGACATGGGGATATAATCGACATGACTGAATTCCTTATAAATAGCAGCACCATAATCAATGTCACGATAGGGGATGACACGCATCAGATTTGTTTTTGAACCTCCCACATAAATGGGGTTTGTCATGTTGGAGTATAAGAGAATATTATAAATGTACGCTTGCATATTAACAGGTGAAGGGGCATGTACTGTTCGATCGACGAGGTCATGGTCTAGACCGAGAATATCGGATAGTAGGGGATCAAATTGAATAGAGTAGTGATGATCACAATGAACTGTAGCAAAGGTGGAATGACCGACTTTTTGATACATGAATTTGATATGGGGTTGAGTAACAGAGTTTAAGGTATAGAATAAGGTGGGAACATCATAGAGGCCATTTTGTAGTTTGAAATAGAGCACTTTTTTACTGTCTACTTCTGTACGCAGAGCAATGGGGTGGGGTATCGATGGTGTATCCAACATCATGGGGTCGGTGCTAGATGAGGGGATCAAGGTAGGGTCTATAGAATCTTCGTCATGGGATGATTCATCGGAAGAGGTGTCATCACCATCATAGGCTGAGACAATATCATGCATAAGGGAAGCATCAAAGTCTGAGCGAAACTCAATGGGTTGATCTTGATGGATGAGATCAACTGGTTTTCGTGAATGAAATTGATTGAGAAGAACATAACATTCAAATGCGTTATTATGTTTGGATTTACGAGCAAATTGGTAGCCATGATTGGTGTCATCTCGTGCTTTAGCAGTGGCTATGGTCAACTGTTGCCATACCGCATTGACACCTGTATCATGAGTAGTACCTTCATAACCAAACAAATCAAAGATTGTAGCGGTTTCTGGAGCAATGCATAGGTCAGATTTAATATTCGTGTTCACAAGTAGAGCTTGTGGATTCGTGTCATACTTTTGAAAACGTTGAATTAAATAAGGATCACCCAATGTGACACGTTGTTCAATCTCGAAATTGTCCATGTCAAATGCAGCAGCCAAATTAGGAAAGTATAGCCCTAAAATGAGACTGGTGTCATGATTACTCTCCAGACGAATACGTCCTTGACGGTACATCCACTTGAGATAGGTTTCATATTGACCCTTTTTGACACGTAAATCAGAATACGCTTGAACACGTGTAATAGGGATATGAAATTTAAATTTCGTTTGTGCACTTTCCCCATCTGCAATGTCTTGATCAAACAGTAGTTCACCATTGGTAAGTACTCCATCCCGTTCCGTCATTTTAGAACACCCATATTTGGTTAATTCACTACAGATTTGAGTAAATTGACTACGAATGGAGCCGGCGTTGATTTTCAATTTTACTACACGTGCGCGATAAAGAGGTATAGGAATCATGTTATAGTCGGAGGCACGGTAATCTTTGAGAAGACGAAAATGAAAAATACTTTGATATTGTCGCAGATTGTACAATGTACGAGGGGGTACCACCCCTTTAAAGTTTTTGGATGCTTGTACATTGTCATCACGTAATTTATCCTGCTCTTTCAGAGATGCATACCATGCATTAGTGTATTCATAATTTGCATTCGGTGTGGTAAGTGTTTTCAAACTGTTGGTTAATATGGTATCTTTTCCTGACAATTCAGCTTTTGGATGCTCATTATGGAGAAAAGGATTCCCCCGTGATGATAAATTGACTGTTTTGTTATGTTTTACAGGTGTTCCAGTGAGTTGTTTAGGATTGCGTAGAAAGGCGGGGCCATAGGTATTAACGTCAGGATTTAAGTCCAGTTCGATAGGTGTAGGTTGAAAAATAAAACTACATGGTGCTCCGAGCAATACTTGCATTGGCCCGTTAAGGATGAGGGCATGATTGAGATAGATATGATTCATTGTTAATGTATGCCATGGTTGAGGATTGGCTTTAATGGCGTTAAATAGATCGGAGATGGGATTTGAATCTGTATAGAACCGTTGTGTCATTAAATTTTTTAACGCCTCAGGCTTTTTGATGATCCATTTTTCAAACGTGTCTGGACTGAATAGTTCATTGGTATTTGTGGATTTTTCAAAATTGTGAAGAATGGGGGAAATGTATGTGAATTCTTGTTGATAGATGTCACGCCAGGCAGTGGGAATGTCTTTGGTGTTATGATAGAACATACCTTTCACACGATGTAGGTTGTAGAAACATAATGGTGGTGCAGTGTTATAAAATTTAATACTCTCCAGACGCAATGCAAGATGCATCAAATAGATGGCTGTGACATTGAGATATTTGGGTTTGACATAGCTTTTACTCTTTGGATTAGCAAACTCCCCCAACGTACCAAAATATTGAATATTGATCATACGTACATCCCCTGCGTCTGTAATGTACGGTCCGGTAGAGATTGGGGTTGTCGTTTGATTGTTGATGTGATCATTTGTCATGAAAACAGTGGAATTATTGAGAGTTTTGAGTTGTGTCAACCACTTATCCATAGTGGTGCGAAGACGTAACGTTATTTTCTCCGATTTGAATTTGGTTTCATTAATCAGTAAAGGATCAAGGAACAGGTTAAGTAATTTATTCAAATACAGTAGATAATGGGCAGGTTCAAATACTAATCCGGGATATAAGGTTTTAGAAGGTGTCTTATCTGTCCCACCAATCATAGGTGTTCCTTTATGAGGTTGTAAGATTCGAAAAGAGTTGGAAATCTCTTTGATGAGTGGATATTCCATGAAATGAATACGATCAAACTTTGGGTGGATAGACTTCCATCCAATCGTTTCATATAAAGCATCCAATATCCCAATAGGATACATTGAAAGAGATGGATCTAACCGTGTGGTGTGTATGACTAATTTCAATCGTTTACCAGCAGGTCCACGTTCACCACGCGGTCCTCGTTTACCCGGTGCACCCGGTGGGCCTATACGACCGGGAAAGCCGGAGGGGCCACGATCCCCCTTTTCTCCTTTATAGCCCGGAGGTCCACGGTAACCTCGAGGTCCAGTTGGACCACGCTCACCTGCCACACCCTGTCGACCTGGAGGGCCAGGGGGTCCAAAAGGCCCCAACTCCCCTTGTACCCCTTGATCACCTTTAGGTCCTTTAGGTCCTTGATCACCTCTGTCACCTTTTGGCCCCTGATCACCTTTGTCACCTTTTGGCCCCTGATCACCTTGTTTTCCTTGATCACCTTGTACACCAGGGGCACCGGGTGGACCGGAAGGGCCAATAGGTCCAGGTGGACCCTGTTCACCACGAGGGCCTTGTGCACCAACAGGTCCTGGAGGCCCTTGTTCACCTCTATCTCCTTTAGGCCCTTGTTCACCTCTATCTCCTTTAGGCCCCTGTTTACCATCTTTACCATCTTTACCATCTTTACCATCTTTACCATGGTTACCGTCTTTTCCATGGTTACCATCTTTACCATCTTTACCATTTGTTCCAGAATGAGAGGAGCCAGGATCCCCTTTATCTCCTTTGGGGCCAGGATCCCCTTTCTCTCCTTTGGGGCCAGGATCCCCCTTATCACCTTTTGGACCAGGATCCCCCTTGTCACCTTTTGGACCAGGATCCCCTTTCTCTCCTTTTGGGCCGGGATCTCCTTTTGGGCCAGGGTCACCCTTATCCCCTTTTGGGCCAGGATCTCCATCCTTCCCATCTTTCCCATCCTTCCCATCTTTCCCATCCTTCCCATCTTTCCCATCTTTCCCATCTGAACCATCAATACCAGGAGGTCCTTGAGGCCCTGTCTTTAAACTGATAGGTTGATTACGTCGTGTAGCTGGAATCTTCCGTTTTACAAGTGTTTCCCCTGTAGTGGGTGGTGGATGTGTTGTAACATCTCTTCCAATGGAAAAGGATAAATCCTTAGGAATTGTTTTTAATGTATTTTGAATACTAATTTCCTTCACACCCACCTCCCATAGATCCCCATGAGAGATGGTAATGTTTGGTTTCAACTCATTGGTAAATTCAGCAGATGTATTATTAGGAAACAGATCCGGTTGAGCATTACTAAATACATATACTGTATACTGATCTTGTGTAGCATACATTATAAGAATGTAGCATTAGCATAAACGGTTTACCTAGTAAAAACAAGGGGAATAGTGATATACATCATCTTTATTAAGTGAGTCGAGGACGTAAATGTAATTTCAAATAAGAGCGTCCATATTTGATAGGAATATAGTCACCGTCATCACCACGTATTTGCACTTCAATTTGATCAATCACTTTACTGCTGAGAGGGTAATAGTCAATCGATGGAATGTCTGTAGTAATCATTTGACCAAAACTTGTCGGTGTGCGTTCAATGGGAAGTATTTTTAATAATTGAGCGCGTGTATTTCCAATAGCACTGGCGGCCACAATGTTACAGTAAATTAATATAGAATATGTGTTGGGGGTTATATCAATAGGGTAGGTGGTTTGAAAGAAGGAATGAGGGCCAAAATATGAACGCGGTAAGGAGAGGATAGCCCCCAACTCTTTACCAAAATCTACATACATGGATCCGGTTTGAATAGAAAAGAATTTATCTTTTGTGAGTTGGATTTTAATACTTGGCCAATTTTTTAACGATAATTGTAAATAACTAATTAATCCTTCAATTGTGTAGGCACCTTTGGGGACCGTAATCGATTGAAATGGAACGGTAAACTTCATCCCTTCTGAACGCACAATACTATCATCTAACGGTTTCATAGATGTCCCATACATGTGAAAAATGGGGCGATTGTTAAAATCCATTTCAACTAAAATGTCTTTAAAAGGTATGTCTCGACGACGAATGCGTATAATAGAACCATCAATGAGATAGTACATATTTCGGTTATACATATGCAGTCCATGTGTTAATCCACCTTTTATACCCACCGCATTCACACCATCCTGGGAATACCATCCAACCACTTCTAAAGGGGGTTTATCACTTGTATTATAATTATGATTATAGAATTTGTTATCATACAATGATGTAAACTGTGAAATGAGATACTCTTTACGATTATAAGAGTCTTTTCCAAAGAGATATTGTTGGAGATATTGATTACCACTATCACCATCAGTCCATTTAGGAATGTGGGGTTTTGTAAAATAACGATTTGCTTCTTCCTTATACCAGGGATACTGTGTTGTGGGTAGGATGGAATAATTCTTATAGGTTGATGGTAATGTATAATCCCATAGAGCATTGATATGGAGGATCATTTTATGTGTAAATGCAGTAGGAAAGGTAGTTGCGTTTCGATATTCCATACTATGTTGAAAGAGTACATGAGTCATAGAGCCCAATATTAATTCAGATGATGAAGGTATTTGAAAGGATATTCGATAGAATATGCCACTAGTACTATATCCAATCCAAAACATACGATTATTGGGCATCCATTGATGAATAGCATAAATGAATGTTTGTAATGTATAAGTACCTTCTGGGATGGAAAATATAATAGGAGAGACCGTATCCTTTTCTTTATGTTTATAAGTAATGGTGAGAGGAGTAGAAAGATAAATTAAAGTTGCAGATGTATATGGGGGTGGATGAGAATAGAACTTATTAATTTGTTGTAATTGAGTTTGTAAATTATGAGGTGGGTATTGTAGAATATCATGTGTTAAATAAAACGGTGTAATAGGAATGGGAATGTGAAAGTGAATACCATGGGTTGCTAGATCCGGATCAATAATGGGTGTTTGAATATTTACACGTGTACTCCATCGTTCTTTGGCATGACGTAGAAGTATGGAGGTAGTATAGGTACTGGCATATAAATGATGGAGGGGGTTAAAGGCACGTTCCTTATACCAATATACAGATTCTTCATTATTGAGTACTATATGCCAATGCCCCTTATCAGATACGTGCATCGAATTACTATCATGATCTCGCTTCGTTTGTGTTTGAATATGAGTGCTTTTATTGATACAGGATGCGTATACTTGACTATTAAACTCTCGTACAGATGTAGGAGGTTGAGTGACACCTTGCCATAATCCAGAAATAGTTGTTGTTCCTAATATGGATGCACAATGGGAGTGAGTTTCTACTTGAAGGAAAATGGGGTGAAATTCATAATCTTTTCTCCAACGAATAGTAATAGACAGTTTAGGCCCCTCATGATGTTGATGCCATTGAAGTGTGAATGGATATGTGAGCGCCGGTATTGTATCATAGGGTATATGATAGGTAGGATTCTTGACTTTAGGAATAGTAATTGCATGATTGATGTGAAATACATGATTCAAATATTGAGGTAATGTATAGAAGCCAGGTGATACATCATATTCATAGGTTGTATAATACCCAACGGCAGCGAAAAATCCCATGACGACTCGTTCTTTATGTGTAATATGAACTAATAATTTATCCTGTTGTGCCAAGGCTGTTAGATCAGACATCCATTGATTCTTTTTACTACTATTTTCAGGTAGGGCTTTATACTGCTCTAACATAGTTGTAAGAAATGCATCATATTGAGGGAGTGAACGAATATGACGAAAATTGAATGCGGTAAACAATCGATTTTCATAATTAATATGTTCAGGTAATGTGCTACACTCATATTCCAGTGCATGTGATGGGGGGAGTGTTTCCATCGTTGGAGGTAAATTCGAATAGAATGAATAGACTCGTTGTATTAATTGTGTTTGAATCGTTTCCATGTGTAACACACAGGGATTTTTCACCAACTTCTCATCCGCGCGTAACCGTGGTGGAATCATTTCCGCCATAGCTAGAGCATAGTTTAGATTGTGTTTTTTATTGGACGTTTGATGTTGTGGTTGACGATTTTGTGGGAAAAATGTTTGAATATCGTGATAGCCCTTCTTAACCACCTTTTCCAATTCGGGGGATGACTTTTGATAATCTAAATATTGACCACGATGAAGATTAAACCATGTCTCAAAAGGAAGTGGATTCCCCAATTCCTTTTTTAACTCATGTAGTGTTGATAGCAGACGTTGTAGATATTTAATTTTAATGTCATATGTATACTGTGCTTGACGTGCCTTTTCGGTAATGATAGGACCGTGAACGAGTCCAATTCCAAGTGAGATTTCTTCCCATTGACATTTAATCAAATCGGTTGGTAGTGTAAAATCGAGAGCACTCGCTAAATTGGCTACAATTCCATATTCTTTCTTGTATAATGCAATGAGTTTTGTAATACGGATATAGGTATGACTCATTCCATATTGGGGGCCAGGCATACGTAAGAATTTATAGAGTGCAGGTGTTTCTAATCCATTACATCCATATAAATTAATCGATGTAGTCACTTCAACATGTGTATACTGTTGTAGACTTGTGAGCAGTTGATAGTCCATAGCTGTTAACGCTATATTTTCTGTATGTTTAATTTGAAATTGAATTTCATCATCCGTTTGATGTATAATGGAACCTATACCTGACCATGTCATCCATTTCAACAAATCGGCTATTGGCATTCGCTTTTCTGCATATTCACGATGGTAATGTTGCATAAATGTACATCGATGGAGTGGAATCACACTGAACCAATAATCTTCATAGGAGCCTAGGGAATGATTAATGACATCTTTGTATGCCGGTGACAGACGTGTATAAATGTTTGTAACCTCTGTCGGTGATAGATGAAACACACATTGATTTAAAAATAACGACATAGCCAATGCAGGTGATAAGACTAAAATATAATGAAATGTGGAGTATTCTTTCACTTGATAGGATGAAAAAGGATTTATTTTTAATAAATAGACATCATTGTCTGTAAATCCATCACTTCCCATAAAAATAGTAGAACGATGAGTGGTGATATGCATCATTTGTGTCTGTGTAGTATCCAAATAGTGTTTTAATGCATCTATAGGTACCACTGTCTTCCATTCCGTTTCTGACGTATACAAGTAATGTCGAGTCACTTGATCACTCCCCTCAATCGTATAGTAAGGTAGAAATGTATTCAATGTAGAATGATCCCCCACATCAGATGTTTTTCCAACTGTTAATGTATGTGATTCCGTGATTGTATCAACAGTGTTTACATAACCAAATGCAGATACCCCTACTTCCCATTCCTGACTATATGGAAGTATAAAAGGTAGATTGTAGTTTGTAAAATAATGATTCGCTTTATTGGCAAACACATCATTATGTACATTACTAATCAAATGTAATGAGAAGTCGTTCACTTTTTCACCCATAATGTTAACTCAATTAATATTGACGCACATTACCTAGAGCTTGCAGATCAGCTTCCTTCACCCATGAATTCATGGATGGAGGGTAGCCTTGCCAATGGACAAAATATTCACGTTGTCCATTACGTCGACGTTGGCGTATAATTTTATCTATTTGATAGATCTCTTCATCACGTCGTACAACTTGTAATTCCTGAGTATAGAATGCGCCACGAATAGGTTCACCCGCTAAATCCTCTAATGTGTACATACGTGTTCCATAGGGATCCTCACGAACAGATTTAATAATAAATTCTTCCGTTGACCAATTCGCTTCATACCCTCGTCCAAACGCACCTTTATCGCGTGATATACGAACACGAGCACCCACCTTTAAGAGTGGTACTGTTTGTTGACGTCGATGTTTTAATGGATATTTCAATTGGGGATAATTCTGTTGGTTTCGTTTGATTTGATGTTTCAACACTGAACCAATATCTTTGGATGTTACTTCATTGGGAATATGATGGGTTGTTGAATGACGTGAGTTATTATACGCCATCATTACATCAGGAAGATAGTCAATCCAGTTCTGGGAATTAGTAGCCGTAAAAATACGTTCTAGTTTATCCTTAATAGTACGATTTAGGCGTTCAACATGTGCACATTTATAGGGACTATAAATTGAGAAATGTTCAATGTCATCCTTTTTCAAAACATCTGCCACCTTTGTATTATAAAATTCACGCCCTTGATCCGTCTGTAGACGTTGCGGTGGGGGAATGGAATTGAATACTTTTTCTAACACATCCGCTACTTCTTCAGCCCGTTTAGATTTTAATGGAAAAGCCCATGCTTTACGTGAGAAAATGTCCATCAACATGAGAATGTACTTATACTGACGATTAGAGTTGGCATACTTTTGGTAATCCACAATATCGGCTTGAAATTGAATCCGAGGTCCACTCACTCGATAGGGGTGAAGTGGTCGGATTCGATTGCGTTTCTGACGATGAAGAGTATAGGTGGGCTGGGATTGAAGCCAATGACGGACTTTGGATTGACTGAGACCGGATGCAGCAGCTAAAGCAGCGACGGAACCGTACCCAGCAGGATGTTTGGCGTCGTAGTAAATCTCCTTCAATCGCTCCATCACAGATATCTTTCTTGGACGTTGGTCTACTTATATGTGTAACATTATGATGAGCACAACAGTTCATACTCATATGTAAACTTCCATGAGCACCCCCACCACTATCTGTACATGATGAACACAAGCGTTGTAAGAATGGAGTCACAGATGTAGCCGTCATTATTCTAGTCTTATGCACATGGACGATTTTTATTACCTATTTCCATACACATCAGTTAATGTGGGGCGTCGATTCTCTTTATCACCTCGCATATGTCGATGAGGGCGATCGCTAGGAGGTGGGGGTGGACTTTTACGACGACCTCTTGTTGTAGCTGCTGTTTTACTCCCCCTAGCTGCAACAGCTGCTCTACTTCCTCTTGTTGGAGGACGACCGCGTGACGCAGGTGGAGGTAGGACAGTAGAGGCTGCTTTCGACTTTACAGGTGGTATTGGATAATTGGTAGGGAAATCATCAGTATACGGAAGTTGTATAGGTGCTAAACGATTGTCTTTATCAAAATCAAATAATCTATTACGCATCGTTTGAAACTTGAGAATCTTACTATGCCATGCTCGCAGTGTATTAATTGTAGGCTTATAACGAAGAATTTCACGTGCAACCGCGCGCGCATATTCTGGATAGGGGGTCATCATGTCCGTAATCTTCTCATTTTCCAACTGATGTTGTAGAAGTGCATTCTCAGACGCTGCCAACGTCTTATTACTATTGTTAGGGGTTGACACTGCACCCCCTGTTTGTTTCTCTTCACATAGCTTTTGTAAGTGGGTAGGAGTGACAACCATCATCTTACTAAAGTCCATTTTATTACGGTTTTGTGAATGTCTTGTTAACTTAAAAACAACCATTGGGGGATCAAATAATTTTGTACGCAAACGATACTCCATAGGGGTGTGTGGTGTAAAGTCGATAAACAGGTATGCATACACACCATATTCACGCATTAATGTCTCCAAAATATCATGAATCACATTATTATTCCCGGCAGGTAACATTCGTGACAAAAATTGACTAGTCTGCTGTTGATTACGAGGATTTGGAAATAGGACCATATAATGTACATTATTATTGCGCATACGCTGCTCTTTATCACCATACAAATATTGTGTAATTTGAATTGCAAAGAATCGTTTATGATGAGATCCACGCAAAAATAATGTCGTAATCCCTTCATGTTTAGCACTCTCTTGTTGTAAATCGTCTAGAATAACAATATCATATTCCCCCAACTGATCCAAATCATCATGTGTAGGAACTCCACACTTCAAATGAATATCAAACTGTTTCAACTGCTCATGAAATGGACTCTCAATCCCATAAAACCACCATATCTTATTTATTGGATGTTTAAACAGCCCATCCTTATGTCGTATTAAATTTAATACAAATGTAGATTTACCAGATTTACTCGGCCCACATACTATCATAGATGAATCATTCTCCAATCGAAAATCCATGTCAAAACAAGATCATATATTCCATCAAATTTATTACGTAAAAACAGTATACATAATTACTCACAATACTCAAGAATGAGTGTGACATCGATACCAAACTTATCCCACAACACACGTCCATCTTTGGTATACACAGGATAATCATCATGAATAAGTCCATTACGTACTAAATCATACTCATCTGGACACAAAGATGCAATCTGCTCGTCATGCCATGAGTCACCTTTAAGCACTGTTAAACGCTTCATAGCTGAAATCACAAATGCATGATATAACTGTGTGAATCGACTGTCTACTACACCAAGTCCGTTTATATCACTCTTAATATTCTGTATTCCACGTAGACCATGACGTAATATCTCCATTATGTCTTGTACACGCTTCTTAATATAACGCACAGATTCTGCCAAATGTATTGTAGGTGTTAGAGATTTTAAAGCATCACTGAAATGTTCATTTCGAAAACAATCATTTTCCAGACGTTGGAGAAGGGGGTATACTTGCTTCTCAAAATAGGCATTAGACAAAAATTTATTGATATCTCCACTCAACGACTCATCTGTAGTATGAACTGGATTCGCCATATCTGAATACACATGTTGGCACACAGAAAAGTCAGTCCGTGTAATCTGCTGTATGGCACGCAGACGTTGTAATGCATGTTGAATTCCACGAACAATAAAATACTCCTCAACCATATCACCTTGATATACATCAGCATCAGAGGCGCGATCTACCCAATCAGGATTTTCCTTCACCATATTAGTAAATCGTTTCACATATTTATCTCGTAATTCCACATTCTCCACAACTCGAGATTGATACTGACGTAATGTAAATATTTCCTGCATAATTTGTTTCAAAATTCGCAATAGACCCAAACGATGATTATCCAATCGCTCCAACTCCCATTCATCATCGTTTGTAGGCTGTCCTCGACCACCAAATAAACACCGATCATATTGTTCTTCCAGTTCCGAAAGTTGTAAGATCATATACTGTAAACTATGTTCGGGTGACATACTGTAAATCTGCATAAGATCTCCATCAATAAACTGATTCATAATCTCAACACTTGATGTATGTACAAATGGAGCAGCATCTCGTTTCACAAATTTAACAAAACAATTTATCTGATCTTCAGTTGTTTCTTTTTGTGCAATCTGTTGTTTAGCCCACATCTTGGCCCGCTCCATATTTACTTCCAAATTTATCTTCTTCTTACGACTCTTCTTCGGTGCTGTCATTATAAGTGTATCTTTACTGTCTTCATCCTTCTTCTCTTTATTATCCCCATCCTTCTTCTCTTTATTATCCCCATCATTCATATTCGCCTCAACCGCATCCACTATTGCACACATATCCTTTTCTTCTTGTGGATCCAACTCCTCCATTTCAACGTCACACTCATTTTCCTCCTTAAGATTAACCTGATGGAACAACACTTGCTTAACGCTACAGCACAATTTAAAACGTTGTTTACTATCATCTCGGTATACTCCCGTTATTTGGAATATGCAACTCAAACGAATGATTTCATTTTTGTCCTTATATGAACCGTCTTCATTCGTAATGTTCTTCCATATTTCATTTAACACATACAAAGTCTTTCGTTCAAATTGACGTTCACCCATTGTAAAAATTGGAGTGGGTGTGATATGTGGAGGACGGGCAAATTTGACATAAATACCCTTATTTGAATCATTTGTGATACCATCTCGCAATATAGAATCCACCTTATATTGTGGCCATGGACTCTGACCTACTAACTCACTCACCAACTTTTCCAATAACTCCACATCTTGACCTACATGCTGAGATAAACGGATGCGTGTATCAAATGTATCTTTTACAAAGTCATTTTCCTTGATTAAACCATACCATGTTGATGCCCCACTATTGAATAATAAACGCGCCTCCTTCATTTTATCTTCCCATCGTGTAAAATTACGAGGCCACCATTGGTAATTCTCGACGCGTAGAGGATGAAATTTAGGAATGTCTTTGGCCGGTAACGCTAATTTAATCATGGCAATTGGTAAATGACGTAAATTTGTATAGGGCCGTTGATCCCATATCATATCATGTGACATGAATTGTGTTGAAGTAAAAAATCCTTTAACAGAGTCATTAAAAACAGAAGGTAATCGAGCACTGTAACGTTTCCTCTTCTTATCCAACCCATTGGTTGACACCTCCACTACATCCTCCGTCATGTTTATGCGTTTACGACTAATCTTTTGAGCTTCCATCACTCTCGTCTGTACAACCGTCGTCATCTATGATGAATGTCATTATGAATTCCGTCACCATTTATATACACATTAAAGATCTGGTGAGTGTGTATTTTGCATGCCATGAGTTGTTCCAAACAATGTTTTTCGCACAGTGGCACGTCTCTTTAATATTTTACGCCCACACAGGCCAATATTCAATATAAATGTTAAAAGCACCATCAGTTGAACTAACACATTCATCCACGATTCCGGTATAGGGAATGTTTTAAATAATGTATGATTTGGTAAATTAACAGTACACGGTGGACATGATGTTTGTGAATTATTCCATGTGCGATAATGAACATGATGATGTGTTTTTGGAGGCATGATGATGATATGTTTACATTACTAATTTTACTTATTATCATGATCCACTTGAATATCATCTAAATCAAAATTGTTTGGATTATCATGAAAGGCAATTCCATATGCTTGTACAAAGGGTACTTGTCTTTTTTGAAAACGTCGCTTCTTTTTAAGAAAACTATAATAGTCTGTAGGTGGTTTTACAAATTTACGAAGAATAGGACCATACACTTTAAAGAATTCCTGTTGTACAGGTGTTAATTGTGTCTTTTTACCCCCAGTTTGCATCTTTGCCATTAATTTACGCAAATCTTCCACATATGCCTTTGGTAATTGATTCACACGATGATTAATTGTTCGTTTAAAACAACCCACACCTTTTTGCAACCGTCCCAGTGTATCTTTAAACACTGTTCGTCGATCTATACACTGTTGACACATTGTTAATATATATATATGTTTTAACATAATCATCTCTTTACTTAGTCAAATTCATGTATTAAACGTCGTATATTTTCATACAATGCTACATGATTTGCATTCTCATGCACTAAATGAGCTATAAAGCGTTCCTTTATGTCTAACATATTCGCCAACTGTTGTAACGTCTCATCTGTATATACACCATTTCCATCTTGTCTATCAGGTTGGTGTATCGTTGTTTGTAATTGACGCTCCAATTGATGTAATACACGTCGTCGTGTTTGTAAACGTTGCTCTTGTATTCGAATGGAATCTTGTAATAGATTCACAATGACGGTATTTTTCAAAGCATTCATATGTGTCACATATTCTCGCTCATTCTCCAATATAGGGGGATGAACATCATAATAATGTCTTTGTGGACTATGTTCATTATAAGGTGGTGGTGTCGGTGTTGGAGGAATAGGGGATGTTGTGGTCCCCTGATGTTGTTGAGGAATAGGGGATGTTGTGGTCCCCTGATGTTGTTGAGGAATAGGAGATGTTGTCGTCCCTTGATGATGTCTAACAGGTGGAGATGGTTGAGGGATAGGAGATGTACCTTGTTCACGCAACTCCGTAATCATAGGGGGTAATGGTTGACCTAACATATGATTATTTGCAACATGATTATATGTATCCACATATGCATTTTCAACAACTTGCATTGGATTGGGTAACACATTGTCTAACAAAATAGGTTGGATAAGATGCTCTGGAATGTGCTCCATAAAATTATTATTATTCTGAGCAGGTATTTCCTCATCTTGATCGGGAGAGAATAATGGTGAAAATACCATTTCATCAACTGCTTGTTGCATGACATCACGTGTTTCAGGGAAATAGTCATGTAATAATCTTACACGATCTACATTATCATCAGGCATTCCATCTAATAATAACTGTAACGCATCATCAACATTTACAGACGGTATTCCATGCTCTTCTACCATCGGAGTGGGGTTATTATAGTTATCATCAACCTGGGGAACTGTCATTCCACTATCATTACTATCATTACTATCATCATCCAAGTCTACATTATGATGCTGTGGAGGTATAGGAAGTGCATTTGCCGCTTCCATCTGTATACGTGACGTATTCATTGCTTTAAATATCTCCTTAATCTGTTGACGTTGAAGTCCAGTTAAATGATCCCCTTTACACACATGATCAATATGTTCTCGTACAAAACGGTTGACGCGATGAGTACTTGAATCTTTTGGGATCACTTTCATACATCTATGACATACATATTTATAACGATCTGCGACATGACGATTATGAGAAATCTGAACAGCATTGCGTATATCTCTATGAAAGTTTCGAAGATGTTCATTCATACGATTTGTCCGAAAAGGTAACCTACAAAAGGTGCACAAAGCCATTCTCATACATTTTTTCGCCCTCTTCTCAGGACTGTCCTTCGTTTTGTTCCTTGCATTACGTGCCATAATATTCTCTTTCGTCGATCACGTCGTCTTTTACGCAGAATCATTTGATAAATTATCTGTGCTCGTTTATTACGTAGAGGGTGATATCTTTTGCGAGTCAACATTCCGTTTTACCACTTCACCCCCATCCTGTTTACTTATCTTTGTAATGTCTTTTAATTCATCAATATGTGCCTGCACATCCAACGTTGATGAGGATGACAACATTTGACGTCGCTTAATAAAGAAGTCCTTCACACTCTTGATGATGTGTATCAATAACGTTAGAATTACAACAATCATTATGACGTATGGTTAATTTATCAAAATCACACCACACTAATAATATAACGGATGCCACCATATAATAAAGCATTATATACATCCCACCCCTTCCACCCCGTCTACTTAAAAACAAGCACAGTGTACATACAAGACATTGTGTATTTCAACACATTGTTGCAGAATAAGTTACACCACATGTATGGCATTTGAAATAGTCATGTCCTCTCAACAATACAGTTTTTCCGAAAAACAATTTACACTTGTCTTTGGGGACCTTAAAATAATGTAATGCTATTTCTACACAATCTGCTAGTGAACAATGATATCCATGTGTCCATCGTCGTCGTTGACACTCAGTCCTATTTGGCATACGAGATTGTTGATATAATCGATGTGTTTCCTTTAAACAACGCTGTTCTGTAAAGCACACTGGTAATTCCTCATCACGTATCTTCACTGCAGCTATATGACTGCCTTCATAAATACGTTCATCCCATAACTTTAATGAAACTCGCTCCACCGTACATGATTGTGTTACTATCGGTGCGATAAAGTCTAATTCCGATGCTGATGGACCAGCCAAAATCACTTTCGAAACTTCTCCAAATGCTTGACAATTACGAGCAATAAATTGACGTAACGCGTGCTGAGCATCTTCATAGGATAGACCCCTTTCTGCGCGCACTTCTTTGCTAATTCCATGAATATATTTCACATCGAATTGAAAATTGTGTGTCGACGATAATGGTTTAATCAAATGATGAAATACATCAATAAATAATATACCATATGCACGTTCTTGTATCCACATACATGTTACTTCTGCCAAGTCAATATCTCCTTCCGTATCCACAATGAGTACATTTTTAATGAGACTCCCCAATACCAATTCACTCGGGTTTGGTTTGTCACTAGCTTCAGGTCGTTTCGCCTCCATACTAACACCAATACCACTACTGATATGTACACTCTCTTATATAGTATTTCAACTGTGTATTTTCTACGACCGATACACTTTCACATAATCCTCCAATCCTAAACAACACTCGGGACAGAAGTCTGTTTTATAAATGCACTCGTGACATAATGAGTAATGTTTACATGGTAGGCAAATGATGTCACGTTCATGGATATTACATAGTCTACACCGTATCGATTTTAATAGTTCTAATGTAGACTTCACCAACGCTAATCGTCGCTCTTCCTTCTCATTCTTCTCCCTTTCCTCTCGTTCCTTGATATGTTTCCTCTCAAGTGAAGCTCTATGACACTCCATATCTTCTCGTTCCTTTATACGATGTTGTTCCAACAATTTGAATTTTTCATCTCTCTTCTTCAAATAGTCTGGATCGTCATAATAGTCCATCAATCGTTCAACTAAATCACCAGCCGATAATCGTTCAGTACGTGTTGTTAACAACTCAATATCATCTAACGGATACCCCATCTCCAATGCCACATGCCATGAGATTGGAAACGACATGATTAACTCACTCTCATCATATACACATCCTATATACTATTTTACCTATCTTTCCCACAGACTAAAAATAACCAGCATTCTCATACACGTATTTTTATTTAGATAAAGCACCTACAAGCATATTATCAATACAATTGATACACATAACATCTTCATCGGAATCATTGGAATCATGTGACACATCAGTAACATTGTCATCATTATCATCAGTAACATTGTCATCATCATCATCGTTATTAATAGAATTAGGATTAGGTAGTGTATTTAAATGTAATATATTTAAACGATCTGCTTCCACCAAATATGACAATTCTCGCTCCATTTTTCGTTTCTCCATAAATCGCATATAATTTGCACGTACACGAAACATTGTTCGGACATAAAACGTGTACCCATCATCATATATTCTCAAACGTTCATTCGGAATACATGCATTCTCATAAAGATGAATCACCATATATGATTGAATGCGTAAATGTATGTCACTCAATGGGTGAAATTCACTTATACGGTGTTTCTGTAAACTTACACGAACACGATGTGGAAAGTAATAGCTTTGTAACATGTCTCGAAAACTGTTTGATTCAATAAGTTTGATCTCTCTCGCCCATTCACGTTCACATTCACTTGACAAACCATCTGGTAAATCCAATTTTGTAAAACAGTCATCATATTTACATTGATCCTCCATCCGTTTTGCACGCTTTTTATATCGATGGTATGGTAATGGTTCACATCTACAATACTCTTCTATCATTTTTTCATCTTTACACATACGCTCTTCATCATCATCGTCACTCAATACAGATGAATATTGGTTAACTTGTCGTTTCATTCCTCTACGTTTGTTGAGTTGATTCGAACAGACAATAGCATCTGACAATCGCACTACTTCACTTGAGGTGTATGGTCGTAATGTTGTATTGTGTATAATAAGACTGGGGCATTGTACACCAAATATGTATTCCACCGATTTACCCTTGAAATATGAAATATTATGACCTCCATATGGACAAAGAGGATCCAGAGGAATGTATACACCCATATCCATCGTATGCATTCGTATTGCACCTCTGTATGACACTAAGTAATTTGTAGCTATATCCTGCTCTCTCGTAATCACTTCACCATCTTGCTTCTTCATCTCCAGACTGTCAATTGATAGGGATAAAGTATAGTTACATAACACCGGCTCCTTCCAACACATATTAATGCCATTTTGGATTCGTAGTTGTTCTACTACCTTTGCATCACCCATAACCAATACTACATCTATCATAAACTACTCATCATTTATATAGGGTGGTTGAGGAACCGTTTGATACGTTGTATATTGAAAATAACCAGTTGTGTCTTTTACATGTCGGGGTTGCAGTTCACGCTGTGCTTGTTTATAGACATCACGTGATACCTGTATTGTACATCTATTATCATCTTCTATTGCACCATCCAACGCCTCATACACTTCCGACATACTTGTTTTAACACCTTTTACCGGAAATATGCTCTGACAATACTCCTCCGACATGGTACTCCACTCCATACTTTCCATTATACAAATACATATATCCAAACCTCTACTTTACTTAAATTGACATACACTAACGGCGTCGTCTTCTCACATGTCGTCTTCTCCGTATACGTACACCACCGCCTATTCGCGGACCCCACGTCCTAGGATCTCTCCCTAATAATGGACGTCCACCACCTTTCATTCGCTTTCCTCCAGTTGCACCTGATATCATTCCTTTCACAAATCCTATTGCTTGTGGTAATAGAGGGAATAAATTAAGAATCCCTCCACCACGCTGACGCCTTCTACCACGATATATTTGCATACTGTTATTCAATGACGATGACTGTTTGTATTATACTTAAAATCAATATCTTCACCTTCGCCTTCGCCTTCGCCTTCGCCTTCGTCTCTTCCCACCTGTAATCTTATGTAACACTTTACTTGCAGCCAAACCTCCAGCTGATGCTGCCGCTCCACCCAATGCAGCTTTACCCGCTAGCGCTAGAAATGGTAAAAGAGCTGGGAGAACGGGAAGAATACCACCACGTTGTCGTCTGCGTCCTATATACACCATACCTTATATCATAAGTTTACATTTGTCAATACTTATTTACTTAAACACACTACCCAGAGTACCACGTATAGATCTCATTATCGACCTCCCATTCTGCTCTGCCAACTTTGGACTAATTATACCACTCAATATATCTTGTATCCCAAATCCACCTTTCTGCTTCCTCCTAACATGTCGTTTCCTACGTCTTCGATATTTTCGTTTAACATGTAAAGGCATTCTGACAACATCCATTCACCCCATTACACCTATTACTTAATTACAATCCAAAACAATATCATTTATATGATGATATATACATCTATTAACATTATACAAGATAATATGTACAGTCATATTATACATTACCATCATTATCATCATTATCACTTGTTCGGTCTATATCATCACTATGTGTGGTATTTGTCACATCTCTAAATCGTCTCGTATCAATCAATAATACTGGCTCAGGTTGGTCGAATATTGTTGGAGATGCTGGAGATTCTTCTATGTTAGGTGGTGGTGGCGGTGGTGGTGGTGTATCGACAACGTCATTAAGTGTCAATGGAGGTAATGGTGGTGGCAAACGTTGACGGACAGGAGCCGTATTCTCCTTATTTGAGGCTTTAAATCGATAGCCATCAGCTGTTACCATTATTTCATTGTCCTCATCACGCATGAATGCTACCCCTCTTTGAATCTGTTGTACCGGTAGAGGTGGTAGAGGTGGTAATTGTAATATTGGTGGTGACGGTGGTGACAATTCAATCATGGGTGGTGTCGGTGGTGTCTCTGTTCTCGCAGGGGATGGTGGCGATTGGGAAGGGATTGATAGGATTGATATCATATCCATATCCTCTTCTTCAGACTCCGACACCACAATCGTTGCTGCTGGTAACATCTCTTCTTCCTCCTCCGACTCAGACACCAAGATCGTAGATGTTAAAGGTGAAGATAGAGGTGGTGATGGTGTTCGTAGCTCTTCATCACTCTCCGAGTCTACTACTATTGCATTCGATGACAGTGATGATGATGCAATTCGCACACAATTATCGCAATTGCATATTCCTAAATCCACCTCCAAATCACAAATGTAATCAATCACTTCCGGTGTTGATGGAGTCACCGGTCTTGAAGATGGCGTAGTAATTATGTCTTCTACATCGGTAGGTGGATACTGTTCAGTATTTAACATAATTGATCTCCACACACTGTCCAACACTGGTTGCCAACTGTTTGGATCACTAATTGGGATGTCTTCATCATCGCTGTAGTTGTACTCTGACATGATGCTAATAATGTAAGCCTCCTCTCTCACTCTTCATATATATACCACTTACGATGAGTCATTTGCTGGGTCCCGTGATGCATGTTTGTAATTCTTCGTACGTTCACACCATAATCCATCTCGAAATAACAATGACTGACGTTGATGGCTTATAATAGTCATTCGCCTCACTGTTTCACACACTGTCTTACATTCTGAGATAGTTTGAGCATTCCGTGTACGATCTGCACGCTCTCGATATTCCTTAATCAATCTGTCTATTTCTGATAACTCCTCACGATGACGGGTTTGCATCACAGTCTTCTCATCCATCTTCTTCAAGTATAAACTGTCACTTCAATCATTAACAATATATACACTTTAAACGAAACTATTTACATATCCATACACAGGTCCCGTCATGGGTCCCGTGACTGATCCAGTCATGGGTCCTGTCATGGGTCCCGTGATCATTGAGTCATTTTAATCAATGTCCATTAACGGGTCCTGTTGATTTACACATTTGAATGTCCATTAACGGGTCCTGTCAATTTATACATGATAGAATTCACAATCTTATTCACTCTTTTAGTTTTCAAATCCTAAAGACTCTATCATTCGTTCCTCATCCTAAAGACTCTATCGTTTCTCATCCTAAAGACTCTATCATTTCTCATCCTAAAGACTCTATCGTTTCTCATCCTAAAGACTCTATCATTTCTCATCCTAAAGACTCTATCATTTCTCATCCTAAAGACTCTATCATTCCTCATCCTAAAGACTCTATCATTCCTCATCCTAAAGACTCTATCGTTTCTCATCCTAAAGACTCTTCTCATCCTAAATACTCTTCTCATCCTAATACCTTTGAATCATCTTATCACTATTGACGGTATCATCTATCCCATTCTTCATATCTCCTACAACCCATTCTCATCGCCGCATAAAATACAGACGTGTACAATGTAAATGTATTGAATAAAAAAAATAATGGGAAAAATAAACGAAATTACACATATATACAAGCACTGATATATAGTTTATTCATCCATTCGCGAGGAATAGGTAGAAAGTTCTGATGCCGCTGACTTTGCGGTTGCGGCGGCTGCGGCTACGGCTGCGGCGGCGGCTTCTGCGGCGGCTGCTGTAGAAGAGGAAGATGGAGCTCCCATTTTGGACAGATCGATTGGTTCCATGGGCTCCATTAGCTTCCGGCGCCGTTTCGCCAACCATAAACCGGTCTCCTCGTCCACATCCTCCTCGATTACTCGAACATTCCCGCGACTTGCTGCAATCCTCTGCATCTCCTCACGCACCTCCTTCTCTATTAATTCTTGGTGTTGCATCCTGATCTGTGCGCCAATGTTGCTCATTGATGACAACTCGACACCGTGTAGTGTGCGCGTTCTGGTCATTGGAGGCACCAAATCCGGGGCTAGCTGATCGCCCATTCGCTTCCGTGATGGCACTTCTATATCGCTCATGTAGCTCGTCGGCACGAGCTCAACCCATTGACGGTTGCGTATATCCATCCTGAATCGACGTGTGGGGTACGGCGCCACCGGCGTTACGTCATGTTTAAACATGACCAGGTAGGCCTCTTTGAGTCGGCCATCCACCAACTGTCCGGGTGCTCGACGCACCACCGTGCACATGTCGTGGAAGGATAGCACCACATCCCCCTCGTACATGTGCATGCCACGAGGATCCAAATACACCGGATTGCTGGGGATGGCCGTTGATATTGTGATTGGCTCCTGACGAGTCGGCCACTCATTGTAGTAAAACGTTTCGATGCTTGGTATACTCAGATAATACCGTGCTCGCCGTACCACCACACAATTGTCTCTGTCTGATAAGATGACATCCCCGTCAAACATGGGGATGTCACGAAACATGAAGGCTGGTTCTCTGGAGCCCACCAAGTACTTTGGATAACAGATTCTCTTCAGTGCGTCTTGATATTCATTAATCATGACTCGATCACGACGCATCACCCACACCGATTGGACAAGTTGGGTTCCATACATTTGGAGGTCTGAGTAGCACCATGATCCATGGCACTGTGAGAGCTGTCGTGGGCATGGCAGTCCATTTCGCAAGATGCATGTATGTGGGAACTTTGCTTGCTGTGTTAGCGCTGATGCTCCTCCCGACGCGCTCGCCACAGAATTCTCCGTCTGCGTGGATGGGGATTGGGCGGGTGTTGGCGTTGGGCTTGCTGGCGTCTCCATAGTCTTAAACGTTCAATGAATAGTGTTATAATAACAGAAATATGCGTAAAGTCTCTAGCGCAGTTGATTGTGACACGAATGATCATGATGATCCAATACTCACTCATTACCCTTATATATGATTGGTCACAGGACCCACCACAGGTCACGTGCCTGACGTCATCGCCCCCATCACGGGACCCGACTCTCGAAGGACACGCCCCCTCACGGGACCCACGGGGGCCAATCAGAGACGACCCGCCCACTCACGGGACCCGCTAGCACCCAATCAGCGAACCGTGCATTTTGCACGCAAAATGCACTGTTCCGCTGGAACCCCCAAGTGTGTATTCTGAGCCTACTGTGATGGTCAATTGAGATTATGGATAAAATCGGATCAGGAAATTCCGAGACATTTACATCGTCCCCGGGTACAAGGTGGTGCGACTCTACTGATTTGGGCTGGCATTTGGACCAATGGCCGCTCTGAACTTCACATACAGCAAGGAACCATGAATTCTGAACGCCATGTGAATGTTTTACGAATGAACATTGGCCAAATGACAGATCAACTTGGTGATCCATCGACTTGGTTATTTATGGATGATAATGCTACGTGTCACAGGAGTAGTAGAGTCAACTTATGCAAATCTCAATTAAGGCTTAGGACATTACCTTAGCCAGCTCGTTCTCCTGATCTGAATCCTATAGAAAATGTATGGAGTATTCTAAAACGTAACGTTCGTCGTTCACTGCTACCTACAGATGGCGTATCACAACTTACGTCACTGTCAAAAAGAGAGTGGAGAAAGTTAGATCAGTCAAAAATCAAGGATATCATCGAATCAATGCCTAGACGAATTGGTAATGTCATTGACAATAAGGGTAGGGCCACAAAATATTAGCTTCATAAGAACCGTTACTGTATCATAGCTTATCAGATTATATAAGGACATTTGAATATATTAGGGACATGAAATAACATGAAAAATGCTTTCTGTATCATACTTATGTTTTATTTAGTCAAATTTTAGGATGATCCACGGACTGTAGTTCAATACAATGAACTGTCCACAATGAAAGAAAAAAATATCGCTCCATCAATTTGTAGACGACTTTTAATTTTCGTAATAAAGCTTCCGGCGCCCACGGCGCTTCGATGTCAGAAAAAAATGATCAAGAAGTTTCGGTCAGTGATCGCTTGGATAATTCAAAGCAAGTTACACTCATCTGAATTTATTGACACCACTTGAGATGAGGTCCAATGAAGAGAGAAGTTAAGTGTAAAAAAGTGTAAGCTTATTATCAAAAGAAGCGCATCAATATTTTTAGAATATGAATATTGATTATGTACGAGGTTCTTGTTTAATTCAACTAACCTAAGCTAGCTACTTCCAAGATGAGACGAGCAACCATCTCACGATCGGAGCTACTGGCGAATCGATTGGAACTTTGAACTTCCGCCTCCACTCTCAGACCGGTCTGTCTACAGGTATAGGTCTACAGTTCTATGGTGCAATGAAACGGGCAGAGCAAACTTCGCTATATCGGTGATACAATCGATATGCATGAGTGTACGGATATTAGAGTGTATTTAGTGTGTAATAAAGGATAAAATATGAAATGAATAATGACAATATTACTCTACGATGGAAGATAAAATAGAGATCGCACGTATATTCACAAATAATAAAAAAAGAACAAGAGAGGCTAATGAAAATGACGTTTATCGTTTACAACTTTATTTCGACAATTGCACCTTCGGAGAAATTGCATAACAATTGATAACTAGTGGAGCTTTCAACATTGAGACATCACAGTGAGTTAGTTAAAATCTCAGGATGATAGTAGAGAGATATAATGGAAAGGGGTTAAATGTGTGCAAATTCATAAAAGAGTAGTGATGATTATATTCGATTAACATAAGTGCCTGGTTCATAATTTTGGAAAGATAATCAACTGACATGCTCATCACAAAATGGTTAATGATCTCAGGCTTTGCACTGGGTGACCAAAAAATCAAAATGAATATTGTAATGACAATACAGGAACAGCAAACTGGTTTATAAACCGTTCAAAATAATATTATCAAACCCATTCTATGGAATCGATAACAAAACATTTCATTCACGGTCGGTCAATGGTTAGTTGCTTGCTTGTCCTCAAAATCAATAAATACCAAGTCGATAATGTCAAGATTCACAAACTTATAGAAATTTCTATCAACATTTCAGTACTTAAAATTAAAGCAACCAATTGGCAACATTGTCATCAGTTACAGTGTACAACGGTATAGGCATACCAGTATAGTCCTTATACAGTGCATCCTCGATTATCCGAACGCCAAAATTCGATAGGACTGATGATTGTTTGATGCTTGAATGTCGCTTTAGAACAGCCAGTTCATGTAGACGAAGCAGCTGGGAAGTGTCATTGGGAAGTGTTGATTTCTGCAGCGTCCCCTTGGTATCGCATCCATGTTAGGCATGCAAAATGCCTGCATTACTGCAGCATTTGAAACTAGGCGACCTACAGGCTTGGTGACGATTTTGATCTCGTCATCCTCCTCCTCTTCCTCTTGACACGTAGGGCCAACTGTGTAGACAACTGCAAAATTACCTGCTCGTCTGCATGGTCTCGACCGGATCCGTCGTTTCATGGAAAACTAATCACATCTAGAACATCCTACTTTTTCAAGAATACATTCGATTTTGCATGTACTATCTGTGAATGCATTTCATCAAGAAGGAAACATTGATCAGCAAGTGTGATTCCGATTTTTCGAGCCCGGATTATTGAGGATTCGGATAATCCAAGTTCTGATAATCGGCGATGTACAATATTTATGATCGTGCACATGCGATATTTCATTATATTTCAAGAACATGACTATTTCATGTGTCATTGTCATTGTCATTATGAAATGAGGTGAACTGCCATATTTTTCAATTAGGCTACCTTTGTCACTAATTGTTGTGATAATAATATACACTACAAACTTGCATATTTTACACATATAATTCATTAATATACCAGATTTTAATTGAGATTGAGAGGATCAGTAAAACAAAATCTTCGCATTCATGCAGTCATGTATTCCAAATGAATTTGCCAAAAAATGTAACAAATCGAATTACATGAATTCATTCAGTTTGACTACTTTCTATATGTACCCGGGCGATTGCGATTGATCCCTGATCTAGGAGTTTGAAATTCGTTAATGAAGAGTAGGCGGCATCAGAAATTCGTTTTTGACCAGAGATACTAGTGTTAATGAAAGAAGCACAAAATGCTTCAGTTCAAGAATCGAAACTGACAGCAAATGACTCTCGAAGTGTAGGTTACTTTAATTTCTTTTAATTTGCACTTCTGAAGTCGAAATATCTTATACAAGCAAGGAGTGTTAGCGACAAGATTCAAAAAGTGATAGAATGTTTCTGCCTTCCGCGACTCCTCGCTCTAATGAGAATCCACTCAAATAGTGAAACTTGGAATCAATACCAAAACCATTTCCCAGTACTGGCCTCCGTAGCTCGGAGGCTACTAACTATTCAGCCGTCTGTTGCGCCATCAGAGCGAGTGTTCAGCATCGCTTGAGCCCCTTTCAAAAAAAATATGGAATGTCTTTATGACTGAATAGCACTGTCAAGAATCTACTTGTGCATTTAAATGAAGGTCTCTTCAGTGGTTGAATCATCATGATTCTGTCATTAGAGTGAATGATAGAAAGAGTCAGGAGAGAGAGAGAGAAATGTGTATATTTGAAAATGAATGAAAATCATAAATGACAAATTAAACATAGCAAAAATTATATAAATCACCAAAAATTAACATTACGTTCATGCATGAAGTAAACTGACATAAACATCATAAAAGAATTGAGGCGTCGAGATGTTCGGCACAATGGAACAATCAGTCTACCAGAACGTTCACTAACACTTGGGAAGATTGAATGTAACGGATGTAATGAGAAAGAGCACTTTCTGAAAAGTTTGGACGCTGAGTTCAGTCTTCTAACACTTAGAGGCTACAAACAGCCACAAGAACATTCAAAACCACAGATGATTCTGTGTGCTCGGCGTTGAAGTTTTTCAATTTCATCAGACAAAAAAGTGGGCATAGCAATAAAGAGAGGTGTACAGTACTCCAAAATGGATCGTAGTAAACCATTATATATGCAGAACAGTTCATCTTTGGACAGAAATTTTTTTAAAACTCGAAGACAATGTAGTCTTTGAACAAAGATCTTACGGACATAATCAAAATGGAGATTCCATCACAGATCACAGCTCCAAATAACCCCAAGTATCTTATGTGAATCAACAAATTGAAAATCTATAAGAGAAAATGGAATACAATCAGGTGTCTTCTTAATAACGATTGATTTACATTTGCGAGTGTTTATTGTTAAATTCAACTTAGTCGCCCATTCAAAAACATTATGATTTTCCTCACAAACATGGTTATTCTCACAGTTTTTGAAAAGTGGTATACAAATAGTCACGTCATCAATATATTTGACAATTGAGTTTATAGGGTATACAGTCTCTAAATTACCCGTAACAAGATTGAAAAGAAGTGGGCCGAGGAAGGCCCCTGAGATACTCCTGATGTTACAGAGACAACTTTACTCACTACAGAATGAATACGTACGCTTTGAGACCTGTTCGACAAATATGATGATATAAATTTAATAAAATGAGGTGGGAAATTACATTGGAAAAGACGTTCTAAAATAATACCGTGATCTAAACGATCAAATGCCTTTAACAAATCATAGGCCAGAATTTGAACGCCTGATATAGTGTCAAGATCAAGGAGAGATGTCACTGTATCATGCAACATAATAGATGCAGTTGTTGTCGATGCTTCTCGTTTTGCACCATGCTGATAAACTCCAGCTGATTCTTCAAATTTTTCACGAAAAAGATTTCCAATGATCTTCTCAAAAATTCTACCTGGTACCGGAAGAAGAGAAATCGGGCGTAAGTCTGTTACTGTGGGTCGAGTTGTCTTCGGGATCGGCGCAATATGGGCATATTTCCATAAAGTTGGAAAATATCCATTTTGATAACAAACATTGAAAACGTGTGTTAGAGGAGTTGCAAGCTGGCTAGAGGCTGCTTTGTAGAGAACCGTTGGGATTAGATCCGAACCAAAAGCTTTGTTAGGATTCAAATTCCTCAATTCTTTCACTACTTCATCCACACCAATATAATGTTCAACAGGAAAAACGTTATCAGTACAGATCTGGCCATGAGAACCGGGCGGAAGAAAACAGGAAGAGAAAACGTCATTAATGTGATCGGTAGGACTTTGTACGGATGAGAAGTTGTTCAGGACATTTTTCAAAGAGTCATCTTTACGCCTGCCAGTTACGTTGTTCGTAACGCTCCATAATTGTTTGGCAGAACCTTTTGATCGATTTCCCCAGTTAAATTTTGCTTTTTGTATTTCTTGTTTCACCTTGTCTCTCAGGTGACAATACAAAGGGAAATTCTTGGTTCTAAATGCAGTCCATCTCTGATTTATTAAGTCTTTGATGGCAGAAGTCATCCATGGTTTTTCATGGGAGTTTTGATATAAGACTTTCAATTAATTTTTTGATTGTCATTAATTTCGGTCAATATCAGTGTTTTTAAGCGAGCGAACGAGCGGCAATTTTCCAAGTTTTTGATGAGCGGATGAGCGAGCGAAAAAATATTCCGTGAGAGAAAATTGAGCGAGGGAGCGGTGATATTTTGTCGTGAGGGAGCGGTTGAGCGAGCCATTCTTACAAAAAACAAAAAATAAAAGATCAAATAATCAAAAAAGCGAAATATTTTAAAAGTGTTTTAAAAATGTTTTCTAGTACATGCATTTATATAACCTGATTGATGAGCAAGACATCCGAACTTTTTCTCTGTTCTGTGGATAGCACAGTCTTGACAATATGCATTGAATGCCTGTCTGAATTCTACTTGTGGATATGAACTTAGCAAGGAGAAGGTCTTTGTGATCGATGATGTGCTCAACCTCTGTCTGACCATCGACACATTATTTATTCACATATCTTTTGAATAGATCTCACAATCGTCGCTTCGCCCTAAAGATATACTAGTGGTCTCCGCAATTGCCCGCACGAAGCCATCAAGCTTCAGTTTGATGGAAACATTTCGTTGCTGGAACATATCCACATGCAGATCCCTGAGAGACATTTAATATCGTCAAACGTGAAAGAGCTACAAATTTTGGAAGAATTGAAACCAACCGAATTAGGCCTACACACGGAAAATCCGAATGCAGGTATATCTGGCTTATAATGTACGGAACATTGATTTTAAGACCTTCATTTTAACCCTATCCGTACCGGACTCTGAAGCGCTAGGACTGAATCGGCCTCCCTTTAACTTCCAAACCAGTGTTCCAAATCACATGAAATTCAAGGTGCAACATATTTAGGGTCTGAACTTTCTTATCGTGATGTCTATTTGCTCGAACTCATTCATCTCCATGTTGTGAAAAGCAATTAAAGATGTAAAATCACCAATTTTGGCAGTTATTTTTAAATTTGAAATTTTACCTAACTTTAGCCAGAAATCTCCTCAATGATGATGCTGAGTGCCCGTTAGCCTGAACAAATAATGTAAAAATGTCCTCAGACATCATGTCTGAGGACATTTTTCTATACTATCTCCTCATTATTGCTATTTACGATGCTAAACCAGTTGAGCGTACTAGGAAGTTACTTAACTGAGAACGACAAGATTGATGTGTAGGCCCTACGCGGAATAGTATACATGTCAAGCATACGCATGAGAAATGTGGAAAATTTTCCTTCAAAAGTAACCTTTCCAATGTGGCTGTGAAATCATGTTCAACATCTCATAGTAGTCTCTTCATAGGGCTATGTAATTATATGAAGATGGATGACACTAGACATACAAATTATTCATAGACATAGAAATGACTACTTACATGAGTCACAGCTACTAAAGAATTATAAGTAACATTTACTTAACATTTGAATTTCCAATGCTGCATTCGATGTTTATGGCAAAATAGATGATCATGATATTATTCACAAACTCACATTTGTCAAATAATGTACTCACATTGGAAGTCGACCCGTTTAGTGAAAAGTTGCATGTATCACTTTCATGCAAAATGTTTGCAAGAAGTAGCCATTTTCAGACCTTCGAAAAAATACTTTTCAAAATTTTTCAAATGCATTAATGTTAGGGTCACAAAATCGTAGGTCCGGCGGCTTAACTTAAAGATAATAACATAAAAAAATTGGGAGACCAAATCGTCCCTCTCCGGTATGGATGGCTATGAAGTCATTCAAGATCTTATGCTAGCAATATTTCTGAGTTTATTTTGCACACATCCTTTTCTGGTAGCCTTCTTAAATTAGAATAATCAAGTTCTAAAATGTCTTCTTGTTGGTCATTGATCTTCAACAGCTCATTTTGACAATATACCAGAACCATTATCAAGTGAAAAGGAAAACAATATTTAAAGGACTCCAACATTTAAAATGCTGAATAGTAATCAGTGGGAGTGGTAAATCTCGGCGATCATGCCCACTCCGCTCTACTGCACTTTTCTTTCCATTTCTTGCCAAGGTAACTGTCATTTTAAAGACATCTCTTCCAACTGTGATTTAAATGTTGTACTTACATGTAATTCTTCCTTCTTCACTTGAGATCAGTAAGTTGGACAAAGATTTGTTGGAGATCAATAAATAATGTTAGACAATTTAAAAATTGATTTTTCCAACTCGTTTCAAGAATGCCATCAATCAATGTATCAAAGTATATTCTAACATTTTTAACAGCTTTTGTACTAGTACTTGCAATTAGATCTTTCTATTAGATACGGGGTTCTTCATGATGCAGCTTTCCACGAGGTAAGTAAAATATCGCTCCTTCAAGTTTAAGACGACTTTTTGCGAAATAAAATTCCTCGAAATAAAAACCCTCGGTGAATTATGCTTCGCCAAAAATTAAAATCGTCTTTAACTTAAAGGAGCGATATTTATTTGCCTCGTAAAAGTTTACGCAATGTTTGCCGTTAATTTGCTCTATATTCGCATGCAGTTTACTGCACTCAAAGTAAGTATACTTACTTTGTTTGTACTCACTTTGACTGCACTGTTTGCGAGTAGTATACAGGCTGTACTATACAGTACGCAGTAAGAAATAAGCGAAGTGCTTATGGAAAGCAATAGCAAGAGTGTGTAAGTCTGGAAAGATACCCAAATGTCGGACAGTGGCAGATGGTTCAACTGGGGAGTTGAAGATTTCAACATCTCATGGAACGATTGATGGAACATGTGCTATTGGTAGTGAAGTGGAAGCTTTAATAGACATACAGTGTGTTTCATACCCCTCCCCATCTGACACGTTGAGGAATCCGGACCCCCCCTCAGTATCATCTGTGTAACATGCCAATCTTCGCCTTACCCTCACTGGCTATCATGTGGCACTACAGAGAGCATGTTTACACGCACCGGCACGATTTTGTCCTGCAACCGATTGTGGAAGCAGTCTCTCCTCCCCCCACCACGTGTGTGAAGTTAGCGGAACCACCAAGGGAACCACTTTTATCTTCAAACTTGAATTTCTCGATAACGACAGCGAATTTGTGGAATCTGATCTGGAGGCCGCAATTGATAAAGTAAAAATCAGTAAGTAAAATAAAGAAGAATCACGCTGTGATTAAGAAAATGACTTCGTTGGGTAGTTTCGCTAGCTTCACACACGTACATGAACATGTTGCGATACTGTCGTTTTTAACTGCATTGTTGTGAAAAATGAATTATATATATTTGTGATCAGCGCCACAAATTGGAACACGGTAGTAATAAAATAAAATTGGTTTACTGCGCCTATCAGCGAAACTAAGAAGTTGGCTCTGCTAACTTCACAACGAAGGCACTTTTACTGTAAACTTGAATTTCTCAATAACGACTGCGAATTTGTGGAATATGAGCCCAGATTCTTGATCAGGAGGCTGATCTTGATAAATAAAAGTTGCTTCAAATAGGATCTCGCTGTACTAAATAATGGTTCCGCCAACTTTACACACGTCTCCCCCACATGTAAGTAACGAGAATTGACCTTGTACCGAATAGTCAAACAAAGAGACGAAAGACTCATCGTGCGATCTGCACCGTGGAAGTGGGAAACTTGAGTGGATAAACAGCTGCCAGATGAATCATCCCTGTCTGACCAACGACTTCATCTAACGTTGATCGACTGCGAAAAGAATGAATATGGGCGAACTAACCGCTCCGTGGGAAGTAGCGTTGGGGATGCCCATGAAACGAACACTGCGAAATACAAGGTGTGACTAAAAATTATTGAGACTTTCATGAGAGAAGACGAAATAACATGTCAATGGTTTAAAATTCAATGTGCCATAGAACAGTAGCGTTCTAGCAATTATCTGACAAAAATTTGAGTCTTTCCGATTGACATATCACTTGACAATCGCTGATTGTCAGTCATAGATATGTAAGCTTGCGTGCAACGAGGCATTACAGAAGGTCACTTTTGGAAATTGTGTCGAACTTTTTGACCAGGTTTCACACCCAAACACCAATTTTTTTGCGAAACACTTGTTATGACTTCTAAACTCGATATGGTTATGAAACTTTCCCCGTTCGACCACTTTCCGCTAGGCAAAGATACCATCTGTGTCCGGTGAGTCCACTGAAGTTTGCAAAACATTTAGTCGAGCAAAACAAGTGTCCATCGATGAAATGTGGCGCTCATTGGTGAGCTTGTAAGGTGAGACATTTTTCACTTCGGGATATTGAAGAATTAGCATGAGGTTATCATGGACTTGTTTATCCAAGCGTTAGGGATGCCCATGAAAGGAAAACTGTGAAATATGAAAAACTTGCCAGAGGGATTCAGAAGCAAAAGTGGAAATGAGGGCTCATGCCAAGATTTCGTTGCTCCATCGGTGAGGAAATTTCTTGTTAAAGCCGGTGTTTAAGTGTAAAGATCACCATGAAGAAGTTGAGTGAAAGGTTGAGGAAGGTAGGACCTGGGTGCAACGAGCTGCTGCGGACCGATCATCTTGACAGATAATGAGCTTAGTGGCCGAAATCTCAGTGACGGCTGGCGCCGATGTCTCAGGTCCTTTTGGGTCCAACATTTACTGTTTCATATAATCCAACAATTTCGTTTATCAAGCGATTTTATTTATGGCACATTTCTAACACTTATTGATTACTCAGTACTCAGTCACTCATAAGTCACGTATGTTGTCTTTAACTAAGCTACTTTTAGGAATTATCTATTATTTTGTCACGATTTCACATAACTTCATTTTCAATTTCAACGCATTACTTAACGCACCTTGCGAATTTTGTCCAAGTATTGCGTCAACAATTGTATATACTGATTCATGTGATCAGCATGTAAGATTAAGTTTAGATAACTGCCCTTTTCTATACATATAAAAAGAATTCTGTGGTTATGTTCATCAAAATATATTGTTTCAACAAATTTTGTGCAACAGCTAATTTAATGCATATGATGGGCTACATTATTTCATCGTGCGTTTCAAATTTCAACTTAAATGAAATGATGAATTTCTCTTTTACGCCTGAAAGGTGTTTATTTAATTTAAAGCATGGAATTAGCTCTGAGCATTCAAAGTTTGTAGAATAAATGAGGGTGTTATCGAGAAATGAGCGAGCGAACGGCATTTTTTGATGATTTTGAGCGGTGAGTGAACGAAAGGACGATTTTGAGGAAATGAGCGGTGAGCGAGTGAAAGGGCGATTATGAGCACGTAGCTGATCACGATTCAACACAAGCACATTCACACATCTACGAGAGGCAAAATACGACAACTACGTAATTGTTCGCTGTATATTTGCTGTCAGATTCTAAAATGTACAGAAAAGTAGTAATCCCATCTCAGGCGCAAGTGCAAAATGCGAAACGATGAGTCATCATGCTGACTCAGCCCCCCCTCTGGAAGGAAGAAGGGAGGAAGCCAAGGATGTGATGGAAGGATGGGTCCGAGAGGAGAAAACCGTTCCCTACCCCCTCCTGGAAGGAAGGAAGGAGTTTTCCAGCAAGGGTTGGGAAGGGAGAAGGGTAGGAATGTGGGAAGGATAGAGTGAGAAAAGGTGGGTTTTGGTGGTTTTGAGATGAGAAAAGTCCGATATCGTCAGGAAGGAGGGTTCAGATTTGAAAATGGAGTTCAGATTCGGAATCTACGTGAAATTTTGGGTGGGGAAGGTAGGCGGGGGGAGTTTTCCTGAGAGGCAAGGGATGGAATCTCTGAAAACGTCAGAGTTGGAAAAGGGTGGGTTTTGGTTTTGGGATGAGAAAAGCTGTTTTTCGGCATGAAGGAGGCCTCGGATGGGAAAACGGAGGCCAGATTTGGAATCTACGTGAAATTTTGGGTTAGGAAGGATGTTTCCAGCGAAATCGGAGAGAAAAAATTTCGAGGACGTCCCACCCCTCGGCAGCGATCTTCCAACTTTGGTTCTAGAGATCGTAGAAAGTCGTGTGATAGCTCGTTTGAAAGCTGAGAGTGAGACAAATTCAGTGGAAGACACGGCATGTTCATGTCTGCCTTCGTTTAGATGTGAGACACCATTGAAAATTTTGGACATTGGCGAAAAAACAAGAGTTAGAATTTTTACGAAAACTGCTCTAGCGGGTGAACGACGCCTCGGACGGGAAAACAGAGACCAGATTTGGAATCAGCGTGCCATTCTGCATCTAGAGGGTGAGTTTCAAGTAAATCGGAGAGAAAAAGTTGAAACGTTTCTTCACACTGGGTCTCCACAAAAGATTTTTTCCTGAAAATGTTAAATTGTGGCCACCTTTGGCGGTAAATAGCGGAGGATTGGAAGTGAATGAAGAGCTCGGATTTCTTTTAGGGGCAAGACCTCACTTTGTTCTCCAGGATCCTATCTTTTCAGATCTGTGGAAGGTTTCGTTTCCAAATGAGAGCCTGTTAAAAATCGAATTTTTGCGCATTTTCCAAGATTTTGGAACTTTTTGAAAAAGGTCATCGTAGAGAGTCGAGGGATGTCTTAAATGAAAGCGGAGAGCGAGAAAACATGGCTATCAAAATTTGAAGTCAATCGGAGCAATAGAACCGGAGATAGACGGGTTTAAAGTTTTTGGATGATGGATCTTACGTCATCATCTGATCGCCACAAACTATATAAGCGGGGAACCGACAGAGACTTTTCATTAAGACGAGAGCGATTGTCAAAGGTAGGTCGTCTCTCAGTGCTCCGATGATAGCTTCGGACATTCCAAATTCCGGGTTTCTGTAAGAAACCGACTTAGAAAATTTCATTACTGATATCAGCTAAGGCGTCAGACTTAAAGGTTCGCAAGGAGATGGCCTTCGTCTCCAGGCAATAAAAGACTCCAAAACTTTAAAGGCTTGTAACTTTGCTTCTACAAGTCCGTTTGACTTGATTCAAAAAAGGTTCGGTCGCTATTGATCAGACCTATAGTGACAGACTACTTATAAAATTTCATAAATAGTGCTAAGAAGTTGAAAATTTTAAATTCACTAGTTTTGGAGGTTTTCTGGGGTTTTCGACCCTGCTGAAGTCAATGAAGGCATGGATAAGTGTGTACGAGCCAGTCTTCTCATGTCTTTACATTATACAAGAAGCTTTTCACTGAAAGCGAGCAAGACACGGAGAGTTTTGCTGTAATATTCCACTGACAGGGTGTTCCTTCGGGACGGCGGATGATGCCGTAGTGATAAGTGTGGCAAGGGAGTGTGTCATATTTTAGACCGAAACCGCTGGGGCAACTCATGTTGGGCATTTGACACAGTTCTCAACGTAGCACTTTGAACGCCAATCGGTTGAGTCTTAGCTATCTTGTCATGGGTGGCATCTAAACATCTCCATTGCAAAACGCTTGTGAATCACGGCTTGCTATCCCTCTCTACGGCTTGCTATCAAGCTGACCAAAGCAACGACTTGGGATGTTTCCTCTTGTAAATAACTCCACCGGTTTTCATGTCAAAATCGGAGCCCAGATACCAACACAGTGACATGACGCACGCTCTGTCCGCCCGAGGTTGGATTTGAGGGTCGAGGCCTTGGAGCTGGGATAAGATCCCCTCTGAGT
This sequence comes from Prostheceraeus crozeri, assembly GCA_907163375.1. Taxonomy (NCBI): domain Eukaryota; kingdom Metazoa; phylum Platyhelminthes; order Polycladida; family Euryleptidae; genus Prostheceraeus; species Prostheceraeus crozeri. The sequence goes on along the minus strand of CAJQUW010005390.1, from coordinate 291,806 downwards.
AATGCCTGTAACGGATTAAAGAGCTTAACACCTAAACGGTTGCTGGCTTGCTATCAGGCCTTTGTGAAATCTCGTCTAGCCTCAGTAACTCAGGGTTGGCAACGTCTATCGTTTGTCATTGTAACTTGGTAAAAATGAGACGGTTACTGCAGGCATTGACGTCAAACCTTTTCGCGTCATAGGGTAACCCGTCTTTGTGTTGGGAGTTGGTAACTGAAAGCACGGTGACTGCCGATGCCCATGCTTGGTAAAACCGCTGTTGTCATGTCAAATGCATGACCAAATAAGGAAGGTCTGAATCATGGCTTTGTGCTCGCTGGGTATATAAACCGCGACTTTTCTCTAGTCTTCACTCCTGTTTCAAGTTGCAAGACGAACGGTGAGTGCTCTGACAAGGTTTGCTATCAAACTTTGGGTTTTAGGGTAAAGCTAGGAATCATACTCTTTAAATTTGGTTGACGATTTTATTCCAACGTTTGCTATCAAATGTTTGGTGACTTAGTCTTTGAATGCATATCAGCAAGTAGTATCCTATAAACACTTGCTATCAAATTTTACTCCATCTTTACAGAATTATCATGACTAAAACTCCGCGTTTTATCATTACTCAATGCTCCTGCGGTAGATTGACAAGGGGCAGCGAATACCGAAAGCATATCAAAGAGGGGACGCTGGACCAACATGAGAGAGTGCATTTTTTAAGGTCTGTGTTCATCAGAGGATGGTGTGTGATGAGGATGATGTTGAGGGTTTCCGGAAGGCGCACGAATCTTGCCCATCCGGAAACATTGAAGTGCAGTCGTTTCGTATGTGGATGAGTGAATTAATTAAGGCGAAGGAGGAGTTGGATGCAGCAGTTAAAAGTATTGAGGGTGCTGTAGCGAAGGAACGGGAGGCAATAGTGAGTGAAGAGGAAGTAGGGGTAGAAGGAGTGATTCAGCGGGCGAGTGATGAGACTAGGAAGTTGATGTTCTCATTGTTTGGGAGTGAGTTGTCTGACGAGTCGGATGGTGAGGTGGGTGAGCCTGTAGCGACATCATCGCCTAGGAAAGAGGCGCATGATACGGAGGCGTTTGTGAGGTTGAAGGATCGTATGATGGGTATGGAGAGTGTGAATAGAGAAGTTTTGAAGGAGAATGAAGAGCTGAAGGCTAAGGTTGAGGGCATGAAGGTGATGAGAGAGGAGTTGCAGGTGATGCGAGTGAAGGAGCAGGAGTGGTTGAAGGAAAGGAGTGGTATGATGAAGCGAGTGAAGGCGGTTGAGGGCTTAGAGTCGAAGTTGATGCGTGAAAAGAATGAGGTAGAGCGGATGCGAGGTGTGGTGAAGGAAGTGGAAGAGACGAAGGTGATCAACAGACAGTTGGGGAGTGAAGTGGAAAAGTTGCGAGAGGTTGAGAGAAGAGTGAAGAGGAAGAGAGTGTATGAGGTCCACCTTTCCCTCTTTGAAAACAACATTTGTGATGTGCCGACCCTCACGGATGATTCGAATGCGACTGAAACATGTTATGAAGGCGAAGGTGTACGATGTCTCCACTTATCCATTAAAATGAATGGCGATTTGGAAGACTTTGTCGTACGAAAAGTTGTAAAGAAAAAGCCGAGTAAGTTACTTCAACATGATCATTTCCTTACCGCCTCTAATCTCCTATTCTTTTTCTTTCAGAGTTTTTGCAATAGTCGATGAAGAGAGAGTAGTGTCGGTGGACGGAGAACGCCCCATGAGCCCTCTTAAGAGCTACCTTCTAATACAGCTAAAGCGGTCCCAAGCCCGCCACATATCTTCGGATATGGAATGCAGAGGGGAAGAATAAATGATGATTTGGAATGAAATGGGAGGCCACCCTTGCACCACATGCAACACATCAGACTTCTCTCTTCAGTAGTGAACAAGCTCTGAACGTTACTTTACTGTATCGCAGTCGATTGCTATAAAAGTATTGAAGAAAACGTAAGTTAGTAAAATCAGCAGAAAAACATAGGGAGACATGTGATGTTCCAAATATAGCTATTTCAAAGATTGAACTCAACATGTTAAACCATTGATGAATAATACTACCACGAAGGGTAACAAGTCTGCCGTTTATAGAAATCAACTACATGGTATCAATAGAGACTCGTTACCTCTAAAGTATAGTTAGCAAAAAGTCGTCATGAAAAAATACTGTATTTGGTCTTTGATTTAACATCATTGAAATCCACTTTACTAATAGCAATGACAATATGGTTTATTTTATTCAGAAGCGAATGATCGCCGTAACCATGAAAGTTGTCCATCCGAGAAATTATCTTCCGCAGATGTCGTGTATAAAACTCAGAAGCATCAGTAACATATTCTTGTCCATAGGAACGAAATTGAAAGTCAACACTTTCCGCTGCTTCACCTTGTGGAAAATGAGTGTAATTGACATGTGCAATTAAGTGAGCCTTCATGAAACTGTCTTTGAAATAAGATATCAACTCCGTAAATATTTCTCGTGTGTAGTGTAAACATGCTTCCAATTCTGTCTCCTCCCTTTGAAACTCAAGGATGTAATCGTGTATTAAGCCTCCGAAGCACTTTTGATGAAAACGAATCGTGCAATCATCATGTTTCAATGTATTCACTTCGGGCACCATGGTTGAGTCTATTGCTAAACATCATGTTTGCCTAGGACGATTTCAAGAACGCGTTACAAATGTGTGTGTGCACATCGGGAACTCTAGCTCGTCTGTGATTGGACGAGAGGTCTCATCCATTCACCGCTTAGGAAAATCTTTTAAAAGGCAGTGCACCAGCTCTGCTCTTCACATTTATCTTTCACAAGGTGAGTGTCGGTGAGCTCCTGCTATCAGGTTGTTTGACTTGCTATCAAGTTGAATAGTCTCTCGCTATCAAGAGATTCACTTCAGCTCATAAAACATATCATCGCTGTAATACCTCCTTTGCTCGAGCGTTCCTTCGGGACGGCGGGTACTGCCGTAGAGGGATTGCGTTGCACGGGTTGTTCGTCATTTGTTAGACCGAAACCTCTGAGCCGTTGCTCATGTTGGGCGTTTGACTTCATACTATACGTGACGCTTTCTCTCGCCAGGTCAGAGTACTTCAGCCATTCGACAAAGGTTAGTCTTTATGATATGGAGTAGAGTGAGATGAAATTCATTAGATGTCACTTCAATGATTGTTCCCATGATAAACGTTGACTAGGCAAATGAAACGATTCTCGTCTTTCCTTTTCAGTGATTGAATTCTACTATCGTGTAATCTGTAATCGATCAAAAATGGAATCCAAGAAAATTGAGAACTACCGCATTGCTACTGAGATGGAGATGGCTACCATCGAGCAATGTAAGTATTTGTATCAAATCACTCTATTACTAACATCATTAGGGCAGACATCCTCATTAAAATCAAGAGTCCCTCCCTTATTTTGTTCATGTTTAAACCGAATCCAAATTTACCTCTGCTTATCTTTGCTGCCATTCTTTTTCAGTGCATGAATGTATTCGTAATGGGGAACCCGTCCCCCAAGGAGTAATCGGGGAAGCCTGTGAGCGGCTTGGAAAGCGTAAATATCTTTAACATCTCATGTTTAGGCTGTTTCAGATCCTCTGCATCATCCTTGTTCCATTATCTAATCTCTCTTTCCTCTCTACAGATTTGGCAGGAGAAGTGGGAAGAAGCCGAGAGGCGGAGATTCGAAGCTGAATTTCCGGCCCTACCTTCCCGCCCATCTACCTCCGCCCAAGGTGCGACCCCTCTCTCGGGCATCATCATCGCCCCACCTCCACCGCCTGCTCCGCTCCCTGCGCCCGTCCCTGCACCAGTCCCTGCTCCTCGTTACCACGTCCCTCTGACACCGAAGCCCAGGACTCTTCCACCCTCGGCTCGCGTCCCTCTCCTGCCTCCTCCGCGTCCATCCTTGCTGCCGGAGTTACAGTCCTTAGATGGTAAGTATCCGTGATTGGGAAAAGGGGGATAAGACTTCAAACTTGAAATTATGATCATAGACATCGGATAACATTATTAGGATAATAATAATGTTATCCGATGTCTATGATTATGATCATGTTACTAATCTCTTGTCTCTTTTTCTCAACAGATCTGGCGGCTTACCTCCTGGACGGCGACGTTCCCTCCCGTCCAATCATCATCCCAGCATCGCCACCACCACCTAGAGCGGCCGAACTCCCTCTCCTCTCCGTTCAGTCGATGGAGAGATTGCTGGAGGAACAGGAGTTGGAGATAGTCGGAGACGAGAGGGAGATTGAAGTCGAAGAGAAGAAGGACTTTCAATGCCAGCGGTGTGACAGGGTCTTCGTCTCAGCCTACAATGTGAAACGTCACACCACTGCCAATGCTTGCAGAGGAGGAAAGCGCCTACCAATCCCTCAACGACCCAAGTGTGAAGGTTGTGGACGCACGTTCTACAACAACACCAACTTGCGAGTCCACATCGAAGGCGGTTCCTGTGGTAGTGTGAGGCAACCACAAACGTCATCAGGTAGGAAGCATCCTTCATCGCACGTCGGCTTTTCCTGTTCTTCGTGTCATAAGACTTTTCCTACATAGTTCGTTCTTTCTTCGCACACACTCTGTCACACTCATCCCACTGAGCTTTACACTGAAAACAAGGTCACTCTAAGGCTGAGCAAGTTTTACCTTGAGAGACTCGTTTGCGACTATGAGTTAGAAAGCTCTGAAGCTGTAGAAGATGTTCATCTTTTCTTGATGAATAATATAGGCTTAATTCATCAAATGTTGACGAGCTTAGATAGATTTTTACTCAAAGGCATGTTCTATCTCACTGCTCGTTTCAATAAGGTAGACAGTAGCACGGTAGAAGTAGAGTCCACTGTGACCATTAGGATAGCCTCCTGTGCTGCTGATCTCATGGGTGATGTAAACGAGTGGATAGAGAGACATGCGACCTATCTCGTCAGCAACTTAAATAAATTTAATGAAAGAGACAGCGGTCTGGTCTTTGATGGTATAGAGAAAGTAGACATTAAAATCAATCTTTTAGAAAATTTGCAAGGGAGTGGTTGTTTCACCCTCCCCAAAGCACTGGCTGACAAAAAGGCTGTCATCAATGTCGAGTGTCCCCAAAAAATTTCATCGGGCCGAAGCATGAAATCTCGTTTCGGCATCGCGGCGTCGATTTCCCATAAAATCGATGCCTTGCCGATGCCTGAGAATTCGTCTCGGCATTGCACCTGATATTCCGCTCTATTTCCGATATCGGATTTTGGCCGATTAATCGCTACATGTACGGTATCCACCTGTTTTGTCGCTCTATATCCGATATCGGATTTTGGCCGATTAATCGCTACATATGAGGCATCCCACCTGCTTTGTCGCTCTATATTCGCTATTGGACTTGAGACGATAAGCCGATTAATTTACAATCTGAATCACTCGTATAAAAATTATACCGCTAACTACACACGCTTTTCCTAGTCCTGAACTACAACCTGTGCTAGGCCAATAACAATTGTTGAAAACGAAGACAGCATTCATTCAATAACATCATAATATTACAAAAAATACATATATGAAATCTAGAAATAGCGCACTACACAATCTACAGGGTGTCCCACAAGTATGTACACATAGGAGAAAATCGCATATTCCATTCATATTAATCATTTATTCAATGTTAAAGTAAATACTATTGGACAAAATGCATGAAAGTCAAAGGATGTGTTCAAAATGTCCACCACCGTTCACAGCACACAATTCCAGTCGATATCTCCACTCCATCAAGACTCGCTGAATGATTTCTGGGGTAATCTGCTGACAGGCTTCCTGTATGCGCCACCGCAAATGATGAAGGTCTTGAATCTTTTCGGAATACACCATAGCTTTCAAGTGTCCCCAAAGGTAGAAGTCAAGCGGAGAAAGGTCTGGACTTCTTGGCGGCCATTCAACCGTTCCTCTTCGACCAATCCAATGCCCAGGAAATTGTTCATTCAAAAATTCACGAACAATGACCGAGTAATGGGCCGGGGCACCATCGTGTTGAAACCAAGGAGGACCGTCGTCTGGTAGACTTGGTAATGCTTCGTTGCGTAGCAGACTCAAATAATTTTCTCCCCGTACTGTGTCCTCAGAAAAGAATGGACCAACAACCTGATCTTTCCAGATACCACACCACACCATAAGACGCCTGGTTCCTTGATCTTTGGATCCATCAAACCAGTGAGGATTGCTTGATGACCAGTAGCGTGTGTTCTGTCTGTTAACCTCTCCAGAAACGCAAAAGTTGGCTTCATCAGTGAATAAAATTCCATATGGGAAGTTGTCATTTTCTTCACACATGTTCATCGCCCAGGAACAAAATTCAGTTCTTCTGTCTGGATCGTCTTCCGATAATTTTTGCATCAAATGCAATTTGTATGGATGCCAGCTATGGAGTTTCAGAATGCGATGGATGCTTGACTTTGAAATGGTGATTTCAGCGGACATACGGCGGATGGATCTTTTCGGACTTCTGCTAAATGCACCCGAGACTGCTGTACCGGTATCTTCATCATTGACTCGTCGGGGAGGGCCACACCGGGGTTTGTCATGCACACTGCCAGTCTCCTTGAATTTTCTCAAAAGTTTTGCGACACAACTGAAGCTGATGGGCTCGCGTTCAGGATGGTTCTGATTGAACAAATCCGCTGCGTCTCTCGTGATACGATTCCCAACCAACAAAATTACTTCAATGCGCTCTTCAATTGTCAATGGCATGCTCGCTGATAAGACGTGAAATGGAAATGCGATTGACTAGCCAACCTCTATATGACAATACCGAGTACTAGTCACATGTTCTGAACACAATGACAGTTCATTTGCACAGCTATTTGTCGCTGATGACATTGAAGTTAAAGATGTTAATCAGATGGATTTACGTACAAATGCATTGCACACATAGAAACTCATAATTTCCTATGTGTCCAGACTTGTGGGACACCTTGTATATCAACAATCATCTGGATTTCTATACTAAAACTAAAAATGTTCGGATAACCAGTCCAATGTGATTTTAGGCGAAATTGTTCGATTCAACTTCTCCTCCAGAACATCTCGTCCTTCCAGTGCAGGCTCTGCGACTCCTAGCTCGTTGGTGTGGCAGGCAATTGCTTCCACCCGCAATGGCTTTGGCGAGGAGAACTTGTTCGACCCGGACTGTCGCCTCCTTCTCCCTCTGCCGCGGTCAGTTGCATCTTTCAACATTTTCTCGATCACCTCTTCAATCGCCTTCTCATTCCCAATTTTCTCTTCTCTTAGGGAATCTGAAAATAAAGATGCGAGGAATTAGTAGTGTATGAGTAAGTAATGAGTAACGAATGTTTGTTTCCAGTGGGAAACACAGAAAATATATTTAGATAAGCCTTGCTGCTGAGTGATGTCTTCGACGGGCTGGCTGGTGTTACCCGACCCCGTCCCGCGGATAGGGGCGTCTTCGATAGACTTACCGCTGCTTTGTATCATAAAAAGAACAATGCTGCATGCGGAAAATTACATGTACTCGTATGTGACAGTAATGAAAGAAACTTTGTGGTCTACTGTACAAATGTTTGTTAACTCGTCGCGATGACATGAACTTCTAAACAAATAGATGAACATGCATTATACATACCGGTATTTATACATATATACTTCAGTTGACCAGTCTGATCGGGAGCGAATTTATGTTTTCAGAAGACATGATGTGCAAGCTCCGTTTTATTTTTATGGTCGATAATTTGTAATAGAAGCAATAATCAGTACTTCGGCCTTGAGAGGGCGATGCTACATGGCACGAATGCGTGCACATAAACACTAACATTTAATACAGATCAGGAGTGAACAGGACTTAACAAATTTCACTTATGATTGGGCAACTGACCAGTACATGTCTACTATTTATCGGAGGTTCAATGCATTCTGAAACAGAAATATTGTTTGAGTTCTATTTTTTTACAACTTGTTTCAGAATGTAAATATCGTAACGAGATTGATCGATCATTTTTCATCAATTCAAGGCATTGAATATAGAGCTTAAGCAATTTCATTTTTTTAACTTATTAAATATTTGAATAAACTTAATCCATATCAAGCCTTGTGATATGAAAAGACGTGCCAAGTTTACAAGTTCCATGAAATGAAAAATCATTAAATAAGATGAAAATTTAAAGAGATTCAATACTTAATCTTTGATGAATGCTATCCTCTGCTATGATGAAGACTGACAAAATCAACATTTCGCATACTTTTAATCGTCTGCATACGGATCCAGAGTCCATAAGCTGTAACTCTATAGATTCTTAGAGCAAACTCAAACGATTTTACTTATGCTTCGTAAACATCAATAGGAAATTTTTACTATAGATCAGACTATCTATGACATGATAAAAGGTAATGACAAAGGAAAATGACATGATAAAAGATAATTGAATTGAAAATGAATATGTAAATAATTGCAAAATTATAATCGAAACTGTTATGGCACTACAAGCAAGAAAGGTTTGTCACAATCGGCAAAAGGACAGTGTACGGAAGTATGGAGTCAACGAATCCGGAATCTTTCATACATGTAGTCATAATCGGTAGTTCATGTCAAAGTCGATAAATTTGTTGTGTTGAAGGATTTGTAATCATGCATCTTGCCATATGTTCGTTGCTTAAAGGTTTCGATCATCATCAAAGCGTGCAGTAATTTGTTTAGCGGCATAAAGTCCGAATTTTCTCAAAATCTTGTCATGTCTATGCAGTGCTCTTTCTGCGGATATTAGTATTTCCTTGCTGCTTTATCCTCTTGATCTTGGTAATCTGAAACTTTTCTTCGATTTCATGACGAAATCTTCTAATGAGGAGCAGATGCGACCATATGAGCTGACTGCTGAAAACCTTAACTCCAATTTTGTGGTGCATTCTCAGGATATGTCAAAAGTGTTACTGGAAAGTTGAAGTCGTCCACTTTGTGATATACAGCAGTCTTAAGGCCAGTGCTGGTAACTTTCAGCTTAACGTCAAGATAATCTGCTTCTTTATTATCAAGTCCGCATCTGTTAGCTTCTAAGCTATCTGGATAGATACTTGGAATCATTTTGTCCAAGCCCTTGTAATTGAAGATACATAAGTCATCGATGTATCTGGTGGTCTTGGACAGTAGTCGTGCTACTCCAATCTTTTTCTGTTTTATATTCAATGCCTTGAAATGATGAAAATGATCTATCAATATCGTTACCTGAATAGTCAGAAATTTAGGATTGAATTTTATGAACTACAGGGGTGGACAATTTTCCGAATTGTTTTCATAAACAGGCAGCTCGTGTTTTTTGTCCAGGCAGCAACCGCCAAAACACGAGCTCCCAAATGGCTGAATACTTCATAAAGAACTCGGTTTTATTGCCGGTATAGTGCTGATTTAAGCTTGGGCATCGAAGCGATGTTTTATCAAAGCCCAACAGAAGTGTCAGTGGCACTCAGCGCCGGCTATTTTAATCACAACACTTTATTTTGTAGATTGGTCAATTAACTGGAGGAGTGATAAAATCTTTTGGAATTTTCTTTTTCCTAGCCTGACCATAGTAAATAGTGAGAATGCACCACAAAATTGGAGTTAAGGTTTTCAGCAGTCAGCTCATATGGTCGCATCTGCTCCTCATTAGAAGATTTCGTCATGAAATCGAAGAAAAGTTTCAGATTACCAAGATCAAGAGGATAAAGCAGCAAGGAAATACTAATATCCGCAGAAAGAGCACTGCATAGACATGACAAGATTTTGAGAAAATTCGGACTTTATGCCGCTAAACAAATTACTGCACGCTTTGATGATGATCGAAACCTTTAAGCAACGAACATATGGCAAGATACATGATTACAAATCCTTCAACACAACAAATTTATCGACTTTGACATGAACTACCGATTATGACTACATGTATGAAAGATTCCGGATTCGTTGACTCCATACTTCCGTACACTGTCCTTTTGCCGATTGTGACAAACCTTTCTTGCTTGTAGTGCCATAACAGTTTCGATTATAATTTTGCAATTATTTACATATTCATTTTCAATTCAATTATCTTTTATCATGTCATTTTCCTTTATTCTGAATTTTTCTCGCTATTAGTTTATTATCATCGTAATTACTTATTTATTTTCAATTTAATTATCTATTATGAGATTTTTCTTTAGTCTGAATAGTTACCGCTATTTATAATTAATTTTCTTTCATTTTCATCGCACATTTCATTTACTGTTTCATTTGCATTAACATGTAGAGTCAGTGTCATTGAGTCTGTACATGATGGATGCGCAGGGCCCCACTCAAACAGGTCTGAGCGTTCAGGATTTAGGGGCCGAAACGCGAATCCTGGTCGAGTTCCTTCCGAGTTCTTAGACACGTTTTGCTGAACTTTGGAATGATTCTTAACATCTGTAGAGAACGAACCATGCGTCCTTGTCAGGATTTCATAACTTTATCTTCATCTTAATCTCAAACACGTCTATCTTCTTACTTAATCACAGCAGGGAGACTTAGTCGGCAGATGACGGATCTGTGCGGTGTCAATTTTCAAATATATGCCATATATTGAATGATAATAATGATATGCTATAATATTCATTAAATCATCGAAATTATCAAATTCCATTACATACGTGTACTTATATAACATGATTATAACATATTTTAGTTATTATATTGCATATTATAATTATTAGTATATCATCATGCATTATATTTATATCACATCATTATTGTAATTTATCCAATTATATCACTTAAATTTATACTGTACTGTGTTTTTACTTTGCATTGAATTTTCAGACTTTATTATAATTAACAATTAACAAAAAGAATATTATCTGATACTTCTGTTAGTAAATTTGAAATATTATATCGATAGATGCATTTTTTGATATCTCAGAATATTACCTGCACTTTACCTCCCTGCAATTAATTGAATATTGAATAGGAATGTACGAAAGCAATGTTTAGTTTTTCAAGAATTACAGTATATGATTAAAATTAAAACACCTGATATGAATGCAATTTATGACTATGATTGAATAATTATATTTATAACATAAATATATAATAGGCCTACATTTATCATTGATCACATACGCCATCACAGAATCGAGAGTTTCAAATAATATTTCATTTGCACTTTTTATTATTTTTGAAATAGCCTCTGGCTTTTACAGGAATTAAAAAAATGCGAGATTTTTTGACGCAACCTGTCGAGATTCTTTAACGAGACTGACAAAGCAACATTTAAAAAAAATTGAGATTGTTTAAACCTAATATTGGTAACGAGAATAGACATGCACCGTATACACAGTACATGTAAAAATGCAATGTAGAATGTCATAAAATATGCACAAGGGTAATCAAAACAACCTAATCTTGGGGAGTAATATGTCACATCACAGTATCAACGTTGAGTCAAAAATTTCGTGTTCTTTATTCTTGTGAAAGTCAGAGGTATTTTTTTTTAGAAAAATTAGGATTTTCTAGCTACGAATAACTTTTCTTCAAGATATCCGTGACAATCTCTCATCATGTGAATTATGTGTTTTATGAATTATTATTATGTGTTTATGTGTTTTTTGTGAATTATGTGATAAATGGTGTTGAAACATAAAATACACATTTTTTATGTTTGGACAAATGATGAAGCCATCAAAAAGCCCTATTATTAAGGCCTATTATATAAGTCTGAACCCTAGGGCAAATCAAAATGTTTATCACATTATTTCATAATATAAAATGTTATCTAACTGCTGCAATTTCCATTTCGCAAATAAATGAAGGCATACATCTTTAGTTTTCATTTCAATAGCAGAAATATTAAAAAATACTTCGTCATTACAATTGAAAATAAAGGAAATTAGGCTATCTAATTATCAAATTATTTTCCTATTGTATAGTATTTTTATTTAAAAATTGGTTTGAGTAAGCCTACTACCCATGCAATCACATCCTTCGCATGCCTGAAGTCAATTTATGTATAGCCTACATATCTTTGGAAAAAATGTAAAATTAATGAAGAATCCAGTAAAAAGAGTGGAGAAAATTTGATTTGATGCATGATGTTTAAGTTAAGAATAATTCACACAATCTAGCCGAAAGTTTTACTTACTTTGTCTGGTTTTCCTAGTCCAGAAACAACCGCCTGCCAAACTCGATGTTCAAGCATATTCAGGCACAAGCTTCGAAGATACTCCGCACAAATTGATCAATCTAAAATGGCAACAGCCGGTGGTATGTACTCGTAATTGAATGAGGAATAAAAGATATTTATTTTCATGTTTTAACATATCATTAATTGTGAATAAATAAAAATGCATGTACATTGTAGGCCTATATAACAATTAGGTAAGAGTGCATAAAAACTATTATTGATATATGCAAAATAAAAAATTGTCAATCCATTATAATTGGTGAAATTAGTTTCAGTTAAATCATCAAGAAAATCACAGAACATATGTGCTAGGGAATAACATCTGTAATATCACGATGTATGATAGGTTTAACCTTCAGAATTTTATAGGCCTATGGAATACATGGAAACAGTCTGTGCTCTTTCAAAAATTCTCCTTAATATGTTATTCAGATCGACAATGCATTCAATTAAGCTACTGCATCATAGCATTTCAAATTAGAAATACATTAGACCATAATTCTTATCTTGATGACAACTGAACAAAGAAAGAAATTCACATTACACCTAAATTAATCATTCTAGGTGCATTGACTGCTTTAGTGTTGTTTTGGTAAAAGTCAAGTTGATCTATTTTACATCAACTCGATATATTTCAATAGCTCAGCGCTCTTCAGGGGCAAAGGATTACACGAATGTTTATGGTAGTGATCCAAAATAATAGTGTTATTCTATATGCGTGATTTCTGATTTCTTTGTACATTTTGAATCACTTTTATGAATATTCTTGAAATCTCTTGCTCCTTGCGCTGAGTTACTGAAATATGTTGAGCTGATGTAAATCATCAACTTTACGAAAATGACAGCAATGATTTTAGGGGTTTTCGATTGTAAACATCTGAATTCTTTTGACGATACTCGTATGCATAAAGTTCTTATTTCATTTAATCACGTATCAAAATATGAATTAGCATGCTGATACTTACATGTTGCGACGAAAGTAATCGACACAAGAACATGAGAAGCATTGAACTCGAAACACTAAGTTGAGAAACCAAACGACATTGACTATGGAGATAATACAGATTGTTCTGCTCTGCTGATTTCTCCCGATTCTCACTTGATAGATGTATCAATCTCCTTGAAGCTATCGGATGAAAGGTTGCTTTCGTTCAAGGAATTCTTTACCATGTCGAATGTTACATAATTTAATCCATGTGTCACTAAATTTGATATTGTGCACGATAAAATAGGCAATACTGAGACACGCTGGTCTCTGAAGACAGATGAAGGATAGCAGTGGCGTGCGTAAAGTCCACAACATTAGTACCGGATCACTGCTATATTTGACGTAGCATCATATCATCATGTGCGTTGCTCGCTTGTGTGGCTGCAAGTGAGAGTCAGCGTCATCGATCCATCTGTAGCTGTCGGCAGGCGAACCCGGACAAAGACAAATGCTGCCGAAGCATGGAGAGGGATGGAATTAGTCTGCTAAAGCGAGAAGGGCGGGGAGATTGCGCAACGGAACCTGTCTGTGTAAAAGCTTTCAAAATCACATCACTTGCGGAGATTTCAGTGCAAAGTATACTACTGAAAGCAAAATGAATATCTTTTATAATTGGTTACTTATGTTGTCATCCAAGGTAATGAAATCATTCGGAAAGGGAAAGCTGCAGAGTTGATAGAAAAACACGCAAGCACACAAAAAGATAATTTATTTCATTTGAAGACTTAATTGTGAAATGCGAATTTCTTTCTTGTGAGATTTAAGTGACAGTTTGTAATGCAAAAACATACTGTCGTTTTTTTTGAGACTACATTTTTTACATCGCATCGAATGTATCCAAATGTATAGATGAGAATATAAAAGACATTAGAGCGAACAAGGGGGAAAAAGAGAAAAAAGGAGAGGGATATGATGAAGATTAAGTGGAAAATAAAAAAGACACGGAGCGAAAGAAAAGAGAAAAGGGGATCGTGAGGAGAGGATCGTGGAACTGGAGGATAGAGATGAAAGAAATTGGGATAGCAGCAGCAGGAGTTGGGATGACGTCTGAGTTGGGATTTATGAAGACAATGGGAATAGGAAGAGGAGAATAATTGATGAGAGAATGAGTGAATTTTCCGTCATAAAAATTAAACCTATGAATCTTGAGTTTGAAAAGAGACCATTCGCATTACTAGACATCGAGACATTACTAGACATTAATGAATTTAAGTGAGATAGGATGATAAAATGATGGGCAAATGATATGGGAATTCCATGTCAGATCCCATCAAACGCCCATATGGTCTGATGGTGGGATGACGATCGCCCACGCAATATGCATGAGCAATGATGGGACATCATGGTTACCATGTACGTTTTTCACTGTGAGACTTGATATCGATATAGAATCATCGGAAATTAAGCGACAATTCGATATCGGCAAATGAACGACTTATAGACATAATATCGATATGAGAAGCATCGGAAATAGGGCGACAATTCGATATCGGCAAATGAACGACTTATAGATATAATATCGATATGAGAAGCATCGGAAATAGGGCGACAATTCGATATCGGTCGATGGACTACAAATCGCTCACTTTTCGATTATGAATTGATCGGAAATTGCACGATTTCACGATTTCTCGATGGTGAATCGAGAAAACGCTTTGAATCCGAGCATTTTCCGATCAATTTTTACCACCGGGTCAGTCCCAGTGTTTCAAGTATGCCGTCCTCTCCATTCTTCTCTATAATGATATAGGTGTCGTGCCTAAGCTATGGAGTTCAGTAGAGATCAGAAAACATTCGGTTGATAAGCATAGACTTTTATTGGCTGAAAACAGAACTACGACTGTTGCGACAATTTGAAAAGTGACTACATAAAACAACATAGAGAGTTCATACTAATAGTGCTGCTAAACAATCACAATGCACGACACTCGCCCCCAGTCTATAAAGTTTGCATAGTATGCAAAAACAGTCACATGAATTCAGGTTGAGATTTTTCTAAACAGTCTCGACACTTGTATGGTATGGAAGACATTTATTTACAAACAGGTTACAGCAATCACAGCAGCAGTCGTTCAACAGGCTTTATTGTTCTTTGAGATCGGCGTAGAGGAATTTCGTTCGAGTGATCGTTATCAGGAGAGCTAGGGGAAGGAAGATCGGAATTAGAAAGAGAAGTTGATTCATTGTCAGCAATGTGGTCTATTGCATGAGGTCCACCTGCACTCGTCACTCGGTCAACTTCAGTAGGGACATTGAGATGAGAGCTAAACGAATTCGGAGATTGAGGATCGTGAGTCGGAGCAGCAGTATTAGGAGAATCCCCGGGTGGAGCAAGATCTCGAAGGGATACAGTATCCTCCCTTCCGTCGGGGAATCGGATGTGGGCGTAACTGTTGTTGGCTTCGATTAAATCAACAGTCTCCACTATTGGGTCGTACTTAGAAGCACGAACATGACGTCTTAGAAGCACGGGTCCACTGTTACTCAACCATGTTGGCAAGGCACAACCGGAGCATGAGCGACGACGATAAATAAAAAGACGCTCGTGTGGAGTTTCATTTGTTGAGGTACATAGCAATGATCGGATCGAATGAAGGGCATCAGGGAGAACTGATTCCCAAGATGAGAGAGAAAGATGACGGCTCTCTAAAGCTAGGAGAATCGTGTTCCATATAATTCCATTGAATCTTTCACATTGTGAGTTGCCTCGTGGATTGTATGGAGTGGTTCTACTGGTGTTAATGCCTCGACTATTGAGAAAAGACTTTATTTCACTAGACATAAAAGAAGAGCCTCTATCGGAGTGCACATACGTTGGCAGGCCAAAGATTGAAAATAGTTGTGTCAAACATCGGATAACAGTGGAGCTATTCATATCGCGAGTTGGAAAAGCAAACGGAAAACGGGAGTATTCATCAATGATAGTGAGTATATATGTACTGGAAAACTCAGATCTTGGCAGAGGACCTTTGAAATCTATGCTTATTCTTTCGAATGGGGAGGTCGCTTTGATGAGCTGGCTTTCAGGTGGCTTGTAGAATCGGGGCTTTATTTTTGCGCAAACTTGGCAAGATTGTGTAATTCGGCGGACATCATCAGCTGTATATGGCAAATTTCGGGCTCTAACAAAATGAAACAGGCGCTTGATGCCGGGGTGTATCAAATTGCCATGTAGAGTTTTCAGTGCCTGAAGATCGTTGGATTTCGTGGTTACAGAAGCGATCTGAACCCTGGACAAAGCATCAGCCGCAATGTTTTGGCTGCCGGGTCGATAAATGATGTCGTAAGAATAGGACGACAACTCAAAACGCCAACGTTGAATCTTGTCATTTTTGATCTTGCCTCTTGTATTTGAGTTAAATACAAAAGACAGGGAACGCTGATCCGTAATCAGTCTAAAAGAGCGTCCGGTGAGAAAGTGACGCCACTTTCTAACACACTCAATGATTGCGCATGCCTCTTTCTCAACAATGTGCTGACCCTTTTCGGCACTGTTTAGCACTCGAGAGAAAAAGGCGACAGGGCGTCCTTCCTGAAGAAGGGTCCCTCCCAGTGCAGAGTCAGAGGCGTCTGTCTCGACAGTAAACAGAAGTTTGTCATCGATCGCCTGCAAAACGGCCTGACCCAGCTCCTTTTTTAGAGATTCAATCGCGGACTGAGCGCTTTCCGAAAGGGGGAATCGGAGAACCCCGATCAGAGGGCGGATTTTTTCGGAATACATCGGTATCCACCGTGAGTAGTATGCAAAAAAGCCAACCATTCTCTGGAGAGACTTGGCATCGGTGGGAGCAGCCATGTCAAGTAAAGGACGCAGACGGTCAGGATCAGGGCTGATTTCACCGCCAGAAATTTTGTAGCCCAGGAGAGAAATCTCAGAAAGGCGGTATTTTGATTTCTCTTCATTAAGATTCAAATTCAACTTCTTTGCAGCATCGCGAAATCGCTGGAGATTGCGATCATGCTCCTCGACAGTATACCCGCATATGGTCAAGTCATCGAGATAGGAAAAAGTGGCACTGAGTTCATTGTCCTTAATGAACTGGCTCATGACACGCTGGAAAGCAGCAACGCCATTGGTAACTCCCATTGGGATGCGCGTGAACTGGTAAAGGCAGCCTGAAGCTTCAAACCCAGTGTAGGGTCGCTCAGTCTCACATATTGGAATCTGATAGTAAGCCTGCGAAAGGTCAATGATGCTAAAAACTTTGTACTTTGCCACTTCATTAACAATTTCCTCTATTTTCGGAAGTGGGAAGGCATCGAGCATGGTGAAGCGATTGATGGTTCTCGAAAAGTCGACAACCATGCGACGCTTGTGCGAATTCGATGTCAGAAGAACTTGAGCTCGCCATGGGGAGCTGCTGGGTTCTATCACCCCCTCCCTTAGAAGAGCGCTTACTTGGGACTTGATAAACTTTTCATCAAGAGAATTGAAGCGGCGGGACTTTGTAGCAATGGGATGACAGTCCTGTGTAAGATTGGAAAATATTTTCACACAATTGACATTCATCATCGATGCACAAATTTTCAGTGTAGGCCTGGAGCCACCATACTCGACATAAATACCTTGATGTTGTTTCAGAAACGGGTCTCCAAGAATCACGTCACAACATAAATCATTCATCACCATAAACGAGACATCTTTATAATTGGCTCCCTCGAAAGACAATGAACACTTGCAAAATCCACACACAGTAGTTACATAACGAGTGGAAGCCATAGACACTTGCGAATTGGAAGAAGAAACATTCATCCCTAACTTCAAAACAACAGTGGAAGAAATGAAATTTTCCGCACTCCCAGTATCGATGAGAGCGCGTAAAGACACATTATTCACTTGCACCGGCACAACAGACTTGGACAGATTCGATGAAGGCACTGAGGCGAGCGAAACAGCAGAAGTGTTGGGTCTGGCGTTTGATGAACGACACACCTTTGCGAAATGGCCCGTTTTCCCGCACTTTCGGCAGGTAGCTTCGCGGGCTGGACAAAGAGCTCGATTGTCCTTCTCATGACGGTAGTTTCCACAGTTGTAGCACTTTCCTTCTCCGCGGGGTATTGCAGCAACAGTAGGCACATCGTCCTCAATAATGTCAGTAGCAGCACCAGTGGACAAGGCAACATCGGATGATGCAGCATACGATTCAGAATGTTTCTGGGCCTGTTCCAGAGCCCTAGCCTGCAAAAAGGCAGTTTCGAGGTCCAGATCTTCTTCCGGCTTCTGAGACCTTGTAGACAACACGTGACGAGCATGTATTTCGCTGGGGATTTTCACGTAGGTGGCTGCAAGCAAATCGATCGCAGAATCGTAGTCATCGCACTGCTCGATGATTTCGGAGACATTGACACCAACATGGAGGAAAAGCAGCTCCAACTTGTCGGGGTTTTTGTCCTCGACTGTTCATAGGAAATATTTGAAGCCACGGTACCACAGCTTCCACGCCTTGGAACTTTGCGGATCGTTTGGCGAAGTATTGAAGCGATCGACACGGATTATTTTCTCCATGTTATTCTGTAGGTTTTCAGCCAATAAAATTGTCGTGCCTAAGCTATGGAGTTCAGTAGAGATCAGAAAACATTCGGTTGATAAGCATAGGCTTTTATTGGCTGAAAACAGAACTACGACTGTTGCGACAATTTGAAAAGTGACTACATAAAACAACATAGAGAGTTCATACTAATAGTGCTGCTAAACAATCACAATGCACGACAATAGGTATAAACCGTGAACGAATCACTAAATATCGTGAATGGGAGGATGAACTTAAGTTTGACGGGTTAGATGTCAACACATTAGATTTTAAAGGCATCGCCCAATTTCAAAAACTCAATAACATTAAGATCGTCGTCCATCTCTGGGAAAAAGGTCTGAAGGGTGTTAGGTATAACAACCGCCAAAGTAACTTCGACCGGGTTGTCAATCTTCTCCTAGTGTATAGCGACAACCACCCAGAATGGCATTATTGTGGCATTCCTAAAATTTCAAAGTTATACCATCATCAAGCAACCTATAGGGATAATTTTTATTACTGTGATCGCTGCACACGGCGTTTCACATCTAAACCATATTTTGAACAGCATTACGAGTGGTGCTCTCGGGGTAGGCCCTAAACTTCAAATGGAAGTCATGCCCAAAGGTAAATTTTATAGGTATGAGGAAAACGGCAATGAGCTCAGTCCCATATGTACCATCTATGCGGACATTGAATGTTATATTGAACAAGAAGATCTAAGTCATGAGCCAGCAGCCATTGCCTGCTATGAAGTTTGGCATCCATATTATAGGAATCAAAATAAGATGCATGTGTGGCAAGGCGAGGAGTGCGTTGAAAACTTCCTCAACTTTTTAGATAGGAAAGCCCGTTTTCATCAACGCTATGAAACGGAGCTGACTAGGAAACCCATGTGCTTCACAGAAGCCGATAAACACAAATTTGATAGGACCACGGAATGTCCTCGCTGCTGTTCATCCTTTGATGATCAGCAACATAAGAAAGTGAGGGACCATTGCCATCTCAGTGGTAAATTTAGGTCTGCCTTATGCAGTAAATGTAATATGAAACTTAGGCTCAAACGGCGAACGCTCCCCGTCATCTTCCATAACTTTAAATGTTATGATGCTCACATCATCATTCGCCATGGATTCGGTAAAATGAAATCCTGGTCATCTAAAGTGATTGCACAAAGTAAGGAAAAATTTATGTGCATCACTGCCAAAGTACAAGTCGATAAGACGAAGGAGGGGAAGCCTGTCTTCTATGACATAAAGTTTCTAGATAGTTTTCAATTTATGTCTTCTTCCTTAGCCGCGTTGGCTAATAATTTAGAAACACTTCCCCTCACTCAACATTTAAAGAAAGACTATCCCAACATAAGTGACAGTCTGATGCGACGGAAAGGGGTGTTTCCTTATAGTTATTTTAGTTCAATGGACACATTGAAAGAAACATCCCTTCCGTCCATCGATAAATTTAAAAATGATTTGACGGGTGACGACTGTTCACCGGATGACTATAGGCATGCAGAGCAAGCATGGTTAGAATTTAGGTGTCGCACTTTTGGTGACTACATGCTTGCCTACTTAAAATTAGACGTCTATCTGTTGGCTGACGTGTTTGAGACTTTTAGGAAAGTCACATTAGAACAGCACGCCTTGGACCCCGTCCATTTTGTTAGTCTACCGGGTCTGTCCTATCAGTCAGCCTTCAAGATGACGAAAGAGAGCATACATTTACTGCAAGATGCAGAAATGTACACGTTATTTGAACGTGGTATTAGGGGAGGCTTAACATTTGTCAACAAACATGTTGTCAACAGCACCCAAGACATAAGATCGACCACGCATTTAATGTACATAGACAAAAATAATTTATATGGGAGTGCATTATCCAAGCCTTTGCCACAGTCTGACTTCCAATGGGTAGAGCCCCATGACATTGAACACTTCTCCAATCCAGCACACATCATGACACTGAGAGATTAGGCCGACATAGGTTATTTATTTGATACCTCATCTATCCAGAATGTATTAAGAATAGGACAGTTGATTTTCCTCTCGCACCCGAATCTGGCATAGTCAGTCCAGATATGTTCTCTCCCTTTATGGAAGAACACAATAAGCAATATGAGGCGGAAAATGACTTAAACTATAAACCCACTAGGAAGTTGTTGCTCACCCAATTGAACAAGCAGCATTACATCGTACACTATTCCATCCTCAAATTCTATCTAGGGATAGGGATGCAACTTGACAAAGTCCATCGCGCTATCCAGTTTAGGCAGAAGCCCTTTCTAAAACCGTATATAGAATTTAATAGTAAGAAACGGGCTGAATCCAAGAATCATTTCGAAAAGGACTTCTTTAAATTTAAGAATAATGCCCTCTTTGGTAAAACCATGCAGGATGTAAGAAAGCGCATGGACTATCGTATCGTGACTGATCCGGAAACGAGTATCAAGTTATGTCGCTCCATGATGCTGTTGTTGTGCCACCATGATGTCATTTCCGAAGACATCACTGGTTTTAAAATGTTAAAATCCAAAGTAGAACTTTGCAAGCCCATTTATGTCGGTCAAGCTGTCTTGGATCACTCCTAGTTAGAAATGTACAAGTTGTTTTACCACACTTTTAAAACTTGTCCATTGATCCAACATGTGGAATTAGAAGTACCTGTTATTCTATCATTTGATATTAATTCCAAATGAAATGAAGATTCTTGAAGTCTGAATGTAGTTTTTGATAACATATATCGTTGCTTCAGGGCAAGTAATTCGAATGTCATGCAGCAATTCGCGATTGATCGAATTGAAGGAATTTCTGACATCTACTAGAGGACAATTCCATGATTCGAATCATTTTCAAATAAGTATCTTGCTGCGTGAATTGCAACATCGCATCCGGGTTCTTGTCCAGCAAGCGGACATACTCGTTGATAACCGACTACATCATTAATCAGATGATGTCAGTGATTAATGAGTACATTAATCAGTGATTATTGCAACGACTGCATTGCAATTATACGCCCAAATCCTGATGTCGTTGAAGTTAGCACCAACTTCAACACCAACTTTCTGAATAGAGTTTGTACAGAATAGGAAACCACATGTATAGGTACTACTGATGACGCAGAGTTTGTACAGACAAAAATTTTTCCAAAATTCGAACTCCTTCACCTTCAAAATTCAAATTTAAATTCGAAAAATTGGTGCAAGTATTGGTGCTACCTGGTTAGCGATTAGATACAAGAGCAAAAAACTGAGTTTGTACAGCAACTTTCAGCACTTTCCTAACACGAACAACCGGCGAAAACCGCCAAAAACCGATTTTTTCAAAAAATGATAAGATTTTCCAGAAAAGTTCCTGGTGCCACATGGAAAATGAGTTTGTACAGTGCTCTAACCGGTGGAAGAGTGCTCTACTAATCGAGTCTGAGTTTGAACACACACTTCTCCGACACTTCAGCACTCCTACGACCGGTAAATACCGGTTATTGCACAGTAACTACAAGAATAGTGCCCATTTATGAGCATGGAATGATAAGTTTCTCTAAGTTGGATGTCAAAGTAGGTGACTTCAAAGTCTCTTTTACCTCATGATTGGGGGTAAATACGACATGGTCCGGGTGTTTTTGCTGAGTATGTTTTCATATAGTGTTGCGAATTAAATTCCGATGATAGGTTGGGAATGTAGTATGAAATGGAACGCTCGTATATCTTGGTAATAGAGCAACTGATCTTTACAAGAAAATCCTAATTGCTCAATCGCTACCTAGAATAGACATTTTCACATATGGAAATGGATCTTGGTGTATTTGTGATTGCAGAATTGATGTAGTTCATGATTTCGATAGATTTATGTTTATGTGAAATTCTAAATGGGAAGTGTTTATAGTATGTATATAATAAGCGTATTTTGAAGCTGAATAGGTCCATTTTCAAATAGGATACATGCATGAAATGCTACAACTGATATGCGTTCAAAAACAGAATTAGCCTATCTTAGAAATATACGAGCGTATTAGAGAAAAGAATATTAGAATTAGGCCTAAATATCGTAAAGGTTCCTCGTTCTTACTGGTTGTAGATCCTTTCGTTTGATTGACTTGAAATGGCATCTAGCTGTTGTTAATCGATCGAAATCCATGAACTCGAAACAAGCTTGGATCTTGAGCATTGCACCCTATTGTCATTTGAGACATCTATGATTTCAAAATATGTTGGTGACGATTTTATTGACACAGGAGTGTATCAAAAACTTAAGCGACAAAAATCAAACTTTTGCACGTTGTCGCACCTATCTCGATGGGCCATGTCGCATTTACCCCGGACCTGCTTTTCACTACCAAAATCGATCGGGCTACGTAAATAATGAAGAGGTATTCGATCGAATCTGCTATTTCGTGTGGATGAACTTGACATCTTACTGTGATCTAAAAGATCGCCCATTTCTAATTCCAGCTTGCTTCCCTTGACAGCAAACAAAATTTGTTGCAGAATAAAGCAAATAAGGCCCAATTTTCAAAAACTGCCAAATCGTTCACCAAGTGCCAGGGTAGTATGCAACACTTTTGCGAAATAAAATACCTTAGAGATTAGCTATCGATGCAGGCACATATGGATGCAAAAAGAACGGTTTCTTGGCTATGAGCTATTGGTTTTGGCTACAACCTAGTCACATTTACCTCATGTTGCATTTCCCCAAGCCAGCCTATCGTAATAATAATCTTGCAATATTTCTATACACAGCATGTTCAATATTTTCATCAACAATCAACGATCAAGGTCACTTAACTATCACATCTTGAATTGAAAATTTGGCGGATGACTGAATGGTCGAAATTCCATCTTTTTGCAACGAATTGCGTGTGCTTGTATTTCTTAATCTATGCACGGCTGTTTATGTTTAAATGGCACATAGAATTATAAACTTTCACATAGGATATGAAGTAATATGCAAGTTTGCTGGGTTTACATTCATTTATACAGCATCATTTAATTAGTATTAGCACACAAGAAGATCTAATTGTTCAAATATTTGTCGATGAACAAATCAACAAAAATGAGATTAGCAATGAATATATCCCGTAAGTTTTATATGTCAACATTTTATGGCTACTGAACTGAGAGCCTAACTAGCCTGCCTGACTGTGATACAATTTTTGATGCATCCGGTGATTAACATCATCAGTTAAGGTTCAGAAAATCAAGTTCCTATTTCTATCAGTTGGGTTGAACCTACATACAAGGTTTATAACCTACATTGCGGTTATTGCAATGTAACGCATATTTCATTTGAAGAAGCTTTTCGGGTTGTACGAAATAACTTGAAAATCAGTAGGTTGCCTTCTACACCGCTCGTTATGACATCTGGTGATAACATTCTTTCATTTGAAATCATTCAAATTATCAACTTGGTGAGCATGTAGTGTATCTGAACATGCGTGACTGATTACAGAGAGCATCTGTTCAACAATACGATTATGGCTCCCTTGCTCTCATGTTTGATCGATAAGTCTTCAACATTTTTTGAGTGTGAACACGAAATTGGAATATTTTGACCTCTACTTTATTCCGCTTGTCATGAGCATTCATGAAATTTGTTGTAATTGATCTTATCCCGACCATTTCCTTTTGTATTAAAAAACTTTATCGTTATTTTTGGTCATTTCAGGCTATACGCCAGCCTGTACAATTCTTACTTTCATACCTTTGATTGCTTTCCGGATTTTACTAATACCTTAAATTCACATATGCAGACAAACTTTTTCCCTTTGTATTCTACGGATTCTATTGTTTCGTCCTATCAGCTAGACTATGGGCAATTATATGCAGTTGTTACATTTATTATACCTTCGATTGTTTTCCAGATATTACTGATGAATTACAAGCAACACTTATTATCAAGATTGTTGTTTTTGCCGTGATTTTTAAGTGCATTTGTAATTGTTTTGACTACAATTTGTTGACACAACTTAGTACAGGCATTTTCAGCGATGTTCATCTTTTCTATACCTTGTAGTTGTTTTTCTATATGCGTTTCGGACTGTCCGATCATTATCGTATCTAAGATATTCGGTCTTCATTGCATAAATGTCGCAAGTCATTTTTATCCTATCATTATGTCTGACCTTTCTATGCTGTGCTTCCTACTGTAATGGAGTACGCAAAAATTCTTTCTCCCATGTCAGCATTTGAATTTGGTGCAGCTATTGATTTTTGGAGTACCGCCTACATCAAGCTTTCCACCCGTGACATCTAGGACGTACTCGGCCTTTTTCCAGAGTTTTGTGCACCATTCTCAGCAGATTTCATATTTTGATGGACAATAACATTTCTTGAAACAAAATATTGTTTTAACTGTCGTTACACTGGTGGAAGTTAGTGATTCAACCGACAATTGAATTTTGAAACAAAACCATCGCATCCCTGTTGTAGTCACTGTATAATAACCGGTATTTATCGGTCGTAGGAGTGCTGGAGTGTCGGAGAAGTGTGTGTTCAAACTCAGACTCGATTAGTAGAGCACTCTTCCACCGGTTAGAGCACTGTACAAACTCATTTTCCGTGTAGCACCAATTGATTTGTTCATAAATGGGCACTATTCTTGTAGTTACTGTGCAATAACCGGTATTTACCGGTCGTAGGAGTGCTGAAGTGTCGGAGAAGTGTGTGTTCAAACTCAGACTCGATTAGTAGAGCACTCTTCCACCGGTTAGAGCACTGTACAAACTCATTTTCCGTGTAGCACCAATTGATTTGTTCATAAATGGGCACTATTCTTGTAGTTACTGTGCAATAACCGGTATTTACCGGTCGTAGGAGTGCTGGAGTGTCGGAGAAGTGTGTGTTCAAACTCAGACTCGATTAGTAGAGCACTCTTCCACCGGTTAGAGCACTGTACAAACTCATTTTCCATGTAACACAAATTGATTTGTTCATAAATGGCCAGTATTCTTGTAGTTACTGTGCAATAACCGGTATTTACCGGTCGTAGGAGTGCTGAAGTGTCGGAGAAGTGTGTGTTCAAACTCAGACTCGATTAGTAGAGCACTCTTCCACCGGTTAGAGCACTGTACAAACTCATTTTCCATGTGGCACCAGGAACTTTTCTGGAAAATCTTATCATTTTTTGAAAAAATCGGTTTTTGGCGGTTTTCGCCGGTTGTTCGTGTTAGGAAAGTGCTGAAAGTTGCTGTACAAACTCAGTTTTTTGCTCTTGTATCTAATCGCTAACCAGGTAGCACCAATACTTGCACCAATTTTTCGAATTTAAATTTGAATTTTGAAGGTGAAGGAGTTCGAATTTTGGAAAAATTTTTGTCTGTACAAACTCTGCGTCATCAGTAGTACCTATACATGTGGTTTCCTATTCTGTACAAACTCTATTCAGAAAGTTGGTGTTGAAGTTGGTGCCAACTTCAACGACATCAAATCCTTCTCCAATCCCAATCGGCCTCACCCCTGCTAACTTATCTGACGGAATGAGTCGGCATGATTGCAAATTACTGGATCGTCAATTTTTTATGAACTAAGTTTGCGGATTGTTACAGAGATGGAACTGGCTTACCGGTGATATACCGGTACCGGAACAGTCTGCCAAAGTAGAAGTAAACATATAAATACTATCGTACATAATCAGTCATTCAATGTGGGAGGACGCATATATGATATTCCATAAAAGAAACCAACAGTACGGACGTATATATTTAAAATGACCACTAAATTTTCAAATGAACTTCTTGCCGATCGATTTCTGCCAAGGCAAACTGAATGCAAATAATGTAGATATTACAAAACGAAATTACTCCAAAATTCAAATCTCATTCAAGCCATTGCTGCCTGAAGACGTGTACTACACGTCTTTTGACATTGGCGCAAAAGACGATTGCTTTTTGATGGAGGAATACAGGGATGACGGAAACGTGTACTACACGTCCTGAATGTTGTTGCCTATTGAACAATAGCTTACTCAAGTGAACTGTGTTAACTGACGGCAACTTGCTTTTCCGTCTAATTGACTTTATGGAACAATTTCTGATCATTCATACATATAACTATCTCGTCTGTGTCATCGGGACAAATTTTCAAAATACTACTACGAATTTACGATCTATCAAGATCGTTGTTTCAAGGAATAATAAGAACACTATCATGAATGGTAATTGGAAACGTAATAGCTTCTAGCAAGCCTCCTATTTATATACCCTTTAAACTTTTTATGTTGACTACAAATGCGTTTGTACCATTAGCAATGTTGCATGATGATAATTTAATTTTTAATTGTGGGGCAGTTGAAAATGATTTAAAAGAATTAAAAGATTTAAAAGATCTAAATGTAGACTTGAAATTCCAAAATAATTCATGAATGAAATTGACTAATATAATTGACTTTAATTGTCATTAATCATTCTTCACGAATCATGATAAAAATTAAGGTAGCTATGAATGACCTGACTCTCAATGCCACTTTCATCAGACATCCGTTAATTAACAGGATGTTCTGCATTTGGTGTGCTGTTGCAGTGTGGCATTGAGCCTAGTCCTCTACGTATCCGGTTGGTGTGCTGTCTTCAGTTTTAAAGTGGTCGTTTATATGTGGCATATTCTTTCTTAGATTGAAGGTTAGAGCACTATATAAAGACATGGGCCTACCTTTTGTAAAAGTAATATTGACGACTAATATATTTGAAATTAAGATTTATGCGCATCTTCCACAGTCAAAAGCAATGCGCCAACATTGTAAGCACACACTCTCGGAATAGAAGAAACTTAGATAGATACAAAACCAGTTCTACACATCAAAAATATAGAAAACTTTATATCATCAGATTTGTATGAACTTACTGAATTCAAAAATCGGCAAAGTAATCCACGAACGGCTGAAGGCAAATGTCAGTGACAAAAGAACGTGCTGTACACGTCCTGGGCAGATACAACAATGAAAATATCGACGTGTTCTACACGTTCCCGTTATATTGGACAAATACATCATCGCAAGAGCCGACAGTTGATGCTTAAAGTTTTGGACGTGTAGTACACGTCTCCGTCGTTTCCCAGAAACCCTGCAGGCGTCAAGGGTTTAAGGATAGCTTTATAAAGAAATAAACATGGCTTCCTTAGAAATCCTATCCAGTCGAGAGGCATAGGGAGGAAGTTGATAAAATGGAGCAGCGAGAAATCCATGACCACACATGGTTGCAAACACTTAATACGGCATAGTTCTTATTATATATGTGCTGCCTATGGACAGTGATTCGATTTCTAAAAAAGTCTCCCGTTTGTCCTATACAATATTCGCGGCAGCCAATGCACTCAATGAGAGCGCGTAAGCGCTTGAAAATGTCCTACATTGCTGCCCGAAAAAATTCATATGAAAAATTCG
Source organism: Prostheceraeus crozeri (assembly GCA_907163375.1). Taxonomy (NCBI): domain Eukaryota; kingdom Metazoa; phylum Platyhelminthes; order Polycladida; family Euryleptidae; genus Prostheceraeus; species Prostheceraeus crozeri. The sequence goes on along the minus strand of CAJQUW010005390.1, from coordinate 263,793 downwards.
AAATAATTCAAAAGGTCTGGGCAGCAATGTAGGAAAATCGCGGGCGGCAATGTAGAGTTGTTGTACGAAAAATGAGCACAGCAATTGAGTCCGCGTCAGCGGACGAGATTGCTGTGAGAATTTTGAGTACAACAACCCATTGTTATTCATTGCTATGATGTGGCATCTGTGAATGGTCAATGCATAGACTTCTATGGTCAATGCTTCAATCACAAAAGTCTATGGCTTCAATCAAGCTAAGTTTAAAAATGCTGTAAGGATTTCTATTGCTTTCATTGCTGGACAGTAATTGATCAATTCAAATTTATTTATGAACCATTTATTTTCAATGATGTCAAGCAGTGATCCTGACGTGTGGCCATTACAGCTAATTGATCTCTCCAAATTTGAAAACAATATGATCACTGGCTTAACTCTTGATGAAATTAAGCAGCATGCATACTCAGAGGTATACCTGGATGCGAGAATTGATGTGCCATTACTGTCTTTGGAAGAAATGAACAGACTAGAAGCTGAATGCAATTTTGATATGCAATTAGTTGATGACTTGCTCTGTGATGAAGTGAATACAGAGAATGCAAAATCAGCTATTATTCCAAAAAAATGTTGTTGAGGATCTTGATGTGACAGAAAGTAGCATGAAGCCAAAGAGTACAGCTGATCAACAGAAGCAGCACACTGCCAAATTGGAAAAGTTCATAAAGGATAAGAGCTTGAACTGCTATTTGATGACTGTAAGCGAATCGTCATAAATGATGTTCTTCGTTGGTTTTACCACGAATTGCGCAAGAAGGACGGAGGATTTTTCAGCCCAACCAGCCTGAAATGTATCAGAGCGGCCATTAACAGGCACATTACGCAAGTTTTGAACAGACCAGAGGTTGATATAATTGAAGGGAAACTGTTTTCCTCTGCAAATCGCATGCTAAAAGTTATGACTGGGCTGTGGCTGTCAAATGGAGGCCAGTCAACACAGTATAATGCAATTGAACCGGTTCATTCGATCGATCAACAGGAGAGGTTCTACAAAATGAAGTTATCTTCTCTCTTTTGTATTACCTAGGAGCTCGTGGCAGAGAACAATTGCGGAAGCTTCGAAGAAATGACATAGCATTTGATATTGACTCAAACACTGAGAGATACGCTTACATACCAACTTCATGTACATCTACAAGGGATTCGATTGCATGTGCACCCAACAACATTCGGAAAAATGTCAAACCAAGCATGTCAGAAAAAGATTACACATCCAACCGCTTAGGTCGGATTTACAACAAAAGAGCCATTGAAGCCATTGAGCTGTACTTGTCAATTCTGCGAAGAGAATGCCCAAATTCTGATGTCCTATTTCCCAGACCAATGCATGGGAAAAAAGCAAGAAAAATGTATTGTGATATTCAGGTTCGTGGTGAACACTATCTTGGAAATTTTATGAAAAAATTGTCAGAATCTTTGGGACTTTCTAAAATATACACCAATCACTGCATACGGTGCACCACTGTTACAACAGCGAAATCCAAAGGGTTGTCAAACTCTGATGTGTGCACTATAACTGGGCATAAGAATGAAGGCAGTATTCCAAAGTATGATCGACCATCGGACCAAAGAAAAAGAGCTCTTTGCGCGGCCTTGGACTTGCCAGGGACATCAAGTGATGAACGCATTCTTCAGCAAACTGATGACAGCGACGATGCATGTACCCCCATGTTGAAATTGGCTCTGGATGAGAGCAAATCGTTGAGAGTCAACAGAAGTGGAGCAAGAAATCAAGGAGAGGAAAAACAGAGGGAAAGTGAGAAAAAGAAAGCAAGACTTATCACGTCTTGGGGCATATTGGAAATTGACTTATAAGTATCATTTTTTAAAATTGTTCTCTTATCCAATTCAGCAATGAAATATTCCTATAAACATTGTTTTGATATGACATCTTTATTGCTGGACAGTTATGGTTCATTGTTGGACAGTGATGGTTCATTGCTGGAGAGTACTGGACCATTGCTGGACAGTAATGGACCATTCGCTCTATTGCTATGATCACTTTTGTCATTGGGGCAATGAAAACATTCATAACATAGCAATACATCAAAATGAATAACAATGCTATGCATACATGTGCAGATATATGCTAACTGAGATTTCTTAAATATCTTTCACATGCAAAGATATAGATATCATCACTACTGAACACATTGCTATTAGTTTAGAGGCATTGTTGTATTTCTGATTTCATTGAAATGACCCGAAAGTGCACAGTGCAATACCAAAATTGCACAGTGCAATGAAATCTGAATTTATGTATTCATGTTGACATTGTAAAAACAATATATTACAATTTGCAATATCAAACAACAACATGAAGAGGAAGATGAAGCTCAGTGATGTTTACGATGTTCGTATTTCCATTGGCTTCAATACGCATCTTCTTTTCAGGCGAAACTCCGACTGTGATGGATTCTTTCATTATGGACACTGCAGGATTTTTCAGTTCTCATGCTATTAGAAGAATTCTGTTCAAAGCTCGCATTCAAAGAGATTGCCGAATTCAACATCTGGATCCTTTCGTCACTTGGCCTGTCATAATTGGCAATACTGCGGGCGTCTTTATGACCAGTAATAAGGCAAACATCTGAGTTGCTCAGTCCTTTATCTTCCGCTTTGGATACAGTTGTGCATCGTACACAATGATTTGTATAAATCTGTGTCAGTTTCAGGGTTTCAGATAGTTTTTTCATGAATTGTCCTAGGTAGCTTTCTCCACGAACTTGCTTGCTGCTGGAAAATTGGTGTGACTTTTTATTGTTGATTGGACGTGGGAAGAGATTATCTGTGTCGAAGGTTGGTCACGGCTTATCATTGCGATATACAATTCGATACATTCAATCGCTCGACCATCGTACATGCGATTTATCCTTTTGACTGAGTATTCCTTTGGCTGAAGGCTAGCCTTGACATTTTTTCTCAGGTTGTTCGGCTCACTTTTCTCGTCTTTCTCGCATTTCAAACGCACATACTTGACGCCATTCGAATCAAATTCAATATACATGTCCGATCGCTTTAGCTTTCTTAACTCCTCACGTCCACGAGCATCAAGAAAGTAGAGAATTAAAAATAGCACTTCATTTTGAAGAGACTCTCCCGATTTTCGGTCAAATTGTGTGTAAATTGTATCCAAATCATTCTTTTTCATGGCAAAATATTGCCTACTTTGACCACCATGAGCCAGCCGAAAGCCAGTCATTGTCAGGAGCATCCGATTGGCCGTCGCGAAAACTGCACCTGTTAGGATGTTTACATTTCTATTCAACGTTCGCGTCAAATAACGATGAATAACTGCTCTTATGCAATTCAGACTTTTTGGACTATAACATCGACGTCCAACTGTTCGCAACTCATGATAGAAATATCTCAAGTAGTTGTTCAAGTTTGTTTCATTAACAGAAAGCAAGTCACAGTTAATTTCTTTTTTTTTCAAAAATTCAATAAAACGTGATGAATGCAACTTTTCCTGTTGAATAGTGCTGGCTGGCATCATGCTTCCTTCTGCTTCATCCAACTGTTCTTTCACATAACTTCGTTGTTCGTCAAAACAATCTCTAATTTTCTCATCTGTGATGTTTAAGTCCTCAAATAGCTTCTCATCAAAATCCAATTCAGGGTCGATGTCGTTATTATTACTTTCTTTTATGTTATTTGAGCACACTTCATTTACTTGAGACAGAGACAATCGACTTATCAGGCCACCAGAAAATTTATTCAGATCAAGTTCAATTGGCCAACCACTTTCCATCTTCAATATGCTTCAAATTTTGAATGTGGTTGGAAAGAGCCAATATTGAAAGATGTTGGTTTCATTTGGCAAGCGTAAAACTCGTGGAGAAATGAGAGACTGCTTGAGATTTTCGAAGGCAATTACCAACTGCGTTTCATCCTTGCTCCAGATTCGTTGAAAATTCTTGGCTGGTGAATTCTGTATTTTTGTCAAAGGAGATGCCAATTCCGCGAAATTAGGAATGAATCGAGAAAAGAAATTACACAGTCCTAAAAACCTCTGTAAATGTTTCGTCGATGACGGCACAGGAAATTGCTTTATTGCAGCTACTTTCATTGGATCTGGGAATAACTTTCCTTCATGAACAACAAATCCTAAATACTTGATTCGATTTGAAAAAAATATACATTTCGCTGGCTTTACTTTGAACTTAGCAAGCCGTAAACGCTCAAATACCTTTCTCAGAATATCAAGCTGTTCAAAGTCAGTTTTCGTCGGGATAATAAGGTCATCAATGTATGGCGTTGTAGGTAGGTCTTTCATTGCCTTTTGTATAATGCGCTGGAAACTCAAGGGAGAATTACAAAGTCCAAATGGCATAACCTTGAATTGGTATTGATTGTTCATTGTCGTAAAAGCAGTTTTCGGTTTAGCATCATCAGTTAGTGGTACCTGCCAAAATCCAGAAGTCAAATCAAGCAAGGAGAAAGTGCGATGCATTGATAAATTATCCAAAAGCTCGTCAATATTTGGTAAAGGCATTCGGTCCTTAATTGTATTCGAATTTAAGTTTCGATAATCCACCACGAAGCGCTTTGTTCCATCGCTTTTGTTCACTAAAATGAATGGTGAAGAATATGGTGATTGTGCCTCCTCAATTATATCATGTTCAAGCATTTCATTGATCATTCGATCAACCACAGGCTTCTCTGAATGAGCCAAACGATACGGTTTCCTGAATGTTGGAGCAGCATTACCTGTGCAAATATCATGATATCCCAAAACCGTACGTCCAATATCAAATGGAGTTAAAGAGAACACATCACGGAATTCAAGTAGCAATTTCTTCAAGCTGTCTGCATAAGCCGTTGGAACTTTAGTCAAGTCGAATAAATCGAAAAACTGCAGATCGGAAATAGGCGCGTTTGAATCACAATTGGATACAGGAACACTGACTGAGTTAACTTTCACGGTACTGTCGGAAGAAAAACACATGTGAATATTCATAGCACATAAGGCATCTACACCCAATATGACGGAAATCGGAGAATCAACCACAAAAAACTTTTGCCGAATAAGTTTGTCCTTGAATTTCACTGGTAACTCAATCACACCAATTGCAAAAAATATTGTCCCATCGACAGCCACGAACTTGTGTTTTCTCCTGTCAACTATCGGTACCGAAGGAAATTTTGACAAACATTTTGAATTCATGAATGAAACAGGAGAGCCAGAGTCAAATAAAGATATCATTTCAATATTATCAATTTCAGCTACTCGGAGGATTGAACATCGTTCAGACCACTTTGATCCTCCGACAAAACGGCCTTTACGTAGTTTTTTTGAATTTGACAAAATTGGGTTAAATGACCACTTTTCGAGCATTTCCCACATACTACCCTCGGTTTGAAGCACTTCGTTTTGATATGACCTGCAAGACCACAGTTAAAACAGACTTTTGGGCGTGAAGACACTGCAGATTGACTAATGGATGCAATCTGAGAAGGTTCAACAGTTTGGCGAGGAATCGTTTCCAAATGAGTCACAATCGATGGAAGTCTTTCCTTGGAGAGAACAATACGCAATTCGTATGATTGCATTTCGAGAATACGTTGTTTGATAAGCTGGTCTTGAGCAGCTTTGTTATCGATGAAGAATAATAAAGATCTCAATTTCCCGATGAAACAATGTATTGTCATATTTGAATCCCATGAAAGCGCCATGAAATCAGACAATGGATTAGCAGGTCGATTAGCAGAAACAAATACCATTTCTACCTTTTCCAATGCAGATTTGAATGTTGTTTTGCTGTCAAAAGTCAATTCTAAACATGCGCTTGCAATAGCATACTTCAGGTATTTCAACCCAATTGTATTCAAGTCGCCTTCAGCCACAATAATGTCAACGAATGCCAGAAATTCGGTTCTCCAAAACTTCAACCCATCCAAACTGCAATTCTTAGTTAAACGTGGCACTAATGCAATTTCAGCCATTTCAAATCAGTATGTACAATTCGCGACGCCAATAAAGAAGACAACGTGTTTGATCAAACAGATATGCTTTAATGACACATCAGAGACTAACACATAGTTCATAGATGTACCATGATGTACAAATAACATTCATCATAGATGTCATTCATAACCATAGAGTGCATACAAACATGGATATCGATATATCAAGCAAAGCATCAATCCAGAAGATATCATGCATCCTCATTCAGTGAAACTGAGAAATCCATCGGCATAAATCATTATTTGATAATCTGTCTGATTTTTATTTCACTTATTTGGCGCCGTTTGCGTTTCCTGCTTTTTCTGTTATATATATATATATATATATATATATATATATATATATATATATATATATATATTGAAATTGAAAACAAGATTGTTCGGAGCGCACAACATGTTTCAGCAAATCATTTGCCATCCTCAGGTGAAATCAAGCAAACAAAGTTAAAACAATCTTTAAATACAAACCTACATTTCGGAGAGTGAACAAAATCTTCTTTCTCGTGACAAAGACATCAATAAGCTTTTACCGCCTGACATAAAAGTTCGCTCCGTTTTTAAAACCTTGAAAACTAGCAATTTTTTCTCTAATAAGGATAAAGTTGTGCCCGAATTAAAGTCTAATGTTGTGTACAAATACACATGTGATCACTGTGAAAAGTGTTACGTATGCAGCTCTATCCGCCATTTTGCTACCAGAATCAACGAACATTTGAAAGCGTATCCAACACCAACGAAATAAGCATGCATGTACATCCACTAAAGAAAGAAAATTACGATATTATTGCCTCTACTGAATACCCTAGATTTCTGGAATCAATTATAATAAAGAAGTCTGACTTTAGCACTCTCATGAATGAAAGGGCAAGCTCCATTAATACGGTGTTAGATTTGTAGTTCATGGCTCTATTGTGTATTTTATTGCGTAGCTACTTCCAATGCAAGTGACCTTCAGAATTGACTTCATTTTGTGACTTCAGTGATTTTATCTCGGTGACCTAATGACTTGTAATTTTGTATTTAAAGATTGTTTTAACTTTGTTTGCTTGATTTCACCTGAGGATGGCAAATGATTTGCTGAAACATGTTGTGCGCTCCTAACAATCTTGTTTTCAATTTCAATAACTTTGGGCCATTTCCGAAATATATATATATATATATATATAGATATATATACATATATATACACTTGATATATGTAAGCAATTTGCTTAAATTATTGCAGAATGAATGAAATTGCAAGTCGATAAGTTAGCTTTTGCTTTCATCATTGTTCATTTCAAGATTCCAATTTCAGATTAAAGGATCTGGGACAATCATGGCGTTTGTAGGCCTACATAGCAAAGTACTCAAATATAGAGGGTGTCGCCAGGGGGCACCGGGCATGCCCCCCCTGGCCGCCTAGGCCGCGTCGAAAAATGAAGGTCCTGATTTCTAAAAAACGGGCGCTTCCATCATTTTCCTTGCCAGGCGGCGCGCAAAAGTCAATTATCTACGGCATCTGATTGATTTGAATCTTGAGCTAACAAAGAAATTAGTCTTGAACGCGGAACTTAATCTGAAAAGGCTAATTCAAGAGCAGATTACATAAAATCTCCGTCTCGTTTTGTTTACGCAAAAGCATGAATGGTGAGTGAGCGAGATTGGGCGCTGGACGCACTGAGTTTCTCACAACGCTTGAGTTTCACAGAACGCTCATTGGGAAACATGTGTCTTTAGACATGATTTGACTAAATTGAACAGTCTCACTATCTTTTGCTAATGTATTTTACAGGTATAAGCTAGGTGTCGCTCCCTACAAATTTATTTCTCTTCCGATCGCGCATTGCAAATTGTGAACATTAGTTGATGACGAATTTCTTAAGCCATATATTAGTTGATAATTACTGCTTGCAATATGACTGACACTTGACGAGTGACGTCAACATCTGTACGCGCAGCGGCATTTCGACCAAGAACTGCATGGCCATGGAATTCTAGATGATAACATGGCATAGCGGAATAATAACTAGAATTCAGAATTCATTTAGTCAGAAGATGCTCATATTTAATGAATCTTGCAGACTAGATTTGCAGAATCTGCAAAGTGTTGAGGGAATAATCCATTGTGTGAACACGTGTTTCACTGTTCTCTTTCAAGACGATTGCTTCAGAAACGAAATGTAGAATGTTTGGCTAATATTCTTGACTTTTGACTAGAATGATCGCCATGGGGGCTGCATCGCCTCGTTTATGACTTTACTAGACCAAATCAGTTCATTTAGTTCCGCGTCCTGGACATTGCACGGTCGATCCTTTGAATATGTCAGTGCCTTTATATTCGTCGCTTTGGTCAAGTCAATCAATTTAAAGTCAACCAGAGGTTAATGCACATTTTTTCTACTCCGAGACTCAAATCAAGGAATATAGCATGCAACTGCGATCTCCAAAGTGAGTTGAAACCATAAATTAAAGACCAATTTTCTGATAATGGATTTTCTGGAGTTGAATGAACCTTAAAATATGAAGATTGATTTTTAAAATTAGAGTCCAAAGAGACTTGAAAAATCGACAATACGAGCTACCTCAATTCGAAGGTTCTTTATTAGGTCATTGTAACTATAATCATATTGCATTATATCCCATAAAACTTGAGAGGGTATAATTATTTTTCTGTATAATGGTAAAATCTGGTGGTAAAATGATGCGATTACGCGACATGCTGCTTCACTTACGTCATAACGCAATAGCAACAACGTCACAAAAACCTAGGCCCCCCGTAAAAATTTTCTGGCGACGCACCTGTAAATATATGTATAGTTTATATGCTTCCTTTGGTGAATTGACGATTGTATTTAATTAGCCAGCATGTAAAATGGTTTTTAATGCGTCTGCTTGTATAGAAAGTTATGACTTCAATTAGATGCTTAACCGGTAAGCGCAGTTACAGGCTTAAATTAATGAGAACTTTTCTTTCGATGTTCCTATTTGTGATTTCTGAACGATGAAGCAAAGCAAGGGCCATGGCGTCAATAAATCAAAACACCTTCAGGAGTTGGTCACCTCAGTAGAGCTTTAAAAGAAGGATTCTGGCGTTTAACGAGTTTCACATTTAGATTTTTTACGATTTTTCAATAATTTGAATGTTAGTCCATTATTCCATTTTCATTTGCAACATTAATGCATGTGTAAATCTGTGGAGATTTAAACCGCTTCAATGTTAGCAATATTTGTCAGCAACTCGGTTTAGTTAATTGCAACAATCGTGCGACATACGGTAATGCCGAACTTGACTATATTCTCCTTTCTTCAGTTTGTGTGCACCTCTTGATATTTCTAAGACAGCTCATATATCCCTTCTAACCAAACCAATAACGTCAAATGCGAAGGAAGGATGCTTCATCAGTCGTAAAGTCTATGATTTGCAAAGCTTTTGCGTCAACCATTTTCCTTACTCCTTGGGTAGAGTTAACTGGAATTTCGTCTACGATGATTCAGTTTCGCTTGACATTAAATGCCAAAAGTTTCAAGACACTTTAATTGAGTTGGCTGACAAATGCATGCCAGTTCGTATGTGAGACAGTCACCAAGAGACAAGCCTTGGATAATGTCTTTCGTGAAGTCTCCAATTAATCAACGTTGAGACGCCTTCCGCTGTGGGAACTTTGCCGTATATAATTATCTGAAGAAAAATGTGCGATCTGAAATCCTTAAGGCGGAGTCAATTTGGACCCAAAGTATGACTACCAAAGAGTTGTGGAGCGCCATCAGTACGCATGTTGGAGCACGTGTCAATAATCCACTACAACGTCTTCTGTCTCAGTATGATTGTCTTTCAGAGGCCGTTGAAGATATTAACCAGCATTTGGCTTCCCATTTTAAAGAGAGCAAAACTGTTTCAATTGCATCTGTTTGCAATACTTTATGGCGCTGCGAATTTGATGAAATAGACGTGTATGTTCTTCTTTCTAAGTTGAAGCCAAATGAATCATCCTACGACATTCCGAATATTCTTTACAAGAAATCGGCTCCATTAATAGGTGAAGTGTTGACTTATTGGCTCAAATTATCCTTCGAAAAACAGTATGTGCCTCTGGTATGGAAGACGTGTGCTGTATTTCCGATCCCGAAGCGTGTAAATGCAAATCTTGATGACCTCAGGCCTATAAGCATTTTACCGACTCCGACTCTTCGAGACTTTAATTTTGAAATCGATGAATCAACAGCTTATCGATAATTTCGGCAATTTTCAGTTTGGCTTTAAACCGGGTTCCTCAAAAAAATTCAGGATTGCGTCACGAAATTTCTTGACAATTACTAAGTCTCTGGTGTCTACATGATATCGTATGATTTTGCAAAAGCATTTGACAGTCTACCAAACGACATTATACTACAAACACTGAATGATTGCTTTTTCCCTATTGGCTAGGTCAAATGGATTCAATCGTATCTGACAGATAGGCAACAGTTTGTGCGAGTTGGCATCCAGTTAAGCTCTTGTACTCTAGTATCCTCTGGTATTCCGCAAGGGTCTGTAATTGGTCGCTATTTATTCGCAATGTCTATCGATTCATTTGGGTGTGACTCTCCCACCTGCATTGTCGTAAAGTACGCGGATGATGCCACACTGATTTTGCTTTTTCTAAGCAATCCCTCTCAGTCGTTGGAAAATATATCTTATCATCATAATCGCATGGTAAAGTGGTCTGAATCTATTCGAATTCCTCTAAATGATGGCAAGTGCAAATCAATAACGATCAAAAAGAAGAACACCAATAAAATAGCAAAACTTCCATCAATCAATAACGTGGATAAACTTAAGATTCTTGGGGTTGCATTGAACTCAAGTTGGACCTGGAGTGACCATTTTGATAACGTATTATCTGCATGTTCTCGCCGCTTATATGCCTTACGGGCGTTGAAACAATCAGGTTTCTCTAAACATCATCTTATTAAGACATAATTCTCATACGTTCTTGTATTGAGTATTGTGCTCCATTGTTTTCAACTATTTCTTCATGCGACTCCGCCAGGAGTAGTAAGTAAAGGTCAATACAAACACGCGCGCCCCGAAATGGGGTGGGTCCAATACAAACACAGCGCGCCACCTTGGCCGGCCGACCAGGTTGGAGTGAGAGGTTGTCTTGGCCGACCGTCCAGGCTGACTTGGCCGACCGTCCAGGTTGACGTGGCCGACCGTCCAGGTTGACTTGGCCGACCGACCAGGTTGACGTGGCCGACCGACCAGGTTGACGTGGTGGAGTGAGAGTGTGTTTTGAGGGTGAAGGAGGCACGGGAGAGTGAAACGGACGACAGATTCGTGATCAGCGTCAAATTTTGCATCGGTATGGTGAGTTTGAAAGGAATCGGAGAGAAAAAAATTTTCTTCAAAATTTTTCCGAAAAAACGACAGAGGTAAAATTTTGGACGTTTTGGGCTGTAGCCTCAAAACGAAGCATCGGAGAGCAAAACTGATTTCAGATTCGTGATCAGCGTCAAATTCTGCATCAGTATGGTGAATTTGAAAGCAATCGGAGAGAAAAAATTTTCGCTGACGTCTCCCCCCCCCTCGGGAGAGCTATCTTCGATCTCGGCTTCTAGTGGACGGATTTTGTCGTGTGAGGTGTCATTTGAAAGCTAAGAGTGAGACAAATTCACTGAATGAAACGGCTTGTTCATATCTGTCTTCGTTTAGATGTGAGACGCCATTTAAGATTTTGGGAGATTGTCGAAAAAAAGACAGAGTTAGAATTTTGGACGTTTTGGGCTCTAGCGCCAAAACGAAGCATCGGAGAGCAAAACTGATTTCAGATTCGTGATCAGCGTCAAATTCTGCATCAGTATGGTGAATTTGAAAGCAATCGGAGAGAAAAAATTTTCGCTGACGTCTCCCCCCCCCCTCGGGAGAGCTATCTTCGATCTCGGCTTCTAGTGGACGGATTTTGTCGTGCAATAGCTCGTTTGAAAGCTAAGAGTGAGACAAATTCACTGAATGAAACGGCTTGTTCATATCTGTCTTCGTTTAGATGTGAGACGCCATTTAAGATTTTGGGAGATTGGCGAAAAAAAGACAGAGTTAGAATTTTGGACGTTTTGGCCTGTAGCGCCAAAACGAAGCATCGGAGAGCAAAACGGATTTCAGATTTGGAATCAGCGTCATTTATTCACCCTAGTAAGAGTGTGTCCATCATGATTTGAGGAAAAATTTTTTCAAATTTTTTCAAAATGATGAATTTTTCGCATTTTTGGCTATTTTTTGCCGAAAAACTAGATCGATTCAAGGCTTCGGACCTATTTCAGTGGACAGACCGCACTGAGATGTACTAGATCCGAAATTTTGAGACGGATGGGAGTCAGGGTTGTGAGTTGAGATGCCATTGAAAACCGTAAAAAGGCCAATTTTCCCATTTTCTAACTTAGGAATTTTTCAAGATTTGACAATTGGCCGACTATAAAAGCACGAAGCATCAACTGAGAAATCACTTTTACTAATAACTTGCTAGAGGTATGTGAACAGATCCGAGCTCCGGCTCCAAGTCGCGTTTTCATATGGAAAACGGGTTAGATTTTTCGATTGCTGATATCAGCTAAGGTGTCAGACTTATAGGTTAGCCAGTATATGACTGGTGATCACTTTGATCGAATAGGCCAGAAACTTGTAAGCGGTGTATCTTCGGTTCTAGTACACCGATTGACTTGATTCAAGTTGCATGTGATAGCTCTTAATCAAAGCTATATTTATAGACTACTTATAAAATTTCATAAGTAGTGCAAAAATGCTGGAAATTTAAATTTGTTATTTTTGATGATTTTTCGGGGTTTTCGACCCTGCTGAATTCAACTAAGGCATTTATAATGTTGTACGAGGCGAGCTTCGGCTCGAGACTTGTTTCCTGATGTAAATAACTCCACCGATTTTCATGTCAAAATCGGGGTCCGAATACCAACACAGTGATATGACGCATGCTCTGTCCGCGGGAGGTTGGATTTGTGGGCCGAGGCCTTGGAGTTGGGATAAGATCCCCTCTGAGTAATGCCTGTAACGGATTCATCAGCTTAACTTGTCTATCCTCAAGTCATGTCTACTACATGAATTTAAAATCATGATATTCCCTTTTTCGCTTCAGAAAAAATGGTTACTTACAATAACTCCAAAACGGCTTTTAAGTTGTGCCAGTGCAGTAAAGTTGATCGAAGCGACGCTTTTAAGAAGCATTCTTGTAGAAGTAAGCGAATGGTAGGTGAATGAAGGCATTATGGATGATAGTTGAGCAAGCCTTCTGATTGGGCGAGCAATCTCGACCATTCTCAGGGTAGGAAAATCATATAAAACCCAGTGAGGTGACTTTCAACTACACATTTGCCTTTAGCAAGTGTCATGATGTTGCAAGACACGGAGAGTTTTGCTGTAATATTCCACTGACAGGGTGTTCCTTCGGGACGGCGGACGATGCCGTAGTGATAAGTGTGGCAAGGGAGTGTGTCATATTTTAGACCGAAACCGCTGGGGCAACTCATGTCTCATGTTGGGCATTTGACACAGTTCTCAACGTAGCACTTTGAACGCCAATCGGTTGAGTCTTAGCTATCTTGTCATGGGTGGCCTCTAAACATCTCCATTGCAAAACGCTGGTGAATCAAGCTCTCTACGGCTTGCTATCAAGCTGCTCAAAGTCTGTCAACCTCTTACCAACTCTACAGGTTTTCATGTCTGGCGATCAAGTCATGGACGATGCAAGTCACGGAGATTTTCGGTGTGATACTTCCTGTGAGTGGGCGTTCTTTCGAGACAGCGGTGAAGTCCGTAGCGATGAGTACTGCACGGGACGTTGGCAATGGTAATCCTTGTGAAACCTCTCTGCATCATGTTTGCAAGTGATTGCTTCTGTCTCAACGTAGTATGCATTCGCGCCAGGGCGACATTTAGCCAGCTGTCGAAGGTTACTTCATAACCTCTCCATTGCACTAATAGTGTGAAGCTCGGTATGAGTGAGGGATAAAATCCTCCATCACCTTAGGCGGCTTGATATCAGGCTACAGCATGAGCGATGCGGAGATCTTTGATAGTGTACTTTCTGTTGGTGGGTTTGCACGGCGAGCGCTGCCGCAGATGGAAGGAGGGGTGTGTCATAGTTAAGACCGAAACCACTTAGCCGGTGTTGGACAACTTTCCCAACGTCATCTTTTCTCGCTTGGTCATGAGTGCTTTAGATGTCTGCAGCAGGTTTTTCAAAATTTCCACTCATCGTTTGATGATTTACAAAGTAGGGCACATATCAAGTAAAGTTCTCATAATGATGTCTTAATCAATTCCTCCTTACTACATGCTTGTCGTTTCTACACTCCGACTCTAACCTTTTAGAGCATACACATGTAGCACATACTATCCGTATCGAGAAAGTCTCATGAGTTCTTTTAAGAACCACTACCTCTTCGTGTCACCTGTGTATATTCCAAGTCGAGAGTTGAGAAACACAGAGGGCATTGACGAAGAAATGATGAATGGAATGATATGGGATTTGGACATTCACACGCCAAACGTATACATCAAACACACTTCTCTCTTCTTTAGTGAGCAAGCTCTGAACACATAAGATACCGTAGTAAAATCATCAACGAATAAATCATATCGCACAAAGTTTCAACAGTTTGTAAGTTAAAAATAAAGTTTCAACAGTCTACAAGTTAAAAATAAAGTTTCAACAGTTTACAAGTTAAAAATAAAGTTTCAACAGTTTACAAGTTAAAAATAAAACTTCAAAAGTTTACCAGTTAAAAATAAAGTTTCATCAGTTTACAAGTCAAAATAAAGTTTCAACAGTTTACAAGTTAAAAGAAAAGTTCCAATAGTGTGTGCATTAGAAATAACGTTTCAGCTGTTTGTACGTTAGAAATAAAATAAAGTTTCAATAGTGTGTACGTTAGAAATAAAGTTTTAGCTGCTTGTTAAAATAAGATAGTACGATTTACTAGTCTTGCAAGTTGGACTAAACGTTCCACTATTTGTAAATTAAAATAAAGTTTCAATAGTGTATACATTCGAAATAAAGTTTTAGCTGTTTGTAGGTTAGAAATAAAAAGTTTACAAGTTAAAAATAAAGTTACAATAGTGTGTACGTTAGAAATAAAGTTTTAGCTTTTTGCACGTTAGAAATAAAATAAAGTTTCAATAGTTTACAAGTTTTAAAATAAAGTTTAAATAGTGTGCAAGATAAAAAATAAAGTTTGAACAGTTTACAAGCTGAAAATAAAGTTTTAATAGTGTACACGTTGGAAATAAAGTTTTAATAGTTTATGTGCTTGAAATAAAGCTATAGTGGTTCATATGTTGGAAACAGTTTGTATGCTAGAAATAAAGGCATAACTGTTTGTAAAATAAGATCGTAAGATTTACTAGTTTGCAAGTTAGACTAAGCATTCTACTATTTGTAAATTAAAAATAAAGTTTCAACAGTTTGCAAGTTAAAAATAAAGTTTCAACAGTCTACAAGTTAAAAATAAAGTTTCAACAGTTTACAAGTTAAAAATAAAGTTTCAACAGTTTACAAGTTAAAAATAAAACTTCAAAAGTTTACCAGTTAAAAATAAAGTTTCATCAGTTTACAAGTCAAAATAAAGTTTCAACAGTTTACAAGTTAAAAGAAAAGTTCCAATAGTGTGTGCATTAGAAATAACGTTTCAGCTGTTTGTACGTTAGAAATAAAATAAAGTTTCAATAGTGTGTACGTTAGAAATAAAGTTTTAGCTGCTTGTTAAAATAAGATAGTACGATTTACTAGTCTTGCAAGTTGGACTAAACGTTCCACTATTTGTAAATTAAAATAAAGTTTCAATAGTGTATACATTCGAAATAAAGTTTTAGCTGTTTGTAGGTTAGAAATAAAAAGTTTACAAGTTAAAAATAAAGTTTCAACAGTTTACAAGTTAAAAATAAAACTTCAAAGGTTTACCAGTTAAAAATAAAGTTTCATCAGTTTACAAGTCAAAATAAAGTTTCAACAGTTTACAAGTTAAAAGAAAAGTTCCAATAGTGTGTGCATTAGAAATAACGTTTCAGCTGTTTGTACGTTAGAAATAAAATAAAGTTTCAATAGTGTGTACGTTAGAAATAAAGTTTTAGCTGCTTGTTAAAATAAGATAGTACGATTTACTAGTCTTGAAAGTTGGACTAAACGTTCCACTATTTGTAAATTAAAATGAAGTTTCAATAGTGTATACATTCGAAATAAAGTTTTAGCTGTTTGTACGTTAGAAACAAAATAAAGTTTCATCAGTTTAGAAGTCAAAATAAAGTTTTTAACAATTTACAAGTTGAAAATAAAGTTTTAATAGTGTACACGTTGGAAATAAAGTTTTAATAGTTTATACGCTTGAAATATAGTTATATCAGTTTATATCTTGGAAATAAAGTTCTAACAGTTTGTATGTTAGAAATGCAGTTTTAGCTGTTCGTATGCTAGAAATAAAGTTTCATCATTTTCCATGTTAAAAAATAAAGTTTTTAGCAGTTTTCAAGTTAAAAATAAAGTTTCAATAGTGTATACGTTGGAAATAAAGTTTTAATAGTTTATACGTTTGAAATATAGTTATATCAGTTTATATCTTGGAAATAAAGTTCTAACAATTTGTATGTTAGAAATGCAGTTTTAGCTGTTTGTATGCTAGAAATAAAGTTTCATCAGTTTCCATGTTAAAAAATAAAGTTTTTAACAGTTTTCAAGTTAAAAATAAAGTTTCAATAGTGTATACGTTAGAAATAAAGTTTTAGCTTTTGTATGCTAGAAATAAAGGTATAGATAGGTATTTGTAAAATAATTATGATTGTAAGTGATTAACATATTTCGTTTGCTGAGAAGGTGTTCCGCCTCTTAATGTTGGTGTGTTAATATTGAAGAATTTAGTAGTATCTGTTCAATTGAAGACTCTAGTGGTTCTAGCAAATATTAAAAACAGCAGCCATTATATAATTTATGAAACTGAACCCTTCCCTGCTGCTCTCATTCGAGTGGTACCCTGTACATATTACCACCTTTCATAACGGGCATTGTATCATAACAGGCTTATGTGATTTCAATAAAGTATCACGGATTGTTAAATTCCTAATGCGTTATCTGTTTGATGTACAGCTAATGGAGGCATGTTGAACGTTGAGTTTTTCCTTCATTCACTGACGACTCATCATATGAATGAGTTAAGGTGAAAACGGTACGCGTCATCACTTCGACTGATAAAGGAACGCCCACGCACTGAATGGGGAAAAGATTAGGCTGTCAACAAGGATGAATAGAATCTTATCGAATAGTCTGACATCTACGACAATTAGGTGGACCCATTTTTAGACATGGGTTATCGGTTTGTCTGATATGACAACGTTCACACGCACACATACTCAGCTGTGAATATAATTTGCCATTGCTATTTTTAGTGACTATCTTTACAAGAAGAATGACAGTGATGTAAGCAACATGCTTCCTAACCTGAATAGAGCTGTTTGTGTCATTGTATTAGACATGTCGCTTAGCAAAGCGGCGATACAACGATGTTGCCCACCCGATAGAAAAAATTAGCACAACCGAGTTGTGTGAACTGTTACTTGATGATGCAAAGATACATCACATTTCATTTTTGATTGAAAATCAAAGTGCTCTTCTGAAACTGGGCGATGACATTCATTGTCAATTGAGTGAAAATTTGATAAAACTCTTTGGTTTTTCATTGCTGCAAAATGTGTTTACTGCTACACACACGATTGGTGTAGGAATACCAATGACACTTGATAAACATGAACAACACCTTTACATTCAAAGTGATCTGATTTTACCTATTTCTTTTGGTGAGAAAAAAGAATACATTTTACGCGATTTCATTCATGACAAAGACGCTTCATATGGAATAGTCCAGAAATTGTTTGAACCTATTTTCTACCATCCTGTCGTCAAACAAATGATAACCTCTATTGCTATCAAAATTACAAATGGTTTACAAGAGTGCATCCATGTAAAAGATAGTAAATCCCTCTAAACTTAATGCTTCGGGAAACAAAGTGAAGTCATTGTGATATGTTTATTGAAATAAAAATACATCATAAAAACACGCTTTATACAATGTTTAGTGGAAAAGTCTTTACATAGGGGACTGTAGGAAACTATTTAAAAGGAGATACGATCTCATGCGATACATAAAACAACCATGCATATCTACAAAAAGAATCATCAAAATACTGAGTTAAGGATGAATCTATTTACACGTCTCCTGAATGTGGTAGTGTGAGTTTTATTCTTTTGGGTGGAGGTATGTTTGTGTCAGGATGTCCATGTGGAAGAGATGTGTTATGTCCTATCCAACACCTCTTATCCTCCCATGCTGAAAGCGCTCGTTTCTTGAACGTGTGCGTTTTCACAGTATTTTCACAGTTTTCACGTGCAATCTTGAGTTTTTAAGATTGTCATATTGACAAACGTTATAGTTTTATTTTTATAGGCCTTCTTATAGGACCGATGTTTCATTTTGTGAACAATGGATTTTGATATACCTTTAGCACGCTTAATACTATCTGCACATTCTTTTAATTTCATGGAATACATTTTAGGACGGAGGAGAATCATTTCATCTATTTCCTTTCCTGCTGTTTCATCCTTAAAACAACCAAGTTTGGCTTTATTCTGTATGGAATAGAGTGGATGAGTGGGATTGTAGTTAGATGTGTCGAAATATTTTTCTAATGACTTAGCTACTTCATTAAAATTTAAATCTTTTTGAGTGGTAATACCTAAGAAGAAACTATCTGTATCACCACCCAACAAACGAACCTCTTTTACGAGAGGACATGGTTTTAGTATTTCATAAAAGAGTTGGTACATTTCAAGCTTAGAGTAATCTAGTACAGCTTGGCCAATATAGATGGGCTTGCACAACTCAACTTCAGATTTTATTATTTTAACACCTACAAGGTCCTCATCGATAATGTCTCTATCAATGAAAAGAGGTGATGAGGACAATTTGTGATATTTTTGATCATCAGTGACTAGTTTGTAGTTCATGCGTTTTCTAACATCCTCCATGGTCTTTCCGAAAAGACTGTTATTCTTATATTTATAAAAATCCTTTTCAAAATTATTTTGGGCTAGTGCACGTTTTTGACTGTTACTATCTATGTAGGGTTTGAGGAAGGCTTTCTGTCTAAATTTGATGATGCGGTGAACTGACTTTAGAAGCATGCCCATTTCTAAATAGAATTTTAGTATGCAGAAGTGTACGAGATAATTTTTCTTATCATATTGGGTGAGTAAAAGTTTGCGGCATGGTTTGTACCTTGGCTGTCCACACTCTGTTAAGTTATTATGAAATTGTGACATGAATGGTGAAAACATATCTTCAGTCACTTCACCAGATTCAGGTGCGAGTGGGAAATCAGCAGTTTTATTTTTAATGCTATTTGGATAAATCAAATCCACTTCAAAATAATATCCCCAATCACCTTCATCTGGAATCTTCAGTATGTTTGAAGGGTTGGAGTAATACTCAAGCTCATCTTGATTTAACCAACTAAACTCGGAATGAGGTAGTGGTTTAGACAGTGAACTGCCATATAAATTATTTTGGTCATAGTACTTTAGGTGGATATGATCATCACCTACTGTTTCAGATTTTATATGATGCTTATTTACAAATGTGAGACCACCGCGTATTCCGCGCTCAAATATGTTATACATCTCGGGGTCTTGTAAGAGATGAATGGTCTCACCAGTCATTTTAAAGGCTGATTTAAAGGACATGGCTGGTAGACTGACAAAGTGTACAGGATCTAATTTGTCTTCTTCTAATGCCACTGGTCGAAATTCCTGAAAGACATCAGCCAGCAAAATGACATCTAATTCTAAGTAAGCGATCTTATAATCGCCAAACGTTTTACAATCAAATTTTGTCCATGCCTCTTGAGCATGTTCATAATCCTCTACTGGACAAATCATGGCAATGACAGCGAAAGTACCAGTTGATAAAACTAAAGAAAATAAGACAGTCTTCTTCGAAATAAAATTTTTAGATTCATTTCAATTCATGTCAGCGTCACTAGCTTCTCTCGTTCGAAATCTCAAGTTTCTTCCACATAGTCAAACTTTGAAGAAACACTATCCAAATTTAACAGATGACATGATCACTCGCAAAGGAGTCTTTCCCTATGCGTATTTTAGCTCAATGTCTAAACTATATGAAACAACCCTTCCTTCCATTGACAAATTCCAAAACGATTTGACGGGTGAAGATTGTCCAGTAGAGGATTATGAACATGCTCAAGAGGCATGGATAAAATTTGATTGTAAAACGTTTGGCGATTATAAGATCGCTTACTTAGAATTAGATGTCATTTTGCTGGCTGATGTCTTTCAGGAATTTCGACCAGTGGCATTAGAAGAAGACAAATTAGATCCTGTACACTTTGTCAGTCTACCAGCCATGTCCTTTAAATCAGCCTTTAAAATGACTGGTGAGACCATTCATCTCTTACAAGACCCCGAGATGTATAACATATTTGAGCGCGGAATACGCGGTGGTCTCACATTTGTAAATAAGCATCATATAAAATCTGAAACAGTAGGTGATGATCATATCCACCTAAAGTACTATGACCAAAATAATTTATATGGCAGTTCACTGTCTAAACCACTACCTCATTCCGAGTTTAGTTGGTTAAATCAAGATGAGCTTGAGTATTACTCCAACCCTTCAAACATACTGAAGATTCCAGATGAAGGTGATTGGGGATATTATTTTGAAGTGGATTTGATTTATCCAAATAGCATTAAAAATAAAACTGCTGATTTCCCACTCGCACCTGAATCTGGTGAAGTGACTGAAGATATGTTTTCACCATTCATGTCACAATTTCATAATAACTTAACAGAGTGTGGACAGCCAAGGTACAAACCATGCCGCAAACTTTTACTCACCCAATATGATAAGAAAAATTATCTCGTACACTTCTGCATACTAAAATTCTATTTAGAAATGGGCATGCTTCTAAAGTCAGTTCACCGCATCATCAAATTTAGACAGAAAGCCTTCCTCAAACCCTACATAGATAGTAACAGTCAAAAACGTGCACTAGCCCAAAATAATTTTGAAAAGGATTTTTATAAATATAAGAATAACAGTCTTTTCGGAAAGACCATGGAGGATGTTAGAAAACGCATGAACTACAAACTAGTCACTGATGATCAAAAATATCACAAATTGTCCTCATCACCTCTTTTCATTGATAGAGACATTATCGATGAGGACCTTGTAGGTGTTAAAATAATAAAATCTGAAGTTGAGTTGTGCAAGCCCATCTATATTGGCCAAGCTGTACTAGATTACTCTAAGCTTGAAATGTACCAACTCTTTTATGAAATACTAAAACCATGTCCTCTCGTAAAAGAGGTTCGTTTGTTGGGTGGTGATACAGATAGTTTCTTCTTAGGTATTACCACTCAAAAAGATTTAAATTTTAATGAAGTAGCTAAGTCATTAGAAAAATATTTCGACACATCTAACTACAATCCCACTCATCCACTCTATTCCATACAGAATAAAGCCAAACTTGGTTGTTTTAAGGATGAAACAGCAGGAAAGGAAATAGATGAAATGATTCTCCTCCGTCCTAAAATGTATTCCATGAAATTAAAAGAATGTGCAGATAGTATTAAGCGTGCTAAAGGTATATCAAAATCCATTGTTCACAAAATGAAACATCGGTCCTATAAGAAGGCCTATAAAAATAAAACTATAACGTTTGTCAATATGACAATCTTAAAAACTCAAGATTGCACGTGAAAACTGTGAAAATACTGTGAAAACGCACACGTTCAAGAAACGAGCGCTTTCAGCATGGGAGGATAAGAGGTGTTGGATAGGACATAACACATCTCTTCCACATGGACATCCTGACACAAACATACCTCCACCCAAAAGAATAAAACTCACACTACCACATTCAGGAGACGTGTAAATAGATTCATCCTTAACTCAGTATTTTGATGATTCTTTTTGTAGATATGCATGGTTGTTTTATGTATCGCATGAGATCGTATCTCCTTTTAAATAGTTTCCTACAGTCCCCTATGTAAAGACTTTTCCACTAAACATTGTATAAAGCGTGTTTTTATGATGTATTTTTATTTCAATAAACATATCACAATGACTTCACTTTGTTTCCCGAAGCATTAAGTTTAGAGGGATTTACTATCTTTTACATGGATGCACTCTTGTAAACCATTTGTAATTTTGATAGCAATAGAGGTTATCATTTGTTTGACGACAGGATGGTAGAAAATAGGTTCAAACAATTTCTGGACTATTCCATATGAAGCGTCTTTGTCATGAATGAAATCGCGTAAAATGTATTCTTTTTTCTCACCAAAAGAAATAGGTAAAATCAGATCACTTTGAATGTAAAGGTGTTGTTCATGTTTATCAAGTGTCATTGGTATTCCTACACCAATCGTGTGTGTAGCAGTAAACACATTTTGCAGCAATGAAAAACCAAAGAGTTTTATCAAATTTTCACTCAATTGACAATGAATGCCATCGCCCAGTTTCAGAAGAGCACTTTGATTTTCAATCAAAAATGAAATGTGATGTATCTTTGCATCATCAAGTAACAGTTCACACAACTCGGTTGTGCTAATTTTTTCTATCGGGTGGGCAACATCGTTGTATCGCCGCTTTGCTAAGCGACATGTCTAATACAATGACACAAACAGCTCTATTCAGGTTAGGAAGCATGTTGCTTACATCACTGTCATTCTTCTTGTAAAGATAGTCACTAAAAATAGCAATGGCAAATTATATTCACAGCTGAGTATGTGTGCGTGTGAACGTTGTCATATCAGACAAACCGATAACCCATGTCTAAAAATGGGTCCACCTAATTGTCGTAGATGTCAGACTATTCGATAAGATTCTATTCATCCTTGTTGACAGCCTAATCTTTTCCCCATTCAGTGCGTGGGCGTTCCTTTATCAGTCGAAGTGATGACGCGTACCGTTTTCACCTTAACTCATTCATATGATGAGTCGTCAGTGAATGAAGGAAAAACTCAACGTTCAACATGCCTCCATTAGCTGTACATCAAACAGATAACGCATTAGGAATTTAACAATCCGTGATACTTTATTGAAATCACATAAGCCTGTTATGATACAATGCTCGTTATGAAAGGTGGTAATATGTACAGGGTACCACTCGAATGAGAGCAGCAGGGAAGGGTTCAGTTTCATAAATTATATAATGGCTGCTGTTTTTAATATTTGCTAGAACCACTAGAGTCTTCAATTGAACAGATACTACTAAATTCTTCAATATTAACACACCAACATTAAGAGGCGGAACACCTTCTCAGCAAACGAAATATGTTAATCACTTACAATCATAATTATTTTACAAATACCTATCTATACCTTTATTTCTAGCATACAAAAGCTAAAACTTTATTTCTAACGTATACACTATTGAAACTTTATTTTTAACTTGAAAACTGTTAAAAACTTTATTTTTTAACATGGAAACTGATGAAACTTTATTTCTAGCATACAAACAGCTAAAACTGCATTTCTAACATACAAATTGTTAGAACTTTATTTCCAAGATATAAACTGATATAACTATATTTCAAGCGCATAAACTATTAAAACTTTATTTCCAACGTATACACTATTGAAACTTTATTTTTAACTTGAAAACTGTTAAAATCTTTATTTTTTAACATGGAAAATGATGAAACTTTATTTCTAGCATACAAACAGCTAAAACTGCATTTCTAACATACAAACTGTTAGAACTTTATTTCCGAGATATAAACTGATATAACTATATTTCAAGCGTATAAACTATTAAAACTTTATTTCCAACGTGTACACTATTAAAACTTTATTTTCAACTTGTAAACTGTTGAAACTTTATTTTGACTTGTAAACTGATGAAACTTTCTTTTGCTTCTAACGTACAAACAGCTAAAACTTCATTTCTGATGTACACACTATGAAACTATATTTTTAACTGGTAAATTTTTGAAGTTTTATTTTTAACTTGTAAACTGTTGAAACTTTATTTTTAACTTGTAAACTGTTGAAACTTTATTTTTAAC
Organism: Prostheceraeus crozeri; assembly: GCA_907163375.1. Classification (NCBI taxonomy): domain Eukaryota; kingdom Metazoa; phylum Platyhelminthes; order Polycladida; family Euryleptidae; genus Prostheceraeus; species Prostheceraeus crozeri. Next base: position 239,683 of record CAJQUW010005390.1, on the reverse strand, counting down.
TTGTAAACTGTTGAAACTTTATTTTTAACTTGCAAACTGTTGAAACTTTATTTTATTTCTAACGTGCAAAAAGTTAAAACTTTATTTCTAACGTACACACTATTGTAACTTTATTTTTAACTTGTAAACTTTTTATTTCTAACCTACAAACAGCTAAAACTTTATTTCGAATGTTTACACTATTGAAACTTTATTTTAATTTACAAATAGTGGAACGTTTAGTCCAACTTGCAAGACTAGTAAATCGTACTATCTTATTTTAACAAGCAGCTAAAACTTTATTTCTAACGTACACACTATTGAAACTTTATTTTATTTCTAACGTACAAACAGCTGAAACGTTATTTCTAATGCACACACTATTGGAACTTTTCTTTTAACTTGTAAACTGTTGAAACTTTATTTTGACTTGTAAACTGATGAAACTTTATTTTTAACTGGTAAACTTTTGAAGTTTTATTTTTAACTTGTAAACTGTTGAAACTTTATTTTTAACTTGTAAACTGTTGAAACTTTATTTTTAACTTGTAGACTGTTGAAACTTTATTTTTAACTTGCAAACTGTTGAAACTTTATTTTTAATTTACAAATAGTAGAATGCTTAGTCTAACTTGCAAACTAGTAAATCTTACGATCTTATTTTACAAACAGTTATGCCTTTATTTCTAGCATACAAACTGTTTCCAACATACGAACCACTATAGCTTTATTTTAAGCACATAAACTATTAAAACTTTATTTCCAACGTGTACACTATTAAAACTTTATTTTCAGCTTGTAAACTGTTCAAACTTTATTTTTTATCTTGCACACTATTTAAACTTTATTTTAAAACTTGTAAACTGTTGAAACTTTATTTTTAACTTGTAAACTGTTGAAACTTTATTTTTAACTTGTAGACTGTTGAAACTTTATTTTTAACTTACAAACTGTTGAAACTTTGTGCGATATGATTTATTCGTTGATGATTTTACTACGGTATCTTATGTGTTCAGAGCTTGCTCACTAAAGAAGAGAGAAGTGTGTTTGATGTATACGTTTGGCGTGTGAATGTCCAAATCCCATATCATTCCATTCATCATTTCTTCGTCAATGCCCTCTGTGTTTCTCAACTCTCGACTTGGAATATACACAGGTGACACGAAGAGGTAGTGGTTCTTAAAAGAACTCATGAGACTTTCTCGATACGGATAGTATGTGCTACATGTGTATGCTCTAAAAGGTTAGAGTCGGAGTGTAGAAACGACAAGCATGTAGTAAGGAGGAATTGATTAAGACATCATTATGAGAACTTTACTTGATATGTGCCCTACTCTGTAAATCATCAAACGATGAGTGGAAATTTTGAAAAACCTGCTGCAGACATCTAAAGCACTCATGACCAAGCGAGAAAAGATGACGTTGGGAAAGTTGTCCAACACCGGCTAAGTGGTTTCGGTCTTAACTATGACACACCCCTCTTTCCATCTGCGGCAGCGCTCGCCGTGCAAACCCACCAACAGAAAGTACACTATCAAAGATCTCCGCATCGCTCATGCTGTAGCCTGATATCAAGCCGCCTAAGGTGATGGAGGATTTTATCCCTCACTCATACCGAGCTTCACACTATTAGTGCAATGGAGAGGTTATGAAGTAACCTTCGACAGCTGGCTAAATGTCGCCCTGGCGCGAATGCATACTACGTTGAGACAGAGGCAATCACTTGCAAACATGATGCAGAGAGGTTTCACAAGGATTACCATTGCCAACGTCCCGTGCAGTACTCATCGCTACGGACTTCACCGCTGTCTCGAAAGAACGCCCACTCACAGGAAGTATCACACCGAAAATCTCCGTGACTTGCATCGTCCATGACTTGATCGCCAGACATGAAAACCTGTAGAGTTGGTAAGAGGTTGACAGACTTTGAGCAGCTTGATAGCAAGCCGTAGAGAGCTTGATTCACCAGCGTTTTGCAATGGAGATGTTTAGAGGCCACCCATGACAAGATAGCTAAGACTCAACCGATTGGCGTTCAAAGTGCTACGTTGAGAACTGTGTCAAATGCCCAACATGAGACATGAGTTGCCCCAGCGGTTTCGGTCTAAAATATGACACACTCCCTTGCCACACTTATCACTACGGCATCGTCCGCCGTCCCGAAGGAACACCCTGTCAGTGGAATATTACAGCAAAACTCTCCGTGTCTTGCAACATCATGACACTTGCTAAAGGCAAATGTGTAGTTGAAAGTCACCTCACTGGGTTTTATATGATTTTCCTACCCTGAGAATGGTCGAGATTGCTCGCCCAATCAGAAGGCTTGCTCAACTATCATCCATAATGCCTTCATTCACCTACCATTCGCTTACTTCTACAAGAATGCTTCTTAAAAGCGTCGCTTCGATCAACTTTACTGCACTGGCACAACTTAAAAGCCGTTTTGGAGTTATTGTAAGTAACCATTTTTTCTGAAGCGAAAAAGGGAATATCATGATTTTAAATTCATGTAGTAGACATGACTTGAGGATAGACAAGTTAAGCTGATGAATCCGTTACAGGCATTACTCAGAGGGGATCTTATCCCAACTCCAAGGACTCGGCCCACAAATCCAACCTTCCGCGGACAGAGCATGCGTCATATCACTGTGTTGGTATTCGGACCCCGATTTTGACATGAAAATCGGTGGAGTTATTTACATCAGGAAACAAGTCTCGAGCCGAAGCTCGCCTCGTACAACATTATAAATGCCTTAGTTGAATTCAGCAGGGTCGAAAACCCCGAAAAATCATCAAAAATAACAAATTTAAATTTTTCAGCATTTTTGCACTACTTATGAAATTTTATAAGTAGTCTATAAATATAGCTTTGATTAAGAGCTATCACATGCAACTTGAATCAAGTCAATCGGTGTACTAGAACCGAAGATACACCGCTTACAAGTTTCTGGCCTATTCGATCAAAGTGATCACCAGTCATATACTGGCTAACCTATAAGTCTGACACCTTAGCTGATATCAGCAATCGAAAAATCTAACCCGTTTTCCATATGAAAACGCGACTTGGAGCCGGAGCTCGGATCTGTTCACATACCTCTAGCAAGTTATTAGTAAAAGTGATTTCTCAGTTGATGCTTCGTGCTTTTATAGTCGGCCAATTGTCAAATCCTGAAAAATTCCTAAGTTAGAAAATGGGAAAATTGGCCTTTTTACGGTTTTCAATGGCATCTCAACTCACAACCCTGACTCCCATCCGTCTCAAAATTTCGGATCTAGTACATCTCAGTGCGGTCTGTCCACTGAAATAGGTCCGAAGCCTTGAATCGATCTAGTTTTTCGGCAAAAAATAGCCAAAAATGCGAAAAATTCATCATTTCAAAAAATGTGCAATTTAATATCTGGAGTGGTGCTTTCAATGAACTCCAAATCAAAAAGTCTGACTCCAATCCGTCTCAAAATTTCAGATCTAGCACATCTCAGTGCGGTCTGTCCACTGAAATAGGTCCGAAGCCTTGAATCGATCTAGTTTTTCGGCAAAAAATAGCCAAAAATGCGAAAAATTCATCATTTTGAAAAAATTTGAAAAAATTTTTCCTCAAATCATGATGGACACACTCTTACTAGGGTGAATAAATGACGCTGATTCCAAATCTGAAATCCGTTTTGCTCTCCGATGCTTCGTTTTGGCGCTACAGGCCAAAACGTCCAAAATTCTAACTCTGTCTTTTTTTCGCCAATCTCCCAAAATCTTAAATGGCGTCTCACATCTAAACGAAGACAGATATGAACAAGCCGTTTCTTTCAATGAATTTGTCTCACTCTTAGCTTTCAAACGAGCTATTGCACGACAAAATCCGTCCACTAGAAGCCAAGATCGAAGATAGGTCTCCCGAGGGGGGGACGTCAGCGAAAATTTTTTCTCTCCGATTGCTTTCAAATTCACCATACTGATGCAGAATTGGACGCTGATCACGAATCTGAAATCAGTTTTGCTCTCCGATGCTTCGTTTTGAGGCTACAGCCCAAAACGTCCAAAATTTTACCTCTGTCGTTTTTTCGGAAAAATTTTGAAGAAAACTTTTTTCTCTCCGATTTCTTTCAAACTCACCATACCGATGCAGAATTTGACGCTGATCACGAATCTGTCGTCCGTTTCACTCTCCCGTGCCTCCTTCACCCTCAAAACACACTCTCACTCCACCACGTCAACCTGGTCGGTCGGCCAAGTCAACCTAGTCGGTCAGCAAAGTCAACCTGGACGGTCGGCCACGTCAACCTGGTCGGTCGGCCAAGTCAGCCTGGACGGTCGGCCAAGACAACCTCTCACTCCAACCTGGGCGGCCGGCCAAGGTGGCGCGCTGTGTTTGTATTGGACCCACCCCATTTTGGGGCGCGCGTGTTTATTATGGACCTTTACTTACTACTGCCAGGCCAGATATATTTCAGAAGCGTATTCATCGTGTCATCTGTGGTGCTGACTGTCGGCAGGTCTGCTTATGTCCCTTACCTCAAAGGCGACAGATGCTGTCACTCAGGTTCCTGGAATTGGCAGCATCAGAAAATCACATTCTTTATGATCTGTTACCTCCGATATCATCTTGCGGTAGATTCCTGTTACCTTATCGTCGCACGAAACGACGTGGTGATTCGTTCTTTCTGAAGGCTTGCGAAATCTACAATTACGAATGTCCAAAACCAAAGCTTTAATTCCGACTTCTAAATGCTCGAATTACTCTACAAGTACACTGTATTTAACCTTTCTCCACTTAACTTCTAGCTATTTGTAACCACTTCTTGATTTGATGCAATGCATCGATTTTCATTTAGCAAAATATACATTCATTATTATTATTAGTATAGGAAATTTCGATCGACGAAATTTTCATGTTTGGTGTTTATGATCTTATTTTCACAATTAAGTTCCATGCCTACTATTGATTATCCAATACTAAGATGAATCAAATAATAACAGACGCTTTTGCAGCAACTTGCACCAACCAATGCCGGCACATGGTTAACAATTCATTCAAACGGCTACAAACAATCATATTGACGGACACGTTGTCTCAATATATCCACTTGGCAAAATTTACCGGTAGAAATACCAGCATTGGTACCAGTAAAGGTAGACCGGTACCGATAACGAAAAATGCTGCCGGTTTCATCTCTGGGTCGTTATAGTTATAGAATGGCATAAGTTATCAGAAACAGAGCCATAATGCTTGTTACTCAAAGCTTTCTTCCAAATTTCCGTGTCAAAATCTGATGGTCCATGGGAACTTTTTGACCTCTGCACATGTTCTAGTCAGTTCAGCATTGATCTCATCATCTATCACAGGATTGACTTTCTGTTGTGAACTACGAGTACGAAGTAGCATTGTTTCATTGAAGGGACTAGCATTGAAATGTTTTCCTTCACAGCTTTCAAAATGTCTTCTGTCAACACATGAATTTCTTTTGCATTTTTATCGAGTGAGCGAAGAGAAACTTCTTTTACGAACCGTTTTCTGTACTAGAAGAGGAAGTCACAAAAATACACACAATCAAGATAATAACGGTCAATACATACCTCACTTACATCATCTACCATCAAACAAACCACAATCTGTTGAAGTGTCTACCTTTTATCTTAAAAGTCAAAAGTTTTGTTTTTCAAGTCACAGAATACAAAATGTGTTCAAACGAGTGAATTTATGTATCAAAATACAAGAGTAACTGTACTTCTGAGACACCTTTTCGCTATATAAGGAAACAAAATTGAGGCGGAAAGATATCTCCTACTCCGACAATGCTCAATTTTTTGACCGCCTCACGCATCAGCTTTTTAACCCTGTTCAAAAGGCCTGACGGAATGTTATGATTTCTCAATGACTTTCATGAAATTTTTATTGTTTAAGTGATTTAATGAATATGTTTCAATTATTCATCTTTATTGGGGACAGTCGCTCAATACGACACGGGTCTTTGCAGTAAGCTAGTTCTATGCCATATTATGAACTTGCGATGCTCACCAGTGCGAATTGAAAAGCAAAAATTGCGCTAGTATAGGAAATGTCCATGGAGAAAGGAGGAGATTTAATCATGATATCAATATATAGCTTCTGAAATAGGCCTGACCACATTGCCGTAGAAATGCGACGCTTCGCTTTGTTTAAGCCAGTGATACTAGAACAGAATGAACAAGCGGTTTGTTGATGGTAATTTTAGCTTATCGACTAGGCGCCTATCTTTGTCACTGTTACTAATTGATGTACATATAATGAAAATGCAATTATGAACACTGCTTCTAATCAACTTGAGGTCTTTATGTCGTTGACTTATTCCCTGACAATACAACATTCTCAACATTAGGCTACTTAATTAGTTAATTCTGTCTGACCTATCTTATCCAGTTGTATACATGATTATACTAGATGAAAAAGCATTCGCACATCGAGTTGAGTCATTTTATTCCTAATTTTTTTATTAGCAATAATAACACGTTATCACCGGCGATGAATAGTAGAAATAAAAAATTATCTAACTAAATTTTCAGCGCATTAGTATTACGTGGAAATATATCTGGGCACCTTACGAACGAAAACAACGGTGCTGACAAGCGATGGTGATAGATACTCATAAAAATCCAATACCTTTGCACCATCTGAAAAATTTAGTTAGGTAATGTTCTAGTTCTGCAATTCATCCACATTAGCCAGTGCTATAATGTTTATTATTGTTAATTATAAACACAAGACTGATTCAACTGGATGCGTGAAGGTTTTTATTATAGCATTTTTTATGAATAGTAGACTATACAATACGAGCATATCCACAAGTGTTTTCTGTGACTTACTCTCAAATTTGAATGGAAAAATCGTTGCGAATTCAACCAAGTATAGAAATTCTACTTATTGCAAACATACGAGTATAACTCCTGCCATTCATTCTAAAGTAACTGCTGTATTCAGTACGCGGTCTTAATGTTTAACTACGATTGACCAAAATCATGTTGTGGTCCTTGACTCGTTCAAAAATGGAAAATCGAAGAAGCACCAGACAAGGGAGGTTATCCGAAAGTTGAAGGCTTAGCCTACATTTATTCATCAAAAAACCTCAGCTAGCGCAATCATTTACTTATAAATATCTTGCACCTTTTCTTCTAACACATCTCCAAACTCAATTTTAAAGAAAAACTTTACAGTGTGCATAATTGATGAAATCCACGTATTATCAGGTATGGAGAACCTTCTGGATATTTTACAAATTGTAGTAATGCAAATTTTTACAATTCCGCATGAGGGTCCCATCGTCTGCGAGTGTTTCCAGATTTTCCCTTTGAATTTTCATACCTGTCATTGTCATTTTTGCGTGTGTAGGCCTAGTTAAGAGTTTCACAGAAGAATTTGACTCTAATTTTCTCTCTAGCATCAACTTAATTTTAAAGAATTATGTGGCATGTCACTTATTGAATGTGAAGGCCTTGATTATGAAAACTAAAGAGAAATTAATTTGACTGAAAAAATTACGTCTGTTATTCAAGTAGAGTTTGTTATGATTTGTGAAGTGTGAGGAGAACGCAGCTCATTTAACATGGCTGTATTGTCTATGTTTTATCCAGATGTGAGATGTGCACTGCATACTGAATGAAAAATGAAATCAATTGGTTCATGAAATTCGAAAATTTTATTGAATTCCATTATTGACTTTCTTTTGTGTGAGATCTTTCCAAAAGAAATTCTTTTTCCAGACCAGGAAAATGGATAATCGGTTGATGAAGGAAACCTACGAAGGAATTCGTCTTGGAAAAATAGTCAAATTCATTCTTTCGGAAACTGGTTTTCATTCTTAAATACAAGCCCTGAAGAAAGTGCTACACGTTCACACGAACATTGTGTACCTAAACATCCACATTTTATGGTTTTTTTAAATATATTTGCTACGTCAACACAATGTGTGCTCAACATAATGCATATTGGAAGAGAACTTTGGAGCTAGCCAACGCATGAATTCTGATGAATTATAAGAACTACTTCCTGTCTCTTATCATCTGTTGTTACTCAGTGAAAAATCGAATTTGCGTTTTTGTTGAACTGAAAAGAAATGTTGCAAAAAACCCGACTCCCTTCTACTGATATTTGAGTACTGCCATAATTTCATATTGCATAAATTGCTTACAGTTCATTGTGTGAAATTATTTTTTACCATATTGATTGGTATAATCATGGTCGCGATTTTTATATAAATCTATCAACATTAATTGTACAGGAATTAAAATGAATAATTTTTGCATACATGATTACAGTTACAAGCTGAAAATTCAAGTAAAATTATGATGCAGCCACAGGGACAAAAGTGTGAGATGCTTATACATGTTTTATATCAGTTTTTCTTATAAAAACTGTTGCTGAGAAGTCCTCTAAAATAGCTTTCTCATGTGCCGTTAATAACGAAAGAAAGAACCGATGTCACGGAGTCGAGATATCAATCAAAATGTAGCACATACATAGACAGCCGAATGTTATATGTAGGCAATTAATCGCATTACTCATTAACATAGTCTTCACAAGTAGTTGAAAATTCATTCATCTCCAGACTTAACTGCATACCTGGCCACCGTTAGCTGATGTTGGGTACAGCTAATGTTGTAGTATTCAAATCAACGCTCATAGAAAAAAGACGCTTTTGTGATGATATTATTTTTTCATTAGAGTTTCCACTCTATTAATAACCTACTCTATGGTTATATGTAACCTTAATATCGAGATGGCACATCACAGAGTTAGACAACTTGCTCCTTATCGAATGGATAATTCGTGTACCGCTTCCTATTGGAAATGGCAAACAATAAGCAGTCAGCAGAGGAACCAGAGCCAGTGAGAGATGCGTGCATGCTGTGATATCACTTCGCACACACCAAAATACACATCCCTGCCTAGGTTAACATTCGATTGTATGCAGAACTGGAAAAATTCAACGAAAATTTTTAATTCCAATTCCAATTCCGGAGCAGAAATTTCAATTCCAAATCCAATTCCAATTCCAGTTGAAACAGTTCAATTCAATTCCAATTCCAATTCCATAATAAGATTCAATTCCGATAATTGCATGTCGCGTATAGTGTCTTAAGTTAATGTATCTAACGTTTGTTCGTTTCAATCTAACCCATGTGCCCGTATCCTATCCTCTTTGTTCCTGTGTGCCGTTCCCTGCGTCGTTCCTATGTGCGTTTTCATGCTCATAGTTCATATTTCTACTGTACATGTATATACAAGTATGTAAGCGGTCAGCCTACGCCATTTTCGTTTCGTAAACGAGATATTCAATATCTCGTGAAAAAAATAAAAGAAAGTTAACGGTCAGCAAAGAATCAAACGCTGAGAGAGAGAGAGAGATGAGACGCGAATAAATCTATTAATAAACTGACAGGAGAAAGAAATTTAGTGTGCGAATAACGTGATTGTTGATGAAAGAAAAAACGACGATAAAAATGATATCATGAAAACTGATTAATTGGTCCATGTTAAAAAAAGGAGACTCCTTCAAAATGTGATCGGATCGAAAGCAAACGAGCACAGATTAAAGGAAACTCCTTCAATTTTCAAAGGAAAGTGGTTTTATCGTCAAGTTTCAAAAATTTGTATAAATTAGAAACGATGAGAAATTGACACAACAACAACACATACGACATCTTCAGTAGCTGCTAGAAGAACTCCGGGCTCTCGCGGTGTCACATAACTACAGAAGTAACAACAACCACTGCCAGCCAGCGAACAACAACACAGCAGCATATACGGCAGCACATCAGCTAGCGCGATTGAAGATTGACGGTATAAGTGACACTGATATTTATGATATCATTTTGGCATAGGTGAGTCCGATCGATTTGAAGTGAATTCAACATTAAGAAGTGAACTGTAAGTGTAAAGTTTTTCTTTTATCGTTGCGTATCGTATCTATATAACTATAGTCTTAAAAATTAATATTGTTAATTGTTGTGATTGGAAGTTGAATAATAGTTCATGTAATTGAATAATTAATTATTAGAATAATTTGCTGACACTGTCTATATCATGATTTGAACTGACAGGGTTGCTGCCCTTTAATGCATCGTTAATTATCCTCTTTCCAAACCAACTGTTTTTCGTGTGTACAACAATTAAGTTAATCTCCAATTTTTTTGCTTGTCCTATCTAAAACTAAATTAAACAATTGTTTTATTTTGATTAATTATCTTACTTGATAAATAACTAAATAACAGATTGAGCAAAGATGATTGTCTTTTCATGGCCAGCTTAATCGCTGAAATAACATTGTCCGGGGCTGTAGGCCCATCGAAGTCATAAAAAAACACCCTTTATTCAACAATAGAATAAAGTTACCTCTGTCGATCTATCCCTCTCTAATCTCTGCAATTAACACAACGGCCGAGTACTGTGATTTCAATTTTTGTACAAATAGATTTATCACAGGTCTATCGAAAAAGTGGAATTGAGGTTTATCAAGGTCAATTCCAATTCCAATTCCAGTAGATTTTAATATCGTCAATTCCAATTCCAATTCCGACTTTTCCAACTCTGATTGTATGCACTATACTGCGAGAAATGACGAGGAGAGGATGTGAAAACATCAAGTGAATTAATTTTCGTACGACTGCTACTTCTTTTAATAATGATCGGAAGGGGCAACATTACAAAGAAAACGTGTGCGCAATGATCTGAATTCTTCGAATCTGAAGGAATTTTGGCAATCGAAGCACTTTGCTGGAACTCACATTAATCCGCAAGTGACGCACGACTTTTTTTACTATCTCTGTAAGGTATTAGGAATTCCTTTTTGCCCGCTTCATAGGTTCGTCGATGTGCCGGCGATTTCGTATTAATCACACTTCCAGCAAACCGAAGCAGATAAACAAAATATTTAATTCTGTGTATCAAACAATGCTGAGGTGGAAAGTACAATGGGAAGTTCAGGATATATGCTTTAAGTTGTGGATATATGCTTATTACATATACAGTACTTGTTAAGTTATGGATAGCTACATGTACGTCTGACGATTAGCAACGACAATGAAAGCGTGTCGAAGTGTTCCTCTTTTTTCAAGTCGCTTACTTCCATTTAATTACTGATAGAACTTTTTTGTACAGTGTATTCAAAACAGTACAACTCCAAAAAATCACTAGATGTCTGATTCTTATCTACTTATTCAACTGATTCTATTTGATCTTACAAATCAAACGTTTTTGATACATTTAAGTCACAACTGTTGAGCTGCAAGAGAGGGGCTTCAAATATTCATTGCAGTATTGGCCTGTAAATTTAATTGAACTTCAATGTGTGAAAATTTTCTAATTTTTAAGATTCCCTTGATTGCTGCTCATATATAGACTTACCACTACCAGATTTCTAGAGACTTTAACCGGGACATCTTCACCTTTTGAGAGGTGAATCCGGGACGCCCTACATTGATGAAAAGCCTATATATACTCAAATTATTACTTCTTTTCAAAAGAAAAACATATGTTGAAATCGTATAAATGCAATTTTCAAAACATACAACTCACATAATGACACATAACTGTCATTTCAATTCATTTGTTTGAAGTGTATTTTTCGTTAGATCGTATTTTCTCAGAAAAGAGCCATTGCTTTTAATTTTGTTGTGGAATTCTCTGCAACTCAAATTAATATTAAATTTGATATACAAAAATATACATTAGATATATCAAAATTGAATATTTAGCACAATGATAAGGTAAATTCAAATTAAAAATATCAAAATTAAAAGTGTTGTTTCATTTCATCAAAAACTGACCGGGACAATAGCAGCAATCGGCCGGGACCCCGTGACATGCAAGTAAAACCGGGACCTCTGGTAAGTCTACTCATATAAGAAATGCCTTCATGCCTTCATTCAATGAAATCTTTATATATGATCATTATTCACAATTAGAGCAACAAACACTTAAGTTGATTACTAAAAAGTAGGCTGTACCAAATTAATATAATTTGCAATAATTCCATGATTAATTGAATTTTCAAACAAGATGTCATTGATCACATCATCAATAAGAATTGGATTTTGTGATTTTTCAAAAATTTTCGTTGTTGGATCCACCAAGCAATTGAAGTAACCCAAACCAAATATTAATTTGACATTGTGCACTATGCAGTAGCATGCAAAACCATTACAAGAATGACACACGCAAGTTACTCAGTTACTCAGTTCTAGTGGTCGGTTGAACTCTTGTATTTCGGCGTAACATTGCATTCCGAAATGCAGGCGAACGCCATATGTATATGAAAAAATTTACCGCCGAATTAGATATTTGCAATATCCTTAGATACATGCCCGTCCTAGATTTCACGACTCCGGGCAGAGGTTGCGTAATTATGTAGCCGATACGAGACGATATTTGAGTCAATACCATTACCATGACAATAATTGCAATGGTTTTCGTACTCTCCTTCAATTCTTGATCTCCGCTTCCTGAGCTCCTCTTATTATCTCCACCAAATCGACGTCTCAATAAATACAAGGCCAGAAGACAGAACAGGACTGAAAAGGCAGTCCACATTGCCCGTGAAACTGTACTCCATAGGGAATAGCCAGAACTATACGTTGCTAAGTTTGTACAAATTGCCACACGCTTATTCGGATCTGGTAAAGTGAAATAGACCAGAGCAGCATCCATTAGTGAATAAAACCAACCTCCACCAATGATACCAACTGTATACCAAATTCCGAGCCGGCCATAACGTATTGGCAGGCCGATTGCAATGAGGCGATCTAGAGAAACAAGAGTAGCAAACACTTGCGATGAAGTGATTGCTAATGTCATTGGGAATACGTCAATTAGGCAATTCACTACTGATACAACGACTCCCTTTGTACTGAGGTACACAGAGACTCGACGAGCATCAACAAAAACGTAAGCAAATCCAACCAAGAAATCAGCAATTGCCAAATGGAGAGAGATAATGAAATAACGCTTCTTACGAAGACCGGTTAGGAGAATAACTATCCCAACAGCAATATTTGTGATGACAGCAATAATTCCTGTCAGTCCTTGGGTTACTGTAGCAGGAAAATTGCGCTCGTAGATATCAAGAGAAGTTCTAAATAACGGATCCATGGTGGATCCAACAGTTGTTCCTTCTTGTGGAGTTGTCGCCATCTACAACCAAAATTTTGGAAAGTCAGAGGGCATCACAAGTTAAGCGCAGAAGCAAATGCGCATTCCTTAAAATGCTTGGATATAATTCACTTTGGTCACCTTCAGTAAAATGATTCTTTTGCTTACTAGTAGTGAGATAAGCTATGCGAAAACAGTACTTACTTCATCAAATTTCGTGTTTAATTCATTTGTCAAATATATTTTTCAATCTTTATCAGTCGAAGTAGTAAAGTACAAAATATCATGAATACATATATGTAAGTGTATAGCCTACAAGTAATCAGGAAAGTAACAAGTAAATGTGTAGACGTTCACAAATTACAGCGAGCCACTGACTATTTTCTGACATGCACAATTCTTCAAAACTCCGTCATGTATCATTAAGGGCACCGATAACGAACAAATCTACTTGTAGGCTTATGACATGCTCTGCATTGACTTAGATTTATTGCATATAATTGACCCATGGTTCGATTGATTAATGCTTCAACTTTTTTTGGCAAATAATTTTATCGTTGATGCTCATCGTATTAAAATTGTGACTTCAGGAGAATGACTTTATGTTTTAAAACTTTGTATCAAATATAGTGGGACATTTGGAACAGCAAATGTTTCCTTTCGTCTCTTCATCTCATACATTTATCTATGCAGAAGTTTCTAAGCAATTTTCACCTGATTTTCATGTATTTTCGATTTTCATGTATTTAAGATTTCATTTAGAAAATCATCAAGAATCGTGCGAGGTTTTTGCGCAGCACGTCAACTAGTGTATCCTCCAAAGGAAACACAATAACACGAATCTGTAGGTTTAGGAAATGGAAGCTGCTGCATGATTCAAATTGCCATAACAATTATCGAGGCAGATAATTTGCTACGTAGCGTCCACGGTTGATAACGGCATGGATCGTTGTTTAGCTTTTAAATGTTTGATACTTTCTTCTGTCTTCTTTACTCAGCGGAGATGCATTCTTTGTCAGAAAGAAGAATGAACTGTAAAGATGGAAATGAATGCTATCTAAATCATAGCGAAATGTTGAAGCGAAACGACTAGTATATATCAAAGACATAGTATTTGGATAGGCCTATCATCAGGATCTGGATTTCTCATCAAGCGGCATTAGAGAATATAAATCTTGAGGCCATCAACGCGCGATTAAAGGAAGCGGTAGTAGCTGAAGAATGATTGTCTTCTGCACTAACGAAGGTGCACAGCAGAAAGTCATTAGAAACTCCAGGTGCTATTGGTAATGAATTGGTATTGTAGCAGCGTGCATGTATTTGCATGCACTTGGGATCGATGCTCAAATAGCTACGTATACAGTAGGCTACCTACCTACTTGGAAAAAATATCATAAAAGAAAAAAATAATAGAGCTGGCATCAACTTGCATGCTGTGTGCCTAGATGTAGTCCCCATAAACAAGCGAGGTTGTTGAGAATCTGGAATTAATAAGCAGGCTTTACATGTAGGCTATGACGATGTATGTTGAAAGGGCTGCTCCACTCACAAAGGCAAATGTGAGTCTGCCAATCAACAAAGTGAAAGCGTCGTTCTTTATGTACTTTAATTGAAAGATTTGAAATACCCGGTAATATAAGGTCATAGTTCATTTAAGATTGTTCGATAAATTCTACTGTTTGATGAAGAAAACAAAGCATGACAAGATCAAAAACGTTGCTTGAATTACATAACAGGCATCGACAGACACATAAGAAAATTCCGGTAAACTTTATGGGAACAAGCAAGTCTACGATAGCAAGATTCCTGACGTTACAGAGATAGTGTTGTGCTGCAGTTTCTGCACTATTTATGAATTCTGCATTTTTAAAATATTCATGGAGCATACTCGTATTTTGATGATTCGATGTTTAAAATGGGTATTTCAAAGTGAGTAAATGCTATCATACGTGTAGTTATACTGAGATTCAGTACACAAGCGAAAATACTCTTACATTTGCATAAACATTCTAACCATGATTCTTTTTTTCAACAAAAAATAAAAAATCATTCTTTCTTGACGACATGTTTAATGACCATAGCCACTTCGCATCTTTATCGTGGTTGACATGTGTAATAATTGAATGAGCTCAATAATACAAATGGGTGCGAGAAAAGCGAATAAAGCTCATTTTTAAACAATCAATGATATTGTCTCGTGGAAATTAACAAATGCACATGTACATGAGTAGGTATGCATTTCTTTTGAATGAAGCACAATTATTATGAAAATTCACTTTGTTGCATCAATAATAAAACAAAATTATTAATTATTTTGAAATTGCAAGTGAGAGACGCAGAATACATAGGCCTATTTATGTCGATGAAATTTGTCTACATTATTGAAATATTGCTATACTGTGTCAGCATAATCATCTTTAGTTAAAGTGTCAAAAAGCAAGAAATGCCTACATATAGGCATTTTTCTAATATCCAATTGGTTCTTAGTTGATGAGCATGAATCCGTTCGATTAATCATTCGTTTGATTAATCAATCCGTTGGTCAATAATTGATGAGAAATGAGACTTTCTTGTTGGCAGACATGTTAAATGCACTTTAGGAGGGAAGTTTCTACAAACATAGCACATACAATGAAAGTTTTCCCAGTTATCTCACTAGTCAACTTCAGGTCTTGAACCTAACATCATGGTTTTAGGTCAAAGTTAAATATCAGTTATTGATGTGAGCTATAGGCTACTGTTTGCATGCATGAATATGTTTTGTCATACCGTGCCAGGATTATTTTCTAGATCAGAAAATGTCTAGGAGAAAAATGCCTACATGTAGGCTTTTTATATTAATCTTTCTGGGAATACCACAGAAAATTTCAACTTAGCCAAACTTAGATTTCCATTCAGAATCACCATCATATTCAGTGCTTGTTTCATAATTAGTATTTTTGCTATAAATCACAAGGTACAAAAATGAAAGGTAAGGAATAAGTTGAATGCACATCAACATATTGAACTCTCGAGAGCTCAAAATATTCTTCAAACGTTTCTTCAAAAAAATGTCAAAAGATTCTGACGTTTGATATCTTGCGTACAGAGAAATTTACTATATTTAATGGTTGAGGAAGAGCCAAGGTTTTAGTGATGTTTTACTTTGATCATGATATAATTAATTTCGGTTGCTATTTGGCAACCATCATCAGATAGAAGGAATTAAACATAAACGCAAAAGTCATGAATTCAAATTTCAGAGAAATTTGCATTTTATAATCTGAGGATTTTGCAAAAATTTGAGAGCTTGTCACAGTGCTGTCACTTTCCAAATTGATCATATCAAAACGGATATAACATTATAGGACTTGTATACTTTTCAGACTTATTAGATAATTTCTGTTGGACTGGTATTAATCAATGGAAATCAATATCTGAGGCAAGGAAATCATTTAAATAAGAAATAGAAAAATGCCTACATGTAGGTACTCGGTCAAATTATCATTAGCACAAAGTTAACAAAGTTAATATACAAATTTAAGGTCGAATGAGAAGCAGTGTTTGTAAATATTGTATTGTGACGTATTTGTGACGAATCAAAGCATATTTTATCGAGATCATGTCAGCCGAATTCTCGAGTCCTATCATTTGTGAATTTGTGAAATGTAATTCAATACTTGCATGCATGATGTTCCTCTATAATTGCGACCGACATTAATTGCAAAATATATGATTTTATACAACAACCAACAATGATAGCTCCGCCCTGACAAACAATTTAACTCAACGCAGTTGAAACTCCCTGCAACATTTACATGTATTTAGTTTTCTGTATTTAGCCACTCAGACTGAGGTTTAGGATGAATTATTTTTTCGTCTATTTTTCAATAAGAAGATAGAAGTACAAGTGAAGAGCGTAATAAAGGCTTTCGTGAATATATTGACTATAATCACTTACAATTTATTCAGCTGTTTCCTCGGGTTGGAGAATTTGTGATCTTTTGGATCACTTAAAATGGCTTATACGAATGATATTTCATTAGTCATTCTCAATAAACGAATGAAAACGGCAAGATTCTCTTCAGCTAATTTTCGGAAACGTACCTCTATGGGCGGCAGCAGTATTAGAGCGTCATTCGGCACCCTATCAGGGAAATCTAGGAAAATTTCGAACGGAAACGGCTTGAGCCAATGAATGGCCACCTCATATCAGGTTACTATCGAAAAATAATCTACAACAAACTGCTTGTTTACAGTGAAAGATAAATGTTGTCGGGGATTATCGACACCGTTGTCGATAGATTCCAAAAAACATCATTTTTTCAACAAGGTACTGATTAAATAGCCATTGTTTTATCATTATTGTTTACTGTCTATCAGAATATTGCCTTCACAAGATTTGAATGCATCCGCATACGAATTATTAGGTCTATTTAGACCACGCGTGGAAGATGTCGGGTAATATCGACAGTAAAAAAGTTTTTGGGCTGTCACGGTTGCTTCTCTCAGTTTTTACATGAATTATGACATCCAAATAATCCCTTCTTACTCGAATATATTAGTTCATTGGCTTGATATGCGATTCTAGGTGAAAGTAAGATGTATGGCCTATAATGATATTCGTATAATATCGACAAATTGCACGGCGACATCGATAGTCTCCTAAAGAAGTGTCAGAAAATGCCAAATAAAACAAAATGGAAATGTTGCATGAAACGAAACTTTGCACATCTGTTGTCTCCTCCATAGTCTGGAAAGGCGAAATTTCATCACTTTCCGTTGCGTTGCATGTTTGAGTCACATGCATTACAAACGTGCAGAATTCATCGTATTTGGCGATGATGGATTCGCCTGTCTAGACTGTTTCCGCTCTAAAATTTCTCCTTCTTCGACAACCAAAGAGGCAACAGATATGTAAGGTTGGGTCTCATAAAATATACAACATCATTAGTTCACTATGCTTGGTAAACTTTGATGCTTCTTTTTGGGACTGCCGATATTACCCGGCAAAGTATCGATATTATGCGAACATCGTTACAATTTACACACCTTTCTTTTCACATAGAATCATAAAATAAATCGATGAATAACTTCTATCAAGAAGAGATTATTTGGAGATTATCATAGTTCATACCAAAACTAAGAAATACAGCCGTGAGAGCCCGTAAACCATATTGCTGTCGATAATACCCGATTTTACCCTGTATACTGTATACTTATATTAAAGAAAAAAACAAGTGCTCCTTCAACCGGACATGTTTCGGAATACTTTATTCCATCTTTGAGCGGAGGTCATCAAATTTACAGTAAAGAAAAATGGTTTATATACTAATTAAAAGATAGAAGCAAGTGATTTATGATTGCAGCTCAAGATAAAATCAACACAATCAGTTCGACGGCGGCGTAAATTACCGGACTTTTTAGGAAAGCAACCAAACTTTTACAGGCGCTACGTTGACGACTGCTTTACTTTATTTGATTCAGATAATGATGCCGATGATTTTAACGTTCATTGGTAACGAACATCCAGTTCACGATGGAGAGAGGTGATGGCGGTTGTATTACCATCTTGGAACGAAGCTGAGACTGAGGACGCATGACAAGTGATGTATCACTTAAAAGAGACGAACACCGGCGCCTGTACATGCCTGCCTCAGCGTATGCTCCTTTCCAGTATAAGGTTGCAACCATGCGTTGTCTCGTCCATCGTGCGCGTAAAATATGCTCAAATGATGCTAATCATCAGGTCGCTATTGAAAAAATCAATAATGTTTTCATTAAGAATAGCTATGAGATGAAGACAATTGACCACATACAACTACAAGTAGAAAGAAACATTGAATCTGAGCATCTCAAGTCAACTACTGAAGATGAAAACGCTCATACGAAAATTATGTACTGATCTGCTCCTTTTATTGACTCTAATTATCCTATGTTACAGAGTCGGTAGATTGAAATTAATAGTGAGCTGCCCTCGAGTGTTCGTATTTGCCCTGTTTAAAAAATATCTGAAATTTAAAATTTCTTTCCAAACAAAGAGCCTATTGCGAATAGCCTAAAATCTAATGTCTCAAATTTATATTCATGTGATTGTTGCGAAATGCGACACATTGGCGCTACCAAACGCCATTCAGCCATCCGTGTTAGTGAACATTTAAAAGGTTATCCATGCCCTGCTGAGATCTCTGTGCATGTTCATACACCATAGCCAGAAAAGTTCACTGTCATTGTTCAGCCAAAGTATCTGTTAATTTTTGAATCTATTTTAATTAAAGAAAACAATAACATTCTGTCTAATGAACGGAACAGATCAGTACCTCTATACCTGAACCTATGAACTTTGCCGTCGAACTGATTGTATTGATTCTATCTTGAACTGTAATTATAAATCGCTTGCTTCTATCTTTTAATTTGTATATATACCATTTTTCTCTATTGTAAATTTGATGACCTCCGCTGAAGATGGAATAAAGTATTCCGAAACATGTCCGGTTGAAGGAAAACTTGTTTATTTTCTTAAACATGTGTATATTAACATAAATATTGCGAAAGAAAACTATTTGTTTTCTTCAACCGAACATGTTTCGGAAATTTTATATTTTAATCATCAGCGGTACATGCAAATAGTGTAAAATGAAAAGAAAAGTTAATTTATACTAATCATTATTAAATCAGGTAAAATGAAGTCTGAAGTCAAATACTATTGAAAGTAACTGCGTAGAAGAGTGAGGCCAGAGAGAGAATTTACAATCCGAGATACTATGGCACTGATCTATTCCGTTCATTGGACAATGCACTTTGATTCTCTTTAATGAAAATAGATTCCAGAATGAGAGGGTATTTGCAATAGCCGAGAACCGAGAAATTTTCAGACATTGAGTGATGTTCGTGCTAGAAATTTCTGTCGGACATGGATGGCCTTTAAGATGTTCTCTTATTCGAGTAGCAATGTGCCTTTTAGTGGCCCCGATGTACCGCATTTGATAGCGATCACAACTGTATAAATAAGAGAGGTCAGATTTCAAGTCATTCGAAATGCGATCTTTGTTGCCGCAATAGTTTTGCAATTTATTAATTTTGAAGATAACGAACTTCGACGTTCTCAGGGAGCTTGCGATTTATTTCTTTCATGCGACGTTTGAGTTTTAATTAAAACATTTTTATTTTCAATGAAAGGAATATACCAACATAGAATGCGTTTATCAGAGTTAGTGGTTTCATTGTTCTGTTCGAAGTTTTCTTCCACTTTCATGAGATCATGTGATCAGGAAAGCCATTTTTCTTGAAAATGCTGGTAATAGTTTTGACAGCCTCTTGATAATCACTCTTATTGGAGCAAATTTTCCGAGCTTGAGAAAGAAGAGAGCGCATAGCAGCAAGTTTGTACTGAAGGGGCGCATATGCCGATATCGCCATATAAACACCACTATTCGTTTCTTTTTATATGTAAACGCACGTCTAAACCATCACCCGTCACTTTAACGGCCGTATCAAGGAAAACTAGACTGTCGACAGTACGTTCCATCGTGAACTGGATATTGCAGTCAATCGAGTTCATGCATTTAAAAAAACTCAGTGGCATCCTCATCATTCCTGAATGCCAGGAAGCAATCATCAACGTACCTAATATAGAGATCCGGCTTTTTCCCGGTTAAAGAAGAAAAATGGCTTTCAATATAATCCAAGGTGAAAGCAGCCATGGTTGGACCCAATTTTGACCCCATGGGCATGCCATCCACTTGGGTAAAAAGTTGGTCATTGGTACAAGCAAGTTCCAACAACTTTCATAAAGACATAAAACTGATAGGACACTGATCAAAGTCTACCACTGACAAGATGTAATCGATCGTTTTCTTTACAGGTATGTTCGTAAAAAGGTTGACAACATCAAAACTGTAAAGTTCACAATTTTTGATTTCCGATGGAGATAGGGTGTTTGATTTTTCCACAAAGCTGATACCACACCGATCAGGAATATGCTGCTTCAATATAGTATCCAACCAGGCTGAGAGATTGGTTCATAGGTTCTTCTAAGACACGTTCACAAGTTCTTGCGCCTCACATCGATGCTTTAGTGCTGCTTGATTATCATACGCTCATATATTGTTTTCGTCCCTATCTGTAGAATTTTGTTTCATTTCGCTTTTTTATCAATGCGGGAGTGGAATAATTCATCAAACCTATGGAAATGTAATAAAAACAAAATTATTCGCAAAAATAGGTCGTCCAAAAGTTTTTGCGCCTTTAGACTTTCGACTGTAAATGTAGAAAATAGCCAACATAACGAAGGAAACTATATTCACGGTGTTTACAGAAGTTATGTGGAATAGTCTTGCTCAACTTAATATTTTGTATGACCTCCCTTTGCTGACACACAAGAATTCAATCTCATTGGGATCGAATCATAGGGGGGATCGAATTCTTTCTCTCGGGATGTTGTTCCATTCTTCGACAGCTACTTTTCAGAGCTCTTCACGAGCAACTGGATTCCTTTGAAAATTCCTCTCCTTCAAAGTCGGCCAGACATTCTCGATAACAGACAGATCTGGTCTTTGAGCGGGTCATGACTACAAAGCATAGATGACGTTTTCAGTCAAAAAATTCTTTTTGGAATTCGGTGCGCTAGATCTCCAACATGTTGAAAAGTTTATCCTTGGTGATATACATGTGGAAGACCGACACAAAAACTCTGTGTTATTCCCGAAAATCAATACACTGCTACATCTTACAACAACTCGAGAAACACTTCTTCTGATAGCAACCCAAACCATTATGTTGGAAGGAAACTTTATCGATGGGCGGAAATGCTTGGCTTTTAATCTATCGCTAATACTCCTGCAAGCATAAAATAGCCGGATTGGATTAAGCTCTAACTTACATTCATCCTAGGAAATTACTTTTTCCCACTTTGCCAGAGACCACGCTGATTTCTGTAGTCTGATAGGTACGGTTTTCGAGCAACAATGCGTCCAAACAGTGTGTACCTTTGTAGAGTTCCTTTCACAGTATCAACAGATACCGAATTACCTACATTACATTCCTGACGGACCCATCTTACTGTCCAAGTGGGAGATGTTTTGGAAGTGCGAACAATTCGACGCTCCATCCGCTTGGTCATGATACGAGGACTTCCGAATCTCGGACACTCTATGACAGTTACGGCATCCCTGAACTTCTTAAAATATATTTGGCAGAACACCGACTGATTTTCATTAATTTGGCTATTTCTTTTCGTAATCCCCTTGTTTGACAGTTCAACAACTGAACCACGTGCTCTAATTAATGAAATTTCCTGCATTTTTAAGTTTTGCAAGTTAAAGATGAAGTTGAACGTGTCTGTTAGTCTATCGTCGTATTTTACACAAGTTTCACAAGTGATATTCGATTAGGACAGCTCTATTGAAATCAATATTCGCTCTAGGCGCTAAGACTTCTGGACGACCTTGTTTTTGACAAACCCGACCGAAAGTGTCAGATATCAGTGGAATTTTCATTTTTGTCTGATGTCATAATTAATAAAATTTCTCTACAGCACTAGAATTCAACATGAAACAAATTTTGTTGAGCAATAGGTAAAAGAGTTCGAAAATTCACTAAGTACTTATGAACCGGTCTGCATATATATATATATATATATAATATATTTGTTCCATATGTAATTTCCATTTGCCATTCGTGGGGATCTCTGATAGTTATCCCTTTATCTATCCATCTATCTAGCTATAACAGAGCTGCCATTGATTAGTAATGATAAGTGTCAAGCTTTTTCTGTCAGGCAGTATATTAGTGCACTTGGGCAGCAATTCATTATTTTTCCAACAATCATTGAAGAGGTTGCCATTCTGTAGTTTATTGCATTTTTGAAGGGACTTTTCTGTTTTTTTATAAATTTCTTTTCCTTCAGTTGTTAAATAATTCAATGCAATTTTGGAATGCCATTTTATTAATAAAGAAAGGCCCGGCGCTTCGGACAGGACACTAAAAATTTTCAAGGGATAAAAATTGTGAAAGTAATTACATGTCAAAAATTATAAATTCAAAAAGAGTGAAGACATCTGGTAACTATGATATGATAAAAATAAAGATATAGTATCATACAATGATGAATACTGCAAGCAGAGTTGAGATTTATCATAGAAAGTTGAAGACTAAATAACATCAAGATTTCGGGTGAGGCCCACGTCATGCTTATTTAGAAAGGGGGATATTCCTTTTATTGTGATGGATTCGGCTATTTGGAGGATATTTTTGTCGGGTCATTTGAATATGATCTTCATGGCAGATCACAGATTTCTTGGCTTTCTGTCGTGAACTTCGAGGAAATGAGTTTTGATTTCATGTTGCTTAGATAGTGTTTTCAGTTGATTTGTTGTATAAACTATGTATGGAATATTGCCACAAATATCCTCGACACATGAATATTGGTATACAACATGATCGTCTGATGTCAGCCGGTCTAAAGTTGTTTTGATTGCATTTCCTAATTTCTTGTTCTTGTAAAAAACTCGTATTTTGAATTTTGTTTCATGAGAAGACCTTACACTATCATTGTCAATCTTCATCAATCTTCCTTCTTCAACAGTAGAGTTGGAAGTTAATTGTCCTTGAAAATAGAGAATGATGTTGATTGGTTTTTCACTCTCTTCTTCACTTCCCTTCAGATAATTTTTCAATATGATATTCAGGTATTTATCAATCAAAAACATTGGGTAATGATTGTTTGTCAAAATTTGCTTGATTTTCATTATTTCATTGTCGAAAGCTGATCAAGAAGAGCAAATAGTAGGTGCTCTGTGAAGATAACTTTTGATCACAGACGTTTTGTGATTGGAAGCAGAAACCGAGTTAAAGTCAAGGCATGAGCATATATCATATACGACGTATGTTTTTACTTTCAGGGTCTCGGCATGTTTAGTTAGATTATGTACATGATCAAGTGCATGCGAAATATCGTCTACCAACTTTTTTTTATTAATTGGTCTACTCTTATCTCTCTTTTATAAATATATATATATATATATAATAAAAAAGTAAACCCACCGAGAATCCAAAACACTAAATTTAACTTAAATGCCAATCGATTTCTGTCGTCTACGACGGCTTCTCAAGGCAAACTGATTTATTAGGGCAGAATACAAAAAGAAATTTGAAATCTTGATATCAAACTTAGTGAGGACGCACACATATACAGTGAAGAAATTAAAGTACCATAGCATTCAAAGAAGGATTAAAAAGGTTAGTAAAATCGTTAGTTAAATCATTAGGTTTAGTTAAAAAGGTTAGCTCTTTCATCTCTCGATCAATGCGAATGGCTGTGGGCGGTAACTGAAAAAATGGGGCAGCAGTAAATTTACCTCCTCCACACCTACCTAGATATATGACCATTAACTTTTAATTTCATGTACTGTGGATTGTTGATTTGCTGACGATGGAGGGTGATGCGGTTGCGGAATGTGTTACCCAATTGGCCTGTATAAAATTGACTACATTTACGGCATGTTAATTTATATATCACATTGGAAGATCGGCAATCCATATTTCTTTTGATATTGAATGTCTTAGCATTGAATGTGATCTGGTTATCCGTAGTTAAAATGCTGCAACATTTACAGCGTGGTTCCTCAGTAGTAAGTAAAACTCCACCACTGGAACGCGCAAGATGGCCGCCGTCGAAAAAAGTCGCTGACGTCCCCCCCCCTCCTGTCAGCCGAGTCGGTCGTGGTGAGCCGCCGTGTTGCTTCGAGTCTGACGTCCCCCCCTCTGGCCGGCCGACGTAGCGCGAGGTGGTTTGTGATGCGCTCTCCAGGTTGGCGTGGTGTGCCGGCCAGGTTGGCGTGGTGTGCCGGCCAGGTTGGGAGGGTGGAATGTCGTAGCTCACCTGAAAAAATCCTAAGTGTCAGAGTGACTTTGTATGGACAAAATTTTGAAAATTTTCCAAAGTGTCTCATTTCGACCTGGGTGAGACCTTTACCAAAACATTTTTCATCAAATTTCGCTGACGCCCCCCCCCCGACAGCGATCTTCTAACTTTGGTTCTAGTGGACGGATTTTGTCTTACAGCTACTCGTTTGAAAGAGGAGAAAAAACTGCTCGATGACATTTTTTGTTGCGAGTCAATCGGACCAGCCGTTCAAAAGATAGAGCTGTTACAAGATTTTGGGTCGGAGCTAACCTGAAAAAATCCTAAGTGTCAGAGTGGCTTTGTATGGACAAAATTTTGAAAATTTTCCAAAGTGTCGCATTTCGACCTGGGACCCTGACCAAAGTTTGTTTCATCAAATTTCACTGACCCCCCCTCGGCAGCAGTCTTCTAACTTTGGTTCTAGTGGACGGATTTTGTCTTACAGCTACTCGTTTGAAAGAGGAGAAAAAACTGCTCGATGACATTTTTTGTTGCGAGTCAATCGGACCAGCCGTTCAAAAGTTAGAGCTGTTACAAGATTTTAGGTCTGAGCTCACCTGAAAAAATCCTAAGTGTCAGAGTGGCTTTGTATGGGTAAAATTTTGAAAATTTTCCAAAGTGTCTCATTTCGACCTGGGACCTTTACCAAAACATTTTTCATCAAATTTCGCTGACGCCCCCCCCCCCGACAGCGATCTTCTAACTTTGGTTCTAGTGGACGGATTTTGTCTTACAGCTACTCGTTTGAAAGAGGAGAAAAAACTGCTCGATGACATTTTTTGTTGCGAGTCAATCGGACCAGCCGTTCAAAAGATAGAGCTGTTACAAGATTTTGGGTCGGAGCTAACCTGAACAAATCCTAAATGTCACAGTGGCTTTGTATGGACAAAATTTTGAAAATTTTCCAAAGTGTCGCATTTCGACCTGGGACCCTGACCAAAGTTTGTTTCATCAAATTTCACTGACCCCCCCTCGGCAGCAGTCTTCTAACTTTGGTTCTAGTGGACGGATTTTGTCTTACAGCTACTCGTTTGAAAGAGGAGAAAAAACTGCTCTATGACATTTTTTGTTGCGAGTCAATCGGACCAGCCGTTCAAAAGATAGAGCTGTTACAAGATTTTGGGTCGGAGCTTACCTGAAAAAATCCTAAGTGTCAGAGTGGCTTTGTATGGACAAAATTTTGAAAATTTTCCAAAGTGTCGCAGTTCGACCTGGGACCCTGACCAAAGTTTGTTTCATCAAATTTCACTGACCCCCCCTCGGCAGCAGTCTTCTAACTTTGGTTCTAGTGGACGGATTTTGTCTTACAGCTACTCGTTTGAAAGAGGAGAAAAAACTGCTCGATGACATTTTCTGTTGCGAGTCAATTGGACCAGCCGTTCAAAAGTTAGAGCTGTTACAAGATTTTAGGTCTGAGCTCACCTGAAAAAATCCTAAGTGTCACAGTGGCTTTGTATGGACAAAATTTTGAAAATTTTCCAAAGTGTCTCATTTCGACCTGGGTGAGACCTTTACCAAAACATTTTTCATCAAATTTCGCTGACGCCCCCCCCCCGACAGCGATCTTCTAACTTTGGTTCTAGTGGACGGATTTTGTCTTACAGCTACTCGTTTGAAAGAGGAGAAAAAACTGCTCGATGACATTTTTTGTTGCGAGTCAATCGGACCAGCCGTTCAAAAGATAGAGCTGTTACAAGATTTTGGGTCGGAGCTAACCTGAAAAAATCCTAAGTGTCAGAGTGGCTTTGTATGGACAAAATTTTGAAAATTTTCCAAAGTGTCGCATTTCGACCTGGGACCCTGACCAAAGTTTGTTTCATCAAATTTCACTGACCCCCCCTCGGCAGCAGTCTTCTAACTTTGGTTCTAGTGGACGGATTTTGTCTTACAGCTACTCGTTTGAAAGAGGAGAAAAAACTGCTCGATGACATTTTTTGTTGCGAGTCAATCGGACCAGCCGTTCAAAAGTTAGAGCTGTTACAAGATTTTAGGTCTGAGCTCACCTGAAAAAATCCTAAGTGTCACAGTGGCTTTGTATGGACAAAATTTTGAAAATTTTCCAAAGTGTCGCATTTCGACCTGGGACCCTGACCAAAGTTTGTTTCATCAAATTTCTCCGAACAAGGGGGGGAGGGGGGGTCAGCGAAATTTGATGAAAAAAGTTTTGGTAAACGTCCCAGATTGAAATTCGGAAGTTTTAAATTTTTCAAAATTTTCACCACACTGGAGCTCCCACACTTAGGAATTTTTTCACTCGTGGCATGTTACATGGACATGTGCTGACGGACCAACTTCCCGTGATCATATGAGAATGGTTCAGGTATCATATCATAGAGAATGATGAGACGAATCGTTTGCAACAAACCGCATGTCACTACGATGAATACTTTCGGAGATAGAGCCATTTTAAGTTTTCTTCCGAGCATATATAAACCCCCGGCAACGTAAGTCTGATCACTTCATCGAAAGACGAGGTAAGCGACGGTCGTCGCTCTGAGCTCCCGATATCGGGTGTTTCAAAGGACTCTATCTTTTGAAGTAGGCAAGCTATCTTCTTACTTCAAAGTTTGTGTGATAGAGTTTGATAGTGACTTTACTACTGATAAAATTTTTTAAAAGTAGTATGAGTAGTAAAATGCGGAATTTTTTAAAAATTCTTAATTTTCAGTTTTTCAAAGTTTTAACATGTATACTAAGGTTTTCAAGTATGCTGAGTTCAAATCTGCTATCAGATTTGAAATTTAACTAAGTCTAAGGCAGCTTTGAGGGGTTAGATCCCAGCTACTGATCACTACCTTTGACTCGGCGTTCCTGTTACCACTTCGGGGCAGTGACAATGATGTCTTCAGCTGTAAATAGCGGGTATCGGGGAAGATCTCTCACTTCCCTAGTGATCAGTACAAGGCCTTCGGGCTGTCGATGGGATCGAGTGCCACTCACTACACTCAAATCTATCATTCCTCACTAAGTGTAATGCTTTAGGAATATGACTGTACTACATGATTCCAAACTTATACAAATTTCATTATCTTACAGTTAACGAGAAATCTCAGCTATGGCAAACGATAAGAACCGAAAATTTCACATCAAGATGTGCACATGTGGGCGAATCAATCGCAGTGCGGACGCCAAGGCGCATGTAAAGAAGGCGGGCACTGACCACATGATTATCCTGAATAGGGTTGCGTGTGTAAAGTGTAGAGTGTTGAAGGGAGTTGAGGATGAGGCGCGGTTTTACAGAGTGCATGCAGATTGTAGTGGAGGTTTGGTGAATGACCTGAGATTCACACAGTTGATTGTTGAAGAGAGGGAGCGAATGTTGGCGATGGAGCGAGACGGCAAGGTGGAGAATGTTGTTGAGAATGTTGTTGAGAATGATGAGTTGGCGAAAGCAGTTGCTTCGTTGGAGGTTGAGATTGAGCGAAAGAGAGTGCTTGAGAGTGATGATGAGGATGATGTGGATTTAGATAGGGAGCGTGTGAGGAAGCGTGTGAGGAAGTTGAGCTCTTCTTCGTCGGAGGTGTCCAACATCGTTGTTGAGGACCCCCCGCAGAGCTCATCTTTCCCAAAAGTGAAGAGTGGTGGGATTCGTGTGCAGTCGGCGAGGTGGTTGAAGGATGAAGAGAAGAAGCATGTGTCGCAGCAGATGGCGTATGATTTGTTGATAAATAAGTATGAGAGTTTGAAGAAGGTGAAGGATGAAGTCGTGAATGAGTTGGATGAGTTGAAAAAGAAGGAACTGAAGTCGAAGGAGATAGCGGATGAGAATATTCGAATGAGGCGTAGTGGGACTGATTTGAAGAATAAGACGCGAGAGTTGGAAGAGAAGAATGATGACTGTGAGAAGAGGGCGACTGCTGCAGAGAGAAGAATGAGAGATCCAGAAGCGAAGTTTGAGGAGATGATGAAGGAGATGAGTGTGTTGAGAGCGAGGAATGTTGAGTTGGAGAGGAATGTGGCTCGGCGGGGTGATGAGAGACAGGCGTTTGAGAAGTTGGAGCGCATGAGGGATGAGTGGAATCGTTTGAATGAGGATAGGTTGTTTGAGTTTCACATCCCCATTCGGGATAATCATTTGGACGGCCAGGTCATAGTGAACAAAGACTTAGATGACTCGATCATCTGTTATAACGGCCATCCAGAGAAGAAGTGTCTCCACGCCACACTCCGGATGCGTGGCCACTTAACCGCCTTTTCTGTTAGGAAGCGCGCGAGACTGCCTAAGGATGGCTAACTTGGTAAGTGAAAAGCAAATAAGATAGTATATCCTATTCTAATACATATCATTTTAATTGCAGATCTTTTCCCTGCCTTCACCACCCCATCACGTCACTCCCGAGAACGAACCATCGGCTCTCTTAAGGGCCACCTAGGGGCAAGACATGATAGAACCTCCACGCGGTTTGCCCTGGGCAGTCTTCAGACTATCATCTACTATCATCAGTCTACTATCTTCAGTCTACTATCATTAAGTTGAATCTGCTATCAGTCAACTTGAACGTTGCGTCGCGTTAGAGGGGTATATAAACCACTACCTCTCATTTCATTTCATTTCAATCATGCAGACGCCGAACAGTCAAGTCAGCTCTCCTCGCGGACCGCAGTTAAGGCCGCGAAATTTATTTGATGAATTTCTTAGAATAGAGGAGCAAGAAAGAGTCCACAACAATCTTGATCGGATTGGCAATCCGATGACAGCAAGTGTTGTCAATCCAACGGAATGGCGCTACATTCCACTTTTCAGTCATATACCAATTAGCGTGGAAGTCGACACTGCTACCAAGGAGAGAGTCAAAGACTCTCTCAGCAGAATCGGTAGGCTGTAAGATGACGACCCCCGAGAACGAACCACCGGCCCTGAAAAGTGCCACCATGGGGCAAGATTTGATAGAACCTCATCGCGGTTTGCCCTGGGCAGTCTTCAGACTGGCGAATACTATCATTAAGTTGAATCTGCTATCAGTCAACTTGACGTTATGCAGTCGATTGATATCCCTGAAGCATTCTGATTCGCTGTTGAGCAATTCATTGTTGAAAACCCTATATAAGCCAGAAGATTGCAGCGCTTCTCATTCAATTTTAAGTCACGATGGAAGCAACATCTCCTGCTACTACCATTCCCGACTTCATCATCCTCGACGAGTGGGATGAAGAGGATGAGAAGAAGGGGAAGATCAAGAAGATCATTTGGACGGATGAGGTGTGGACTCCTAATACCACCCGCATCCGAAAGGTGCCAGATGCACCAGCACGGCTTAGGCGGTATAGGGTATACAAGAACCTAACCGTCATACCTATTGACTATTCAAGCCAATAGTCAACTTGTCACTCCCGAGAACGAACCACCGGCTGTCTTAAGGGCCACCATGGGGCAAGACATGATAGAACCTCCACGCGGTTTGCCCTGGGCAGTCTTCGGACTGGCGAATACTATCATTAAGTTGAATCTGCTATCAGTCAACTTGAACGTTGCAAATGAAGTTCGGTGTAATACTTCCTTTCGACGGCGTTCCTGTAAAGGGCGGCGGTGAAACCCGTAGCTATGTATACCGCAAGGGACATTCGGCAATGGTCAATCTTGTTAAACCTCTCTGCGTCATGTTTGCAAGTGATTGCCTCTGTCTCAACGTAGTATGCATTCGCGCCAGGGCGACATTTAGCCAACTGTCGAAGGTTGCCTTATAAACTTTCCATTGCATACGTTATGAGAACCATGAGTTCTACCTGTCTCTATCAATGAGACGAATTGATGAATGGAATGAAATGGGAGGACACTCACGCGCCACACGCAACATAACACACTTCTCTCTTCTGTAGTCTAACAAGCTCTTTACACATGGATCGCAGTCGATTGCTATCCCAGAATCATGTAAGCTATCTAAATTTTATTTAACACTATTTCATCTACCATCATCGCTCATATGAAATGTTATAAGATTTACAAGTTAGACTAAGCGTGCTACTATTTCCAAATGAATAAAGTATACATGGTTAAATCATCCACTTAAGCCCATCCGTAGTCTAACAACCTCTTTACACATGGATCGCAGTCGATTGCTATCCCTGTATCAGAAGTGTAAGCTATCTTCATTTTAAATGTGACTGTACTATTTCATCTACCATCATCACCCATATGAAGTGTTATGAGTTTTACAAGTTAGACTAAGCGTTCTACTATTTGTAAATGAAAGATATGGTTTCAACCGTTTACAGATTAAAGATAAAGTTTCAACAGTGTGTTCGCCAGAAATAAAGTTTAAGCTGTTTGTATGTTAAAAAGAAAGTTTCATCAGTTAACAAGTTAAAAATAAAGTTTCACCAGTGTACAAGCTAGAAACAAAGTTTCAACAGTGTGTACGTTAGAAATGAAGTTTTATCTGTTTGTATGTTAGAAACAAAATAAAGTTTCAACAGTTTACAAGATAAAAAATAAAGTTTCACCAGTTTACAAGTTAAAAACAAAGTTTCAACAGTGTGTACGTTAGAAATAAAGTTTTAACTCTTTGTATATCAAAATAAAGTTTCAAGAGTTTACAAGTTAGAAATAGAGTTCCAATAGTGTGTATCTTAGAAATAAAGGTATAACTGTTTGTAAAATAAGATCGCAAGATTTACTAGTTTACAAGTTAGACTAGGTGTAAATTAAAAATAAAATTATAACTGTTCACGAGTTAAAGCGTTGATGCAACGATGAATAATTAATAAGCTGAAAAGTTTTAGATTCACTTTAACATTACCATATGTTTACAGATAGAAATGTATCACAGCAAAGCTACTTCATGAGTTAATTTGCCAGGAGTGTATCATCTCAAACTTTTACTCCGTCGTTGAAATTTCATGACGACTTTTTGCTAGAATACAATAGAGTTTTAGTCGAGACGGTGAAAGGAGACGATGAGCGCTAGCGGGCGAATGAAGCATCGGTGAGAGTGGGAATCAACTTGATGCTATTCTCCAATGAGGATCATCATCCAATGAGAATCAAGCATTCCTTTATAAATAGCGAGCCTTCCACAGTGAGAATCATTCCATCGTTGAATCGTACAAGTGACGGACGCACATTTTCTCTCTCTCTAGTTCCCTATTCTATTATCCAACTAAAATGGTAAGTCGCTACTTCCCTCCCTCTCCTCCCTTGAACGTAAACTTAATATAATCTTTTTCATTTTCAGGCATCTACTCCAT
Source organism: Prostheceraeus crozeri (assembly GCA_907163375.1). NCBI lineage: Eukaryota > Metazoa > Platyhelminthes > Polycladida > Euryleptidae > Prostheceraeus > Prostheceraeus crozeri. The sequence continues at coordinate 207,520 of CAJQUW010005390.1, read as the reverse complement.
CTGCTGCACTAGTAGGACAAAATGGCGGTCAGACGTTACCAGGTTCGCTACAATCAGATCATCTACAACTGAGACCAGTGGAAGAAACAACCAAGGTACATAATCCTACACCGCTACAGCGTAAATTTAAACAAGTCTTGCGTTATGACGATCATAGCGTAGTACTCCAAACGGGAATGCTCCCTTCCACGGATGTCAAGATAATGCGCAATCAGTATGGGGACTACATACTGATCCCCGTGAGTCCGTACATTCGTCACCAACTTGACATTATTGAGGAGTGCGTGACGTTAAATATGGACATTCCTACTCCTCTTGCTCAAGAGTGGAAGGCGAGAGATGACAAGGATACTCCCTATAGAAAGATTTGGGATGGTAATCAAATTTGCCTACCGGTATCACATTGGTGTACTATAAGGAGGGAGATCAATCAATACCCATCACATGCGACGAGCTCGGAGAAGGTACTTGGGATATCCTTTTCAAAGTGAATGGGCTATATTATGGTCGGCACAAGGATAATAAAATAGCCTCTCTCTCCATGCATATGGAATCCATCCTATATATTCCAAAGCCACCCAGTGTAGATGACATTATTGACGAAATCCTTAACAGCAGTGGTACGAAGCGCAAGTCGGAGAAGAATGCTGCCTCAAAACGCAAATCAAAGAAGGAGAATTACTAGTCATTTCCTAACTCTACCCCATGACAATTCGCTTATGTGCTTTGAGTGTCGTAGACGTGGTCTTATTAGATACATTTTACTTCTTCGTTGCCATCATATCATTTGTGTATTTTGTCGTGAAAAGCATCGATGTAATTCTTCATTTTGTGATATGTTATAGAACGTTTCCTTAGATGTGTAAATTTCCGTTTTAGGCTTCTATCATCATTTTTATGGATTGTGAGGGTGAACCTGTACAGGAGCTCAGTGCTATTGCTATGAACAATTGGACATATCAGATTGTTAGTGTCTATCATCAACATGCCAACTGCGATCCCAATGTTGATCAATGGGCGAGAAAACACATTCATGGACTTAATCTGAAATATTTGCAAGACTATGGCTTTTCTTGTGAGACTGCTCTTCTTATTGACTTTAAACGATGGTTAGCTGCTTTCAATGTTATACGCATCTTTTGTAATAATCCTGGTAAGGAGAGGAAAGTAGATCCCAATCTAATCGTTGATGATATTTTGCTCCCGCCTTGGGATAGTAGAGTGAATCAACATTATCATGAAGTCACGAAACGTTTTAAGGATTTGTGTGTTCATATTTTGTCTGTTCGTTGTAGTAGCTACGTTCATAACCAATGCTTCTTTCCTCCTTACCTCAACACTGCCAAAGTCCTGTATGGTTATCATTGCTCGCTATATGACAGTTACCAGCTGTATCTATTTTATCTGTTTCAAACCATTGATTTGTAATGCATGCTTGTTACAGTTATTCAATAAATGTTATTATGTGAAGAGTTGTTGTTTTCATGCAACGGATGGGTTAGATGAAGGGTGATCATAGCTTTTTCAAATGACTGTGGAACATTGATTTCCATGATGAAGATTTAAACAGTTAGATTCGATGACGAACAAGATTTACTAGTTTGCCAGTTAGACTAAGCGTTCTACTATTTGCAAATGAAAGAAAGATATAGTTTCAACAGTTTACAGATTAAAAATAAAGTTTCAATAGTGTATGTATTAGAAATAAAGTTTAAGCTGTTTGTATGTTAAAAATAAAGTTTCAACAGTGTGTACGTTAGTAATAAAGTTTTATCTGTTTGCAAAATGAGATTGTAGGATTTACCAGTTTGCAAGTTAGACTAAGCGTTCTACTATTTGTAAACGAAAGATATAGTTTCAACAGTTTACAGATTAAAAATAAAGTTTCAACAGTGTGTACGTTAGAAATAAAGTTATATCTGTTTGTAAAATAAGATTCCGGGATTTAATAGTTTGTAAGTTAGACTATGCGTTCTACTATTTGTAAATGAAAGAAAGATATGGTTTCAACAGTTTACAGATTAAAAAATCAAGTTTCAATAGTGTGTGTGTGTCTTAAAAATAAAGTTTAAGCTGTTTGTGTGTTAGAAATGGAATAACGTTTCAACAGTTTGTAGAGTAAAAATAAAGTTTCAACAGTGTGTACGTTAGAAATAAAGTTTTATCTGTTTACAAAATGAGATTGTAGGATTTACTAGTTTGCAAGTTAGACTAAGCGTTCTACTATTTGTAAACGAAAGATATAGTTTCAACAGTTTAGAGATTAAAAATAAAGTTTCAACAGTGTGTACGTTAGAAATAAAGTTATATCTGTTTGTAAAATAAGATTGCGGGATTTCATAGTTTGTAAGTTAGACTAAGCGTTCTACTATTTGTAAACGAAAGATATAGTTTCAACAGTTTACAGATTAAAAATAAAGTTTCAACACTGTGTAAGCTAGAAATAAAGCTACATCTGTTTGTAAAATAAGATTGCGGGATTTAATAGTTTGTAAGTTAGACTAAGCGTTCTACTATTTGTAAATGAAAGATATAGTTTCAACAGTTTACAGATTAAAAAGAAAGTTTCAATAGTGTATACGTTAGAAATAAAGTTTTAGTCGTTTGCGCGTTAGAAATAAGATAAAGTTTCAACCGTTTACAAGTTCAAAATAAAGTTTCAACAGTGTGTATGTTAGAAATAGAGTTTTATCGGTTTGTAAATTAAGATCATAAGATTTACTAATTTGCAAGTTAGACTAGGCGTTCTACTATTTGTAAATGAAAGATATAGTTTCAACAGTTTACAGATTAAAAATGAAGTTTCAACAGTGTGTACGTTAGAAATAAAGTTTTATCTGTTTGTTTGTTAGAAATAAAGTTTTAGCTGCTTGTATGTTAGAACTAAAGGTATAACAGTTTATATGCTAGAAAGAAGGGTATAACTGTTTGTAAAATAAGATCATAAGATTTGCTAGTTTGCAAGTTAGACTAAGCGTTCTACTAATTGTAAATAAAAAATAAAATTATAACTGTTTGCAAGTTAAAGCGTTGATGCGATGATGAACAATTAATAAGCTGAGAAGCTTTAGATTCACTTTTACATTACCACATGTTTATAGATAGAAATGTATCACAGCAAAGCTACTTCATGAGTTAGTTTGCCAGGAGTGTATCATCTCAAACTTTTACTCCGTCGTTGAAATTTCACAAACGCGTTTGTCAAGTTTGATTCTATCAAGTCAGTACTATACACATTTGATTTACAAAACATGCTTTGAATACTCATACGATGAAGTTCTTACTTTCATTTTAAAACATTCCGATAAAATGTTCAACTTACATTCTCAACTTTGTATAATACTAAGATATTTGATAATATAACCTAAGAGATTTTCAACTTAGATTTTTATTTACTTCGCTCAGTCTTTGTCGGAACGTATAAGATACAACCATAGTGTCATAAGACTCATGTGTGCGTTCATCGTAAACACATTAAGAACAAACCGCAATGATGATACTTCAAATATGTACAAAACTGAAATTTCAACGACGGAGTAAAAGTTTGAGATGATACACTCCTGGCAAAGTAACTCATGAAGTAGCTTTGCTGTGATACATTTCTATCTATGGACATGTGGTAATGTAAAAGTGAATCTAAAGCTTCTCAGCTTATTAATTGTTCATCATCGCATCAACGCTTTAACTTGCAAACAGTTATAATTTTATTTTTTATTTACAAATAGTAGAACGCTTAGTCTAACTTGCAAACTAGCAAATCTTATAATCTTATTTTACAAACAGTTATACCCTTCTTTCTAGCATATAAACTGTTATACCTTTAGTTCTAACATACAAGCAGCTAAAACTTTATTTCTAACATACAAACAGATAAAACTTTATTTCTAACGTACACACTGTTGAAACTTCATTTTGTTTCTAACATATAAACAGAGAAAACTTTATTTCTAACGTACGCACTATTGAAACTTTATTTTTAATCTGTAAACTGTTGAAACTATATCTTTCATTTACAAATAGTAGAACGCTTAGTCTAACTTGCAAACTAGTAAATCTTATGATCTTAATTTACAAACCGATAAAACTCTATTTCTAACATACGCACTGTTGAAACTTTATTTTGAACTTGTAAACGGTTGAAACTTTATCTTATTTCTAACGCGTAAACGACTAAAACTTTATTTCTAACGTACACACTATTGAAACTTTATTTTTAATCTATAAACTGTTGAAACTATATCTTTCATTTACAAATAGTAGAACGCTTAGTCTAACTTACAAACTATTAAATCCCGCAATCTTATTTTACAAACAGATATAACTTTATTTCTTACTTACACACTGTTGAAACTTTATTTTTAATCTGTAAACTGTTGAAACTATATCTTTCATTTACAAATAGTAGAACGCTTAGTCTAACTTACAAACTATTAAATCCCGCAATATTATTTTACAAACAGATATAACTTTATTTCTAACGTACACACTGTTGAAACTTTATTTTTAACATACAAACAGCTAAAACTTTATTTCTAACGTACACACTGTTGAAACTTTATTTTTACTCTACAAACTGTTGAAACGTTATTCCATTTCTAACACACAAACAGCTTACACTTTATTTCTAATACATACACTATTGAAACTTTATTTTTACTCTACAAACTGTTGAAACGTTATTCTATTTCTAACACACAAACAGCTTAAACTTTATTTTTAACACACACACTATTGAAACTTTATTTTTTAATCTGTAAACTGTTGAAACTTTATCTTTCATTTACAAATAGTAGAACGCTTAGTCTAACTTACAAACTATTAAATCCCGCAATCTTATTTTACAAACAGATGTAGCTTTCTTTCTAGCTTACACAGTGTTGAAACTTTATTTTTAATCTGTAAACTGTTGAAACTATATCTTTCGTTTACAAATAGTAGAACGCTTAGTCTAACTTGCAAGCTAGTAAATCCTACAATCTCATTTTGCAAACAGATAAAATTTTATTTCTAACGTACACACTGCTGAAACTTTATTTTTAACATACAAACAGCTAAAACTCTATTTCTAACGTACACACTGTTGAAACTTTATTTTTAACTTGTAAAGTCTTGAAGCTTTATTTTGTTTCTAACACACAAACAGCTTAAACTTTATTTCTAATACATACACTATTGAAACTTTATTTTTAATCTGTAAACTGTTGAAACTATATCTTTCTTTCATTTGAAAATAGTAGAACGCTTAGTCTAACTTGCAAACTAGTAAATCTTGTTCGTCATCGAATCTAACTGTTTAAATCTTCATCATGGAAATCAATGTTCCACAGTCATTTGAAAAAGCTATGATCACCCTTCATCTAACCCATCCGTTGCATGAAAACAACAACTCTTCACATAATAACATTTATTGAATAACTGTAACAAGCATGCATTACAAATCAATGGTTTGAAACAGATAAAATAGATACAGCTGGTAACTGTCATATAGCGAGCAATGATATCCATACAGGACTTTGGCAGTGTTGAGGTAAGGAGGAAAGAAGCATTGGTTATGAACGTAGCTACTACAACGAACAGACAAAATATGAACACACAAATCCTTAAAACGTTTCGTGACTTCATGATAATGTTGATTCACTCTACTATCCCAAGGTGGGAGCAAAATATCATCAACGATTAGATTGGGATCTACTTTCCTCTCCTTACCAGGATTATTACAAAAGATGCGTATAACATTGAAAGCAGCTAACCATCGTTTAAAGTCAATAAGAAGAGCAGTCTCACAAGAAAAGCCATAGTCTTGCAAATATTTCAGATTAAGTCCATGAATGTGTTTTCTCGCCCATTGATCAACATTGGGATCGCAGTTGGCATGTTGATGATAGACACTAACAATCTGATATGTCCAATTGTTCATAGCAATAGCACTGAGCTCCTGTACAGGTTCACCCTCACAATCCATAAAAATGATGATAGAAGCCTAAAACGGAAATTTACACATCTAAGGAAACGTTCTATAACATATCACAAAATGAAGAATTACATCGATGCTTTTCACGACAAAATACACAAATGATATGATGGCAACGAAGAAGTAAAATGTATCTAATAAGACCACGTCTACGACACTCAAAGCACATAAGCGAATTGTCATAGGGTAGAGTTAGGAAATGACTAGTAATTCTCCTTCTTTGATTTGCGTTTTGAGGCAGCATTCTTCTCCGACTTGCGCTTCGTACCACTGCTGTTAAGGATTTCGTCAATAATGTCATCTACACTGGGTGGCTTTGGAATATATAGGATGGATTCCATATGCATGGAGAGAAAGGCTATTTTATTATCCTTGTGCCGACCATAATATAGCCCATTCACTTTGAAAAGGATATCCCAAGTACCTTCTCCGAGCTCGTCGCATGTGATGGGTATTGATTGATCTCCCTCCTTATAGTACACCAATGTGATACCGGTAGGCAAATTTGATTACCATCTCAAATCTTTCTATAGGGAGTATCCTTGTCATCTCTCGCCTTCCACTCTTAAGCAAGAGGAGTAGGAATGTCCATATTTAACGTCACGCACTCCTCGATAATGTCAAGTTGGTGACGAATGTACGGACTCACGGGGATCAGTATGTAGTCCCCATACTGATTGCGCATTATCTTGACATCCGTGGAAGGGAGCATTCCCGTTTGGAGTACTACGCTATGATCGTCATAACGCAAGACTTGTTTAAATTTACGCTGTAGCGGTGTAGGATTATGTACCTTGGTTGTTTCTTCCACTGGTCTCAGTTGTAGATGATCTGATTGTAGCGAACCTTGTAACGTCTGACCGCCATTTTGTCCTACTAGTGCAGCAGATGGAGTAGATGCCTGAAAATGAAAAAAGATTGTATTAAGTTTACGTTCAAGGGAGGAGAGGGAGGGAAGTAGCGACTTACCATTTTAGTTGGATAATAGAATAGGGAACTAGAGAGAGAGAAAATGTGCGTCCGTCACTTGTACGATTCAACGATGGAATGATTCTCACTGTGGAAGGCTCGCTATTTATAAAGGAATGCTTGATTCTCATTGGATGATGATCCTCATTGGAGAATAGCATCAAGTTGATTCCCACTCTCACCGATGATTCATTCGCCCGCTAGCGCTCATCGTCTCCTTTCACCGTCTCGACTAAAACTCTATTGTATTCTAGCAAAAAGTCGTCATGAAATTTCAACGACGGAGTAAAAGTTTGAGATGATACACTCCTGGCAAATTAACTCATGAAGTAGCTTTGCTGTGATACATTTCTATCTGTAAACATATGGTAATGTTAAAGTGAATCTAAAACTTTTCAGCTTATTAATTATTCATCGTTGCATCAACGCTTTAACTCGTGAACAGTTATACAAACAGTTATACCTTTATATCTAACATACACACTATTGAAACTCTATTTCTAACTTGTAAACTCTTGAAACTTTATTTTGATGTACAAACAGCTAAAACTTTATTTCTAACGTACACACTATTGAAACTTTTTTTCTAACTTGTAAACTCCTGAAACTTTATTTTGATATACAAAGAGTTAAAACTTTTTTTCTAACGTACACACTGTTGAAACTTTGTTTTTAACTTGTAAACTGGTGAAACTTTATTTTTTATCTTGTAAACTGTTGAAACTTTATTTTGTTTCTAACATACAAACAGATAAAACTTTATTTCTAACGTACACACTGTTGAAACTTTGTTTCTAGCTTGTACACTGGTGAAACTTTATTTTTAACTTGTTAACTGATGAAACTTTCTTTTTAACATACAAACAGCTTAAACTTTATTTCTGGCGAACACACTGTTGAAACTTTATCTTTAATCTGTAAACGGTTGAAACCATATCTTTCATTTACAAATAGTAGAACGCTTAGTCTAACTTGTAAAACTCATAACACTTCATATGGGTGATGATGGTAGATGAAATAGTACAGTCACATTTAAAATGAAGATAGCTTACACTTCTGATACAGGGATAGCAATCGACTGCGATCCATGTGTAAAGAGGTTGTTAGACTACGGATGGGCTTAAGTGGATGATTTAACCATGTATACTTTATTCATTTGGAAATAGTAGCACGCTTAGTCTAACTTGTAAATCTTATAACATTTCATATGAGCGATGATGGTAGATGAAATAGTGTTAAATAAAATTTAGATAGCTTACATGATTCTGGGATAGCAATCGACTGCGATCCATGTGTAAAGAGCTTGTTAGACTACAGAAGAGAGAAGTGTGTTATGTTGCGTGTGGCGCGTGAGTGTCCTCCCATTTCATTCCATTCATCAATTCGTCTCATTGATAGAGACAGGTAGAACTCATGGTTCTCATAACGTATGCAATGGAAAGTTTATAAGGCAACCTTCGACAGTTGGCTAAATGTCGCCCTGGCGCGAATGCATACTACGTTGAGACAGAGGCAATCACTTGCAAACATGACGCAGAGAGGTTTAACAAGATTGACCATTGCCGAATGTCCCTTGCGGTATACATAGCTACGGGTTTCACCGCCGCCCTTTACAGGAACGCCGTCGAAAGGAAGTATTACACCGAACTTCATTTGCAACGTTCAAGTTGACTGATAGCAGATTCAACTTAATGATAGTATTCGCCAGTCCGAAGACTGCCCAGGGCAAACCGCGTGGAGGTTCTATCATGTCTTGCCCCATGGTGGCCCTTAAGACAGCCGGTGGTTCGTTCTCGGGAGTGACAAGTTGACTATTGGCTTGAATAGTCAATAGGTATGACGGTTAGGTTCTTGTATACCCTATACCGCCTAAGCCGTGCTGGTGCATCTGGCACCTTTCGGATGCGGGTGGTATTAGGAGTCCACACCTCATCCGTCCAAATGATCTTCTTGATCTTCCCCTTCTTCTCATCCTCTTCATCCCACTCGTCGAGGATGATGAAGTCGGGAATGGTAGTAGTAGGAGATGTTGCTTCCATCGTGACTTAAAATTGAATGAGAAGCGCTGCAATCTTCTGGCTTATATAGGGTTTTCAACAATGAATTGCTCAACAGCGAATCAGAATGCTTCAGGGATATCAATCGACTGCATAACGTCAAGTTGACTGATAGCAGATTCAACTTAATGATAGTATTCGCCAGTCTGAAGACTGCCCAGGGCAAACCGCGTGGAGGTTCTATCATGTCTTGCCCCTAGGTGGCCCTTAAGAGAGCCGATGGTTCGTTCTCGGGAGTGACGTGATGGGGTGGTGAAGGCAGGGAAAAGATCTGCAATTAAAATGATATGTATTAGAATAGGATATACTATCTTATTTGCTTTTCACTTACCAAGTTAGCCATCCTTAGGCAGTCTCGCGCGCTTCCTAACAGAAAAGGCGGTTAAGTGGCCACGCATCCGGAGTGTGGCGTGGAGACACTTCTTCTCTGGATGGCCGTTATAACAGATGATCGAGTCATCTAAGTCTTTGTTCACTATGACCTGGCCGTCCAAATGATTATCCCGAATGGGGATGTGAAACTCAAACAACCTATCCTCATTCAAACGATTCCACTCATCCCTCATGCGCTCCAACTTCTCAAACGCCTGTCTCTCATCACCCCGCCGAGCCACATTCCTCTCCAACTCAACATTCCTCGCTCTCAACACACTCATCTCCTTCATCATCTCCTCAAACTTCGCTTCTGGATCTCTCATTCTTCTCTCTGCAGCAGTCGCCCTCTTCTCACAGTCATCATTCTTCTCTTCCAACTCTCGCGTCTTATTCTTCAAATCAGTCCCACTACGCCTCATTCGAATATTCTCATCCGCTATCTCCTTCGACTTCAGTTCCTTCTTTTTCAACTCATCCAACTCATTCACGACTTCATCCTTCACCTTCTTCAAACTCTCATACTTATTTATCAACAAATCATACGCCATCTGCTGCGACACATGCTTCTTCTCTTCATCCTTCAACCACCTCGCCGACTGCACACGAATCCCACCACTCTTCACTTTTGGGGAAGATGAGCTCTGCGGGGGGTCCTCAACAACGATGTTGGACACCTCCGACGAAGAAGAGCTCAACTTCCTCACACGCTTCCTCACACGCTCCCTATCTAAATCCACATCATCCTCATCATCACTCTCAAGCACTCTCTTTCGCTCAATCTCAACCTCCAACGAAGCAACTGCTTTCGCCAACTCATCATTCTCAACAACATTCTCAACAACATTCTCCACCTTGCCGTCTCGCTCCATCGCCAACATTCGCTCCCTCTCTTCAACAATCAACTGTGTGAATCTCAGGTCATTCACCAAACCTCCACTACAATCTGCATGCACTCTGTAAAACCGCGCCTCATCCTCAACTCCCTTCAACACTCTACACTTTACACACGCAACCCTATTCAGGATAATCATGTGGTCAGTGCCCGCCTTCTTTACATGCGCCTTGGCGTCCGCACTGCGATTGATTCGCCCACATGTGCACATCTTGATGTGAAATTTTCGGTTCTTATCGTTTGCCATAGCTGCGATTTCTCGTTAACTGTAAGATAATGAAATTTGTATAAGTTTGGAATCATGTAGTACAGTCATATTCCTAAAGCATTACACTTAGTGAGGAATGATAGATTTGAGTGTAGTGAGTGGCACTCGATCCCATCGACAGCCCGAAGGCCTTGTACTGATCACTAGGGAAGTGAGAGATCTTCCCCGATACCCGCTATTTACAGCTGAAGACATCATTGTCACTGCCCCGAAGTGGTAACAGGAACGCCGAGTCAAAGGTAGTGATCAGTAGCTGGGATCTAACCCCTCAAAGCTGCCTTAGACTTAGTTAAATTTCAAATCTGATAGCAGATTTGAACTCAGCATACTTGAAAACCTTAGTATACATGTTAAAACTTTGAAAAACTGAAAATTAAGAATTTTTAAAAAATTCCGCATTTTACTACTCATACTACTTTTAAAAAATTTTATCAGTAGTAAAGTCACTATCAAACTCTATCACACAAACTTTGAAGTAAGAAGATAGCTTGCCTACTTCAAAAGATAGAGTCCTTTGAAACACCCGATATCGGGAGCTCAGAGCGACGACCGTCGCTTACCTCGTCTTTCGATGAAGTGATCAGACTTACGTTGCCGGGGGTTTATATATGCTCGGAAGAAAACTTAAAATGGCTCTATCTCCGAAAGTATTTATTGTAGCGACATGCGGTTTGTTACAAACGATTCGTCTCATCATTCTCTATCGTATAACACCTAAACCATTCTCATGTGACCACGGGAAGTCGGTGGGTCAGCACATGGCCATGTAACATGCCACGAGTGAAAAAATTCCTAAGTGTGGGAGCTCCAGTGTGGTGAAAATTTTGAAAAATTTAAAACTTCCGAATTTCAATCTGGGACGTTTACCAAAACTTTTTTCATCAAATTTCGCTGACCCCCCCTCCCCCCCTTGTTCGGAGAAATTTGATGAAACAAACTTTGGTCAGGGTCCCAGGTCGAAATGCGACACTTTGGAAAATTTTCAAAATTTTGTCCATACAAAGCCACTGTGACACTTAGGATTTTTTCAGGTGAGCTCAGACCTAAAATCTTGTAACAGCTCTAACTTTTGAACGGCTGGTCCGATTGACTCGCAACAAAAAATGTCATCGAGCAGTTTTTTCTCCGCTTTCAAACGAGTAGCTGTAAGACAAAATCCGTCCACTAGAACCAAAGTTAGAAGACTGCTGCCGAGGGGGGGGGTCAGTGAAATTTGATGAAACAAACTTTGGTCAGGGTTCCAGGTCGAAATGAGACACTTTGGAAAATTTTCAAAATTTTGTCCATACAAAGTCACTCTGACACTTAGGATTTTTTCAGGTGAGCTACGACATTCCACCCTCCCAACCTGGCCGGCACACCACGCCAACCTGGAGAGCGCATCACAAACCACATCGCGCTTCGTCGGCCGGCCAGAGGGGGGGCCGTCAGACTCGAAGCAACACGGCGGCTCACCACGACCGACTCGGCTGACAGGAGGGGGGGACGTCAGCGACTTTTTTCGACGGCGGCCATCTTGCGCGGTACAGTGGTAGAGTTTTACTTACTACTTTCCTCACAGCAGCGAACCTCGTAAATCGTTCTGCGGTTGTTCTTTGATAGCAGTGTCAGGAGATTCGGTGATTGACTGCTGACTTTCATAATAGTAGTGTTCGTGAAAGGTACACTAATTGCTTCTGTTACTGGGCGTATTATGTTTTCAAATATACGGGGATTATTAATATTGTGTTCTTGAATAAATGGCGTCATTTTCTTGTGTTGTTTCGACTTCGTGATATTGCTTTCCGCTCGTCTCATGGCATCATCAATTAGCTGAATTGGATATTTCAGTGAAAGTTCTTCTCGGAGACAATCATTTTTATTCTACGGGCAAGATTGTAGGGCATGTTCTTCAAGGTATGTCGTGGGTGAGGGGAATCAAAAGACACGTATTTGTCGCTTTTCTGAAAATATCAGTGCTTATTCTTAGCGATGCAGGATCAATGGCTACTGCGACATCTGGGAAGTTCATTTCATGAATATTCGAATTCATTGTAAATTTGATAGCTGGATCTAAATTACTCAGTAATTCGAAGAATTCCATATAATTTCCATAGTCAGTATTCCAGATTAACCAACAATCATCGAGGTATTTGGTCCAAGAATCAATTATATTGACCGAATCATTGGAGAACACTTCCATGACCTTCTCATACAATGTTTCCTCTAGGAATACCACTACCAAAGTGGCGTACGTTGGTGCCACTTTGGTGCCCATTGTTGTGCCAAATAATTGCAGATAAACTTCATCTTCGAAAGTGAAGTAATTGTTTTTCAATATGAAGTGCTTCGCCTCTATGATGAAAGAGTCATTTAAGCGATTGGGTAAGGAATCTGCACATTTATGAAGCCAGAACTGTAATGCTCGTAGACCCAACTCGTGAGAAATAGATGTGTACAGCGAAACGACGTCAAATGTAAGCATGAAAGAATTTTTCTTGACTGATTTTGGCAAGCAGTGAATGAAATGAAATGTATCTCGACAATAGCTCCTGACTGACGGTATAATCAATTTCAGAATTTCATCCAAGAAATCACTCAAGGTACTGGTTGGTGCAAATCGACTCGACACAATAGGTCGGAATTTCAGATCTGATCGTGCATCTAATTCTATGGAGCCAGCCAAAACCATCAGGTTTAAATTTGGAAAAGAGAATACTGTGCTTGTGGAGTTTGGGTAATACATAAAGGAATGGTAATTTAGAATGGAATTTAGTCAAAAAATGATACTCTTTTGTCGTAACGATGCTTTCCACATAATTTTAAATGTAATTTCTTTGTATTGTAAACATCATGATTTTCGACCTTCAGATAAGTATTCGGATCCGAAAGATATTCATTTGGAATTCTTGATTTATAGAAAGAATAGTACATTATCACCATAGCACTACCTTTATCCGCTGAAGTAAAGTGAAGATTGGATTTGCTTCGTAATAATTGAAGAGCTTTGTTTTCTTCACGAGATAAATTAGTCTTTGGTTTACCACTACTAGGTTCCTGGAGTGATGACTGGGTGTTACTTTCCATTATCTCAATAAGATTGCTGATAATTGAGTGTTGCTACCTTTTTTGGGCACGAAGTCTGATTGCTGATAGCTTAACTTAAATTCATCAAGCACCTCTTCAGTGTCTATAAAATAATCCTGTAATCTGAGTTTACGTGCAAATTTATTAAAATTTACTTGCAATTTTTCTGTATTGCGTCGCGGAGTTGGGGTGAATTTATTCCCTCTCTGAAGGAGTTTTTTGCATTCAACACTTAAAACCTCCGTTGACAGGTTATAAACCAAAATCCGTTCATCTTTTATTCTAAAAAAGAATTATTGCTAAACATGTGCTCGTTACTGCTTTAATTTCTCTAAAAGTCATTATTCCAATTTTTGTAGTAATTTCTGTTATAATTTCTATCGTTGATATTTCTTCTCTAATTCCTTTCATTCGATCGAGGTTGAAAATTTCGGTATCGTTCATTTATATTACGTCGATATGGTTGCCTAAATTGATTGTTAGGTCTGTTCCAAACATTCCGATGTATATTGTTGGGAGGATCAATATTGGAAAAAGTAGGTAAGTTTGTTCTCGTGCTCTTGAATGGACTGTCCAATGGCAACAAATTTTTTCTGATTTAAAGAAATTGCTTTTTTTCATTCCAAATCAACTCGCTAATGGACGCCTCCTTTTGTACAGTCTCTGTCCAACGGACAATTTGTTCTTGTGTCTTTGCATCATTCACATTATTACCTATTCTGGATAAGATATCGTCATCAATTTTCTGAATATAATCTCTTTTAAGAGATGCGGTCAATCTCAATCTTGTAATTTCGTGTTCAGTCTCTTCTGACATCAGTTCTTTTTGCAAATTTCTTTCAAAAACTGTTTGTCCAGGAAAAGGATTCTTAAAGAACTTTTTAGGTATTTTCGGAATGTCCTCATTTAGTGCTTGCTCATAGATCAAAGCTAGAGATTCATTTCGGAAGACTTCGTAGTGTGCAAATTTCCGTTGATGAATTTTTTTCGTCCATTCCGAGTCCGATATGTCACACTGATGCCGGACTTGGCATTTAAAATCTGTTTTAATGCTGACAATGTCACTTTTTAAGTTTGTCATTTCTTCCATCATTTCATTCTTAAAAGTTGTCAAAACGAAGTTGTTGGTAGTATGTATAACATTAGTCAATTGGTCAATCTTAGATGACAGGTTATCTATCTTCTCTTCGATGCGTTCGACGTCTTCTTTCTTTGCCAAACCTTCTACTTGTGATACTCGAGTAGGTGCCATTTGCTTCAAAATTATGAAAAAAGAGAAAAAGCAAATGCTATAAATAATAAAATTTTTTTATTATTATATTTATGTTATTATGTTATATTTATTTCATTATGTCTTTATTATTTACAGCATTTGCTTTTTCTCTTTTTATATATATATATAACTTCGGACTCATACAAGAGACAGTCGAATATATAGTCCAGAAATAGGACCTTATTTATTAACCGTGTCATTCTTTTTAAAACCTATTCATCTGGTCAATGGCGAAAATTATCACTAATATATATATATATATATATATATATATTGTTTGTAAGTTTTTTATCTCAAGGCCTACAAGGCTTGATTGAAATTTTTCTGCTAATTTGTGATGTTCTTTAGTAGTAAGCCCATTCCAAATTCAAGGACAGTGCGGTGCAGTGATGAGTCATCGATGAGTCATCATGCTGACTCAGTCCCCCCCTCTGGAAGGAAGTGTGAGGGAGGTGGTCAAGGATGTGCTGGGAGGAATGGGTCCGTGAGGAGGAAACGCGTCCCCCTCCCCCTCCTGCCAAACTTCCAACTTTGGTGTTAGACATCGTAGAAAGTCGTGCAATAGCTCATTTGAAAGCTGGGAGTGAGAAAAAGGCCGTGAAAGGCTCAGTTTGGACTCATTTTCTTGGGTTTAGGGAGGAAAATGGCAAGAAACCGTCAGAGTTGGAAAAGGCAGGTGTTGGAGGTTTTGGGATGAGAAAAGTCGTTTTTCGGGCAGAAGGAGTGCTCGGATGGGAAAATAGAGTGCAAATTCGGACGTTTTGGCCAAAGTTGGGTCTAGGAACTTCTTCCCAACTCAATCGGAGAGAAAAAGTTCTGACCCCCCCCCTCTGAACAGCTACCTTCGATCTTGGCTTCTAGTGGACGGATTTTGTCGTGCCGTAGCTCGTTTGAAAGCTAAGAGTGAGAAAAATTCACTGAAACAAACGGCTTGTTCATATCTGTCTTCGTTTAGATGTGAGACGTCATTTAAGATTTTGGGACATTGGCGAAAAACGACAGAGTTAGAATTTTGGACGTTTTGGGCTGTAGCGCCAAAACGAAGCATCGGATGGGAAAACGGATTTCAGATTTGGAATCAGCGTGAAATTCTCTATCTGTATGGTGAGTTTCAAGGCAATCGGCGAGAAAAAATTTTCAACATTTTTCGAAAAAACGACAGAGTTAGAATTTTTGCGATGGCTGCCTACTGTAGAGCCAAAACGAAGCATCGGATGGGAAAACGGAGGCCAGATTCGGATTCAGCGTCAAATTCTACATGGAAATGGTGTATTTCCAGCTCAATCGGAGAGAAAAAATTTTCGCTGACGTCCCCCCCCTCTGGACAGCTCGCTTCGATTTTGGCTTCCAGTGGACGGATTTTGTCGTGCCATAGCTCGTTTGAAAGCTAAGAGTGAGAAAAATTCACTGAAAGAATCGGCTTGTCCCTATCTGTCTTCGTTTAGATGTGAGACGCCATTTAAGATTTTGGGACATTGGCGAAAAACGACAGAGTTAGAATTTGGGACGTTTTGGGCTGTAGCTTCAAAACGAAGCATCGGATTGGAAAACGGATTTCAGATTTGGAATCAGCGTGAAATTCTCTATCTGTATGGTGAGTTTCAAGGCAATCGGCGAGAAAAAATTTTCAACATTTTTCGAAAAAACGACAGAGTTAGAATTTTTGCGATGGCTGCCTACTGTAGAGCCAAAACGAAGCATCGGATGGGAAAACGGAGGCCAGATTCGGATTCAGCGTGAAATTCTGCATCGGTATGGTGAATTTGAACGCAATCGGAGAGAAAAAAATTTTCGCTGACGTCCCCCCCCTCTGGACAGCTACCTTCGATCTTGGCTTCTAGTGGACGGATTTTGTCGTGCCATAGCTCGTTTGAAAGCTGGGAGTGAGACAAATTCACTGAAAGAAACGGCTTGTTCATATTTGCCTTCGTTTAGATGTGAGATGTTATTGAAAATTTGGGAGATTGGTGAAAAACGACTAAGTTAGAATGTTTATGAAAATCGCTCTAGCGGGTGAAGCAAGCCTCGGACGGGAAATCAGAGACCAGATTTGACATCAGCGTGCCATGTTACACCTGAATGTCATTCATGCTATGTCTCCGAAGTGAAAGGAAGAAAGATGACAGAAGCAGTAAAGTTTACGAATGAATTTTGTTCACTACGTTTTCATCGACAAAGTCTTCGTGGTGTGATTAGAGACTACATCATCTCCTTTCATCATGAAAAGGCAGAATTAGAACTTGCTATCGCTAAAGGTTACTTCGTTTTCCAACAGCTCATGGACAGTTTGATGAATAAAGATTTGAAAAGACGATTAGTTGCAGAGATTGAATTTGAGAAAGTGACTGATGAACATGTAGGTGAACGTGTGGTGCTTTATTTTGCATCCTATTCTGCAGAGACGATACATGATCCCAAAGATTTCTATCAGCGACACATGGCAAAAATTGCATCTCGACTAGATTCATTTCATGAGCATGGATCCAACTTGCTCTTATGTCGCATAAAACACATTCATATTCAACTCAATGTGTTAAACTAGACTCGACTACAAGATTTGGGAAAAGCATTCATGAGTCAGACGTCCGCGTGCCTCCTTTTCCCTGCCGCAACGAAGTCAGGGGAGAAACGGAGGTCTCTGATTGGCTCACATAGTGTCAAATGTGGATTCGCAGGAGACTACAAAAGCAGACGTCTCCCCATTTTCTCTTCATTTCCTTCTCTTGACTTGGAAAGCGTGTGTGACTTGCTGAAGCCATTCTCCCCTCTCAACTTTGTCTGATCAATCCTGTTTGCACATTTACAAGTGAGTGTCATGACTGTCTGGCCTAAACCTTACCAGCATTTTAGAAGAGAGACGCAGGAGAGTGTGTGGCCGATGATTGTACAAGCTTATTTTGTTGAACCATCACCGCCACCGCCTCCACCACCTAGACGCTTTACCTTTCAGTCTTTTAGGGAATTGAAACTCAATTCGGGTCCTAAGCCCAAGACATTTAATTTACTGGTCGATGACGAAGACTTAGACTTTGGTGATAAGCTTAAATCCTGTGAACGCTCCAAAAGGTCCTCTTAAGGGCTGCCTCATATGTCACTGCTAAGCTAACAATTTTCTTTTCTCTGATGATCATGAATGTACTTAGTGGTATTCTTTCGTTACAGACTGCCATGGCCATGAATCCTACTCCAACTGCTGCATCACTGAATCCTCATCATCTCGAGCTGTGGAATCCAAAAATTGAAAAGGTAATTCACGGCTATCCTACCTACAAACAACAAGTGTGCTACAACGGTGTTCGACTCTATCTTCAAACGCCGGCGGTATACTTACCAAAAGTGGATACGGAAGTAAATCGTTGCGGTCAAAACCGGAGTATCCCTATTGATAATTGGTTGCGACAGCAGCTTGACATTTTAGAAGACTTTCTGAGGCGAAAGGCTCTTATTCCTACTGAACTATTACAGTTGTGGCCAGAAAAGAAAACTTCTTATTATAAACCATTGTATCGCGGCACTCGCTGCTATATTTTACAAAGCAAGTATTGTAAAGTCACTTCAGGCGTGACAATTGAACAGTCAGTTGAAACAGAATTGTCATCGCTAGGTGCAGGCTTTTATTCCTTTCATATTGAGGTGCCTGCTGTTTATGTGGGACCTCATCAATCTGACGGTAATTTGATTTCTCTCAATTTGCGCATTGCTCGAGTTCATCATCAACCTGAGTTAACAGGACTTGATCACATTGAGAAAGTCATTGATTCTTGTGTCAAAGAGTGTCAAGAACCTGTCACTAAACCTAAACGTCGTCGCACATCAAAGAAAGATGGTGCTATCACCAAAGAGAAATCTTAAGTATTGTAATCAGTTAGTATGTAGTGAATGTGGAAACCGCGGTCTTGCGCGTTATGTTCAAATAAAACATTGTCATCATGTTGTATGTATCTTTTGTTTTGTAAAGGACAGACATCCTTGTAAAGTTCCTGCTCAATGTATTATTTTGTAATGAAGTCTTTTTGATATTGTAGGTTGTCATCTTCATAGAAAGTGAGGGAACACCCATGCAGGAATTGAGTGCTATTGCAATGAGAGAAAGTGATCAAACTGTTGTTGGTGTATATCATAGATTTGCCTACTGTCCTCCACACAAAGACGAATGGTCACGACGTCATGTGCATGGACTTGATCCTTCTATTTTGATTCATATTGGATTTGTAAATGAAACGTTTTTGATAAGTGATTTCAAACGGTGGCTGTCAGGTTTTCATATTGTTAAGATACTAGGAAATGATTCTGAACGAGAAGCAACAACACTTCAGTTGCACATTGATAATTTATATTTACCATGTTGGGTAGATCGTGTAAGACAAGACTATCATATGCATTGTGATCAAAAGAAGTTTAGAGATGAAATGATTTTTGACATGACAATATGTTTCGGTGAGAGACATCACCTTTACAGACCACCATCTCATTGTAATACTAGAAATAAAGCTACCTACATTGCAAAACTCTCTTCACGCTGGCATTGTAGTCTCTATGACGTTTATGAACTGTATCTATATTATTGTCAACAGCATGGGTCTATGTAAAACATGTTTTTACTCCTTGTGAATGAATGAATGATCATTTTATGAAGTGTATTCTGTACTTGTGAATTTTGTCTGGTGTTGAATAAACTTACAGTGGAACATGATTGTTATTTCTGTTTTATTCATAGTGGAAGTCATTGAAGCAATGTGAAATCTATAGTTACATCGTTTATGATGGCGCATCGTACCTTAAGTAACCACATGTGTCATTTGACTCTTGATCAACAAGGATTCGATGGATTTTTACAAGATTGGAAACTCACATTTAAAATGAAGATGAATGATATGATAGTAGTGCTCACTGAAAGCCTTCCTCTCTTCAAAAGATTGATGGAGAGTTTACAACCTCAACTCGTTGCTTATATAGAGTTGAAAGATTTGCAAAAACCACTTCGTTTTGGATCTTATTGCACAGAATGGATTACTCTTAGTGATCAATTTTATGGTCGTCATATGGAGAAAATTATGGAGAGAATAGCAGAGACGTTGGAAGGAAATGCATACGTTAAACATATCATGATTCAACTGAGTGTGTTTACATCCACGACTTTGTTTGATGCGCGACACATTGTGTAGATGCAATAAAGTTTTCTTTTCACTGAGTATTTTGTAATGGTGTATAGAGCAACATGAGTCATTGCGCTTTGTGCATTACTATCGGGCTCTTCGTTAGATAAATGAATGCGTCTTTGTTCGAGAAAAGAGGCGTGTCACAACATGAGTCATTGCGCTTTGTGCATTAGTATCGGGCTCTTTGTTAGATAAATGAATGCGTCTTTGTTCGAGAAAAGGGGCGTGTCACAACATGAGTCATTGCGCTTTGTGCATTACTATCGGGCTCTTTGTTAGATAAATGAATGCGTCTTTGTTCGCTAGAAGGGGTGTGTCACTCAAGTCTTTGTGAGGACTAGAACGACTTTGTAAGAGGGAAGGTTTCCACCCACGCAGTCATAAGTTCACGTGCGATAACTCTTTGTCACATAACAAAGACAGGGAAAACGAGAAAAGAGAAACGCATGTGATTGGAGCTAGGTCTGCTTATAAAACGGACGACTGAGCGCATGGCAATCATTTCCGTCCTGGCGCTAACCATGCAGTTGCTCGAAGCCATCAACTCTCTGCTCTCGCACTGGGTACACTGAACTCCCTTACTTTACCATCGGATAAAAATGCTTTCAATCAAAAGATAACTCATCATGGAGAAGCCGTAACCATAAAAACTCCAAGTCAACGGATAGATTATCTTAAGATTATGTCAACAAAGCATGGAGTGGCCGTGTGTGTGCCATTAGACTATTGGACACGGTTACAATTCAATACTCTTGAAACATTCCTGAAAGAAAATCTCACCATTCCCAAAGAAATTGTTCGACACAATGGGAAGCGGCCACAAGTTCCCATCATGGAAAGACGATACATGTATGTGCATATGGATAGACACTGTCTCATCATCCATGAAAAGGAGGGCAGCGAATTCGACTTACTCAATTGCAAACCACTCCCCATTTCGGGAAAAGGATTCTACTCCTTCGAAATTAAAATTCAAACCATCTACATGGGTCCGCGCAGGGACGGAAGGTTGTTTACGTTGAATCCCTATCTTGTCTCCATCACCTTTAAAAATGATGTCCATGTTGATGATGATGATCAACTACAGTAACACTCTCCACACACACTGAGAACGCACCATCGGTCTTTATGAGACCACGGCCTAACGGCCACCGTATCAAGAAAGAAAATGTACACTCACCATGCCACACATGAACATGACTCTCTCTCCTTCTTTCTTAGGCATACCCTTCTTCACTCAAGTTTTAATCATGTGGAAATTATCAGCATGTTTCCATGTATCATGGAAAAGTCAGTGTGTTACATTTCATGATACGAAACGTCAACTTCAGATAACTCTAGAACGCTTTCATCTACGAAGGTTGCATCGCGCTATCCTATCCCACTCTTGCCGTGTCATTAACGTAGGAGACGGCATTGTATTTATTCGCATTCAAGAGATGATTCTACATAATGATCACTGCTACATTGTAATTCCAAAACCCTCATGGGAAAAGTATAAAAGGGAAGTTCACTCCACCCTCATGTCATTTGTGAGTCATGCTCCCCATCCGCATCATCAACGCCATGCGCGAAATGAATCTCAGAAGAGACATCGATTTAGAACAGTTGCATACCCATCTTCCCGATTCAGTCTATCATCGCGGTCGTCCGCAAATGTTGGTCATTCGCATGAGCAACGGTCGAAATCTTCAAATCTTTCGCTGCGGCAAAATCCAAGTCCTAGGAAACCTTTCTCATTTCGTGATGCAGTCCATGTGTTACGAAGTCGTCAAGAAAATGCGAACACTCATGCCTCATCTCCGCCTGAGTCCCCTGACATTGAAGAATATAGTAGTGTCTGTTCAATTGAAGATGTTAGTGAATCTAGCCAACATTAAAACCAGTAATCATTGTATATTTTATGAAACTGAACTCTTTCCTGCTGCTCTGATTCGGAAGTGGCACCCTGTACATATTGCAGTGTTTCACAACGGACATTGTATCATGACTGGTTTACGTGATATCAGTAAAGTAGATGACATTGTTAAATCTTTAATGCGTTATCTGTATGAGTCACAGTCAATAGAATCGTGTTAATCACATGATGCGTTTTGAATGAGTCATCGCAATGAACTATCGTCCACACACTTGTCGGTGAAAAGGTCACGCTGTCTGACGTGAGTCGCCATCGCTTTGTCTGATAAATAACGCCCACACACGTGTCGGTGAAAAGGTTGAACAAGACTGATTAGATTCATATGACTGGCGCCTTACTCCTTCATGAGTCAGAGCTATTTATAGACATAAGTCAGCAAAGTGGTTGATGTTTCCTAAGCCGAAGAAATTGCCATGATGTTACATGCGTTGATGAGGATGTTAACTTACAAACTCTAACATGGTTTTGACTTTATTTTATACTTTACCTATCTTGCAAATAGTGAAATACTTATGACTTCATTTTATATTTCACCTATCTTACAAACTGTACAAACAGTGAAATGATTTTAACATTAATTCAAACTTTACAATCATCAACTTTATTTCTAACTTTGCAAACTCTAACATGGTTATGACTTTATTTTATACTTTACCTATCTTGCAAATAGTGAAATACTTATGACTTCATTTTATATTTCACCTATCTTACAAACTGTACAAACAGTGAAATGATTTTAACATTACCGTATATACTCGCATATAAGCCGATCTCGCATATAAGCCGACCATCTAAAATTGCTTTAGAATTACCAGTTTTTGCAAAAACCCGCATATAAGCCGGTACTCAACTTATCTAATTTTACACTATATTTTTGGTTCATAGAAATTTGTTACTGTAAAGATGATAAATGCTTACTTTTATGTTACATACTAAAAGAAATAGAAGAAATTATACATCTTGATATGAATAAAGAAATTGTTTTTTTAATTTTGTTCTATTTATTCACAAAAAACTATAACATTTAAACATTTCTGTTTATAATCTAACGTAGTGTTCTTACAAATAATTACAACCCTTGAAAATCATTGTCACTATCGCCCTCATCGTCAGACTCACCAAACAGCTTTCTCCATTCCTCTTCTGTGTACTGAACATTGTCATCGTCCCACAGTACCTCATCTGCATCCTCTGGTTCCGCATGATCTTCTCTGTCTGAGGCTGTTTCCTGAGTCTCCTCCTGCCACAGGTAGTCGTCTTCAGTGCCATCTAACTTGTTGCTGATACTGCATTTCAGAAATGACTTTTGTACCATTTCTGTAGGAATCTCATCCCAAGCCGTCTTCACCCACGACACAACTGTAGGCAAGGAAGGTCGCTTGAAATTGCCTTTAGCAGTCTGCTCAGCTTTGCCTTCCGCCATCCACAGTGTCCACAGGTTTCTCGTCTTTGTCTTGAATGGCTTGTTTAGGCTCACATCCAGAGGCTGCAGCATGCCAGTCAAGCCTCCGGGTATGACCGCTTGAGTTGTCTTTTTCTCCTTGAGCTTCCTCTTTACCTTCTCTGTTAGATGAGCCTTAAATTGGTCCCAGACTAGCAGAGAAGGTTTCTTCAACAGGCCTCCGTTTCTCCTCACCCACACTTGATCGAGCCACTTCATCACTCCTTCTTCATCCATCCATCCTTTTGGGTGTTGATGGATGATCACACCACTGGGAAATTTATCCTTTGGGGGAGTCTTTCTCTTGAATATTACCATTGGAGGTAATTTCCCACCATCTGCAGTACAGGCCAATACCACAGTGAAATGAGTCTTCTCATGCCCAGTCGTCTTGATCAGTACAGTTTTTTCACCTTTTTTGTTGAGTGTAACTGTGCTGGGCATGTCAAAGCACATGGGTGTCTCATCCATGTTGCCAATTCTGTAGAGAGGGAAGTCACCAGCCTTTCTTTGATCAATAACATACTTTTGAAAATCCAAAAGTTTATGTTCATATTGTGATGGCAATTTTTGTGCAATTTTCGTTCTCTGCCTCAAACTTATAGAGTGTCTGTTCAGAAAACGTGTGCACCAACCTTTGGAAGCAGTGAACTCTTCATATTTCTTGGATTGTGCAATTTTGAGGGCTTGCAAACGAACTCCTAGCCGAGACACTCCATATCCATTTTGTCTCTGGGCTTCAAACCACTCAAAGAGTTCCTTCTCCATTTCTGGGAACTGTCCATGTTTTCGTCCTCTGTTCGCACGTTTGGCCTTAGGTGCAATATCCAGTGATGTATCCTTTCTCCATCGTCTGACATTGCTTTCTTCTACACCAAACTTTCTTCCTGCCTCCAGGTTGCTTGTTTCTTCAGCGACCTTTATCACTTTTAGCTTGAAGTCAGCAGTATAGGACATACGTTTTCTTTTTTCTCCAGACATGGTGTATTGCAGAAAAAAATTTACAAGTAAAATTGTCAAACTTCAGCACACTTTTAAATTCAGTGGCCGCGTGCTTACGTTTGCCCCATTGG
Source organism: Prostheceraeus crozeri (assembly GCA_907163375.1). Lineage (NCBI taxonomy): Eukaryota > Metazoa > Platyhelminthes > Polycladida > Euryleptidae > Prostheceraeus > Prostheceraeus crozeri. Next base: position 183,058 of record CAJQUW010005390.1, on the reverse strand, counting down.
TTTGCTGTTCTTCCATACGCCACGTGACCCTCGTCCCCCTTCCCACGCGCTGTACCAATTGGCCGCCTCTGTTTGAGCGTGTTATTTCTAAGAAACCAAACCGTGTACCAATGACGTCGGCTTCATCATTACCTCTAGCTTGGTTACGGCTCGCCACTGGTGACACACAACCAAATAAAAAGGCAGATAGCGATGAAAACGTGTAGCTGGAAAATTGGCATTAGTATCTGTCCTTGTGTTCATTTTGTTTTATACGCATATAAGCCGACCCCCTGATTTCAGCATTGTATTTTATACTTCTAAACTCGGCTTATATGCGAGTATATACGGTAATTCAAACTTTACAATCATCAACTTTATTTCTAACTTTACAAACTCCAACATAGTTATGACTTCATTTTATATTTCACCTATCTTACAAACTGTACAAACAGTGAAATGATTTTAACATTAATTCAAACTTTACAATCATCAACTTTATTTCTAACTTTGCAAACTCTAACATGGTTATGACTTCATTTTATATTTCACCTATCTTACAAACTGTACAAACAGTGAAATGATTTTAACATTAATTCAAACTTTACAATCATCAACTTTATTTCTAACTTTGCAAACTCTAACATGGTTATGACTTCATTTTATATTTCACCTATCTTACAAACTGTACAAACAGTGAAATGATTTTAACATTAATTCAAACTTTACAATCATCAACTTTATTTCTAACTTTACAAACGTCAACTTTATTTCTAACTTTGCAAACAGTGAAGTGATTCTAACTTCATTTATATTTCACCTATCTTACAAACTGTACAAACAGTGAAGTGATTTTAACATTAATTCAAACTTTACAATCATAAACTTTATTTCTAACTTTACAAACGTCAACTTTATTTCTAACTTTGCAAACAGTGAAGTGATTCTAACTTCAATTATATTTCACCTATCTTACAAACTGTACGTACAAACAGTTAAATGATTTTTACATTAATTGAAACTTTACAATCATCAACTTTATTTCTAACTTTACAAACGTCAACTTTATTTCTAACTTTGCAAACAGTGAAGTGATTCTAACTTCATTTATATTTCACCTATCTTACAAACTGTACGTACAAACAGTTAAATGATTTTAACATTAATTCAAACTTTACAATCATCAACTTTATTTCTAACTTTACAAACGTCAACTTTATTTCTAACTTTATAAACAGTGAAGTGATTCTAACTTCATTTATATTTCACCTATCTTACAAACAGCGACATGGTTATAATTTATTTTATACTTTACAAACGTCAACTTTATTTCTAACTTTACAATCATCAACTTTATTTCTAACCCTACCCATCTTACAAGATGATTAAAACTTTTACTTCTATCTATTGAGTGAGAATCCCATCTTTATGTCAAAAGGAAAAAAACACAGTATGTACATGATATGTTATTCATCATCACAACCGATTTTCATCACAGCCACATGCAGTTAATACTGATGGTAGCAGAAAACAAAGTTTTTATATCTCACATCACAGGAGAAAACAAAGTCACTGATATGCAGGGAGAAAACAAAGTCACTCATGTGCAGGAAGAAAACAACGTCAGGAAAACCAGTTGATATGTAAGTCATGAGATGAAGTGGTCAGGAGTTGGACGCATGTTACAAGGCACTCACTCACAACGCCCCATAGAAAACGCCATGGAGTAAAAAGCAAAACATCAACCACAACAGAGAGGAAGCATTCATCATCAGACATCGCCGGACGGAGGAGGAGAAAGTTTCTGTCTCTTGGGTGGAGGTAGATGAGAGTCTGGATGGCCGTACGGTAATGAGTGGTTAGGACTCATCCAGCATCGCTTGTCTTCCCAAGCTGAGAGACCTCGTTTCCTAAACGTCGTTGTTCTGACTTGATGCGACTGAGATTTTAAAATGGTCATTTCTACTTTTTTGATTTTAAGTGAATCTAAGGCATCTTGATAGTCCCTATGTGTCATTTTTCTAACGATTGACTTCGAGATGCCTTTCGCCCGTTTTATAGAAAGCTCTGAGGATTTTAGCTTCATGGAGTACATATTGGGGCGAAGCAAGATCATCTCCTCTATCTGTTTGCCGGCACACTCATCCTTAAAGCAGCCAAGCTTCGCTTTATTTGAGGTAGAGTAAAGCGGATGGTCAGTGGGATAGTTGGAACTATCAAACTTGGGTGCTAAATATTTTAAAATGTCTTCCTGCTTGACTTGGCTCGTGGTTGTCAAAGCTAGGAAGAAGCTGTCTGTATCACCTCCTACTAATTCCACACGTTGGAGAAGTGGACATGTCTTAAAAGTGTGGTAAAATAACTTGCACATTTCTAACTTGGAGTGATCCAAGACAGCTTGACCGACATAAATGGGCTTACAAAGTTCTACTTTAGATTTTAACATTTTAAAACCAGTGATGTCTTCGGAAATGACATCATGGTGGCACAACAACAGCATCATGGAGCGACATAACTTGATACTCGTTTCCGGATCAGTTACGATGCGATAGTCCATGCGCTTTCTTACATTCTCCATGGTTTTACCAAAGAGGGCATTATTCTTAAATTTAAAGAAGTCCTTTTCGAAAGGATTCTTGGATTCAGCCCGTTTCTTGCTATTAAATTCTATATACGGTTTTAGAAAGGGCTTCTGCCTAAACTGGATAGCGCGATGGACTTTATCAAGTTGCATCCCCATACCTAGATAGAATTTGAGGATGGAATAGTGCACGATGTAATGCTGCTTGTTCAATTAGGTGAGCAACAACTTCCTAGTGGGTTTATAGTTTAAGTCATTTTCCGCCTCATATTTCTTATTGTGTTCTTCCATAAAGGGAGAGAACATATCTGGACTGACTATGCCAGATTCGGGTGCGAGAGGAAAATCAGCGGTCCTATTCTTAATGCAGTCTGGATAGATGAGGTCGACTTCAAATAAATAACCTATGTCGGCCTCATCTCTCAGTGCCATGATGTGTGCTGGATTGGAGAAGTGTTCAATGTCATGGGGCTCTACCCATTGGAAGTCAGACTGTGGCAAAGGCTTGGAGAGTGCACTCCCATACAAATTATTTTGGTCTATGTACATTAAATGCGTGGTCGATCCTATGTCTCGGGTGTTGTTGACAACATGTTTGTTAACAAATGTCAAGCCACCCCTAATACCACGTTCAAATAACGTGTACATTCTTGCATCTTGCAGTAAATGAATGCTCTCTTTCGTCATCTTGAAGGCTGACTGATAGGACAGACCCGGCAGACTAACAAAATGAACGGGGTATAAAGCGTCCTGTTCTAATGTGACTTTCCTAAAAGTCTCAAACACGTCAGCCAACAGATAGACGTCTAATTTTTAGTAGGCAAGCATGTAGTCACCAAACGTGTGACACCTAAGTTCTAACCATGCTTGCTCCGCATGCCTATAATCATCCAGCGAACCGTCTTCACCCGTCAAATCATTTTTAAACTTATCAATGGACGGAAGGGATGTCTCCTTCAATGTATCCATTGAACTAAAATAACTATAAGGAAACACCCCTTTCCGTCGCATCAGACTGTCACTTATGTTGGGATAGTCTTTCTTTAAATGTTGAGTGAGGGGAAGTGTTTCTAAATTATTAGCCAACGCGGCTAAGGAAGAAGACATAAACTGGAAACTGTCTAGAAACTTTATGTCATAGAAGACAGGCTTCCCCTCCTTCGTCTTATCGACTTGGACTTTAGTAGTGATGCACATAAATTTTTCCTTACTTTGTGCAATCACTTTAGATGACCAGGATTTCATTTTACCGAATCCATGGCGAATGATGATGTGAGCATCATAACATTTAAAGTTATGAAAGATGACGGGGAGCGTTCGCCGTTTGAGCCTAAGTTTCATATTGCATTTACTGCATAAGGCAGACCTAAATTTACCACTGAGATGGCAATGGTCCCTCACTTTCTTATGTTGCTGATCATCAAAGGATGAACAGCAGCGGGGACATTCCGTGGTCTTATCAAATTTTATTTTATCGGCTTCTGTGAAGCACATGGGTTTCCTAGTTAGCTCCGTTTCATAGCGTTGATGAAAACGGGCTTTCCTATCTAAAAAGTTGAGGAAGTTTTCAACACACTCCTCGCCTTGCCACACATGCATCTTATTTTGGTTCCTATAATATGGATGCCAGACTTCATAGCAGGCAATGGCTGCTGGCTCATGACTTAGATCTTCTTGTTCAATATAACATTCAATGTCCGCATAGATGGTACATATGGGACTGAGCTCATTGCCGTTTTCTTCATACCTATAAAATTTATCTTTGGGCATGACTTCCATTTGAAGCTTACCCCGAGAGCACCACTCGTAATGCTCTTCAAAAAATGGTTTTGTCCTAAAGCGCCGTGTGCAGCGATCACAGTAGTAGAAATTGTTCCTATATGCAGTTTGATGATGGTATAACTTTGAAATTTTAGGAATGCCACAATAATGCCATTCTGGGTGGTTGTCGCTATAGACTAGGAGGAGATTGACAACCCGCTCGAAGTTACTTTGGCGATTATTATACCTAACGCCCTTCAGACCTTTTTCCCAGAGATGGACGACAATCTTAATATTATTCAATTTTTCAAATTGGGCGATGCCTTTAAAGTCTAATGTGTTGACATCTAACCCGTCAAACCTAAGCTCATCCTCCCATTCACGATAGTGAGTGATTCGTTCACGATGCACCCTTATATCATTGTAGTGAAGAATGGAGAGGACGGCATACTTGAAACACTGGGACTGACACTCTACATTGATGACAGCCTTTTTGTCAGCCAGTGCTTTGGGGAGGGTGAAACAACCACTCCCTTGTAAATTTTCTAAAAGATTAATTTTGATGTCTACCTTCTCTATCCCATCAAAGACCAGACCGCTGTCTCTTTCATTAAATTTATTTAAATTGCTGACGAGATAGGTCGCATGTCTCTCTACCCACTCGTTTACATCACCTATGAGATCAGCAGCACAGGAGGCTATCCTAATGGTCACAGTGGACTCTACTTCTCCCGTGCTACTGTCTACCTTATTGAAACGAGCAGTGAGATAGAACATGCCCTTAAGTAAAAATCTATCTAAGCTCGCCAACATTTGATGAATTAAGCCTATGTTATTCATCAAGAAAGGATGAATGTCCTGCACAGCTTCAGAGCTTACTAACTCATAATCGCGAACGAGCCTCTTAAGGGAAAACTTGCTCAGCCTTAGAGTGACGTTGTTGTCAGTGTAAAGCTCAGTGGAATGAGTGTGACAGAGTGTGTGCGAAGAAAGAACAAACTCTGTAGGAAAGGTCTTCTGACACGAAGAACAGGAAAAGCCGACGTGCGATGAAGAATGCTTCCTACCTGTTGTTGTTGGTGGTTGCCTCACACTGCCACAGGAACCGCCTTCGATGTGTACTCGCAAGTTGGTGCTGTTGTAGAACGTGCGTCCACAACCTTCACACTTGGGCCGTTGAGGGATCGGTCGGCGTGTCTTCTCCAGTTCTCCCTTCGCTTTTGGGCAGCGAGAATGCCGGTGTCGCCGAAGGCAGAATGGCCTCGCGAAAACCTGCCCGCAGTCCGTACAGCTGAGCTGTTGAGCCGTAGGTCCTTCTCTCTCCCTCACACCTTCCTCCTCGATTGCAATCTCCCTCTCCTCTCCGACGATCTCCAACTCCATTTCCTGCTCCTCCAACAATCTCTCCACCGACTTGACGGAGAGGAGAGGGAGGTCGGCCGCTGCAGGTGGTGGTGGCGATGCTGGGATAACGATGGGACGGGGGGGAACGTCACCATCCATGAGGTAGGCCGCCAAATCTGTTGAGAAAAAGAGAAAAGAGATTAGTAACATGATCAACATTTCAAGTTTGAAGTCTCAACCCCCTATTTCCCAATCACGATTACTTACCATCTAAAGACTGTAATTCCGGCAGTAAGGATGAACGCGGAGGAGGCAGGAGAGGGACACGAGCCGAGGGTGGAAGGGTCCTGGGCTTTGGTGTCGGAGGGACGTGATGGCGAGGAGCAGGTACCGGAGCTGGGACTGGCGCAGGGACGGACACAGGTACCGGAGCTGGTGACGGTGGAGGTGGGGCGATAACGATGCCCGAGAAACGGGTCGCAGCTTGGGCGGAGGTAGGTGAGCGGGAAGGTAGAGCCGGAAATTCCTCACGGTATTTCCGCCTCGCGGCTTCCTCCCACTTCTTCTTTTTCGCCATATCTGTAGAGAGGAAAGAGAGATTAGATTAGAGGTTGCGGAGATAATAATGATAGAGAGTAAGCTATACGGATACAGAAGTTCTAAAACATGACATTCCAACTCTCATAGGTGAGGATGCTTACACTTTCCGTGCCGCTCGTAAGCTTGCCCGATTGCTCCTTGGGGCACGGGTTCCCCATTACGAATACATTCATGCACTGAAAAAGAATGACAGCAAAGATGAGCAGAGGTAAATTTGGATTCGGTTTAGACATGAACAACATAAGGGAAGGGCTCTTGATTTTAATGAGGATGTCTACCCTAATGATCTTAGTAATAGAGTCAACCTTGTTACAAATACTTACATTGCTCGATGGTGGCCTTTTCCATCTCGACAGCAATGCGGTAGTTCTCAATTTTTGCAAACTCCATGGTAGATAGTCGATTGTAGATGATCAATGGTAGATAAATAAGACTTCAATCACTGAAAAGGAAAGATGAGAATTGTTTCATTTGCCTAGTCAACGTTTGGGAACATTCATTGAAGTGACATCTAATGAATTACATTTCCCTCTACTCCATATCATAAAGACTAACCTTTGTCGAATGGCTAAAGTACTCTGACCTGGCGAGAGAAAGCGTCACGTTGAGTATGAAGTCGAACGCCCAACATGAGCAACGGCTCAGAGGTTTCGGTCTAACAAACGACGAACAACCCGTGCAACGCAATCCCTCTACGGCAGTACCCGCCGTCCCGAAGGAACGCTCGAGCAAAGGAGGTATTACAGCGATGATATGTTTTATGAGCAGAAGATGTGATAGCAAGAGACTATTCAACTTGATAGCAAGTCAAAACAACCTGATAGCAGGAGCTCACCGACACTCACCTTGTGAAAGATAAATGTGAAGAGCAGAGCTGGTGCACTGCCTTTTAAAAGATTTTCCTAAGCGGTGAATGGATGAGACCTCTCGTCCAATCACAGACGAGCTAGAGTTCCCGATGTGCGCACGCACATTTGTAACGCGTTGATGAAATCGTGTTAGGCAAAAATGTTGTTTAGCAATAGACTCAACCATGGCACCTGAAGTCAATACATTGAAACATGATGATTGCACGATTCGTTTTCATCAAGAGTGCTTCGGAGGCTTAATACAAGGTTACATCCTTGAGTTTCAAAGGGAGGAGACAGAATTTGAGGCATGTTTAGACTACACACGAAAAATATTTACGGAGTTGATATCTTATTTCAAAGACAGTCTCATCAAGGCTCATTTAATTGCACATATCAATTACATTCATTTTCCAGAAGGTGAAGTAGCGGAAAGTGTTGATTTTCAATTTCGTTCCTATGGACAAGAATATGTTACTGATGCTTCTGAGTTTTGTACACGACATCTGCGGAAGATTATTTCTCGTATGGACAACTTTCATGGTTACGGCGATCATTTGCTTCTGAATAAAATAAAGCATATTGTCATTGCTATTAGTAAAGTGGGTTTCAATGATGTTGAATCAAAGACCAAATAAAGTATTTTTCATGACACTTGTGTTGTGCTTAACTTTCTAGTGCTGTAGCGAACACTGTTTTCATATAACATTCTAAACTCTCATTGCAATAGAAAACTGCTTTTAGTAAACCTGATGAAGCGAATCTAACAGTCATGGAGTTTGAATTTTCTAATAGGGAAACATTTCGCAACTGTCTCCAATAAAACTTTTAACACTGTGAAAGTTAGTTACAAGACAATCTACACTGTGCAGTAAAACCTTCTAAAACTTTCTAATGCTGCTGTGAGTTCGGTCAGTCATACAACGTCAATGATCAAACTTTATTTTCACAAACGTGCGTCGTAGTAAAATTATTTGACTATACTAGCGCTAACATTTATGGCATTTGTGTTTCATAAAACGCCATGATCAAATTTTCTAACTATACATCAACCTGTGTCGCAGTAAAAATATTTGACTATACTAGACTTTGCTTTTGCAAACCATGATACACTTTCTGATTAGACTTACGAATAAACCTTCAATGATCAAACTTTCAAACTATACATCAACCTGTGTTACAGTAAAACCTTTGTACGACACTGACAAGAGCTTGTTCACTAGCAAAGAGAGAAGTCTGTGACGTGTTGCGTGTGGTGCATGAATGTCCTCCCTTCATTCCATTCATCAATTCTGCTTGTCTCTATCACGGAGACGAAAAATTGCAAACATGACGCAGAGAGGTTTCACAAGGATTACCATTGCTCACGTCCCGTGCAGCTACGGACTTCACCGCTGTCTCGAAATCACCCACAGGAAGTATCACACCGAAAATCGTGCACCGTCCATGACTTGATCGCCAGACATGAAAACCGGTGGAGTTGGTAAGAGGTTGACAGACTTTGATCAGCTTGATAGCAAGCCGTAGAGAGCTTGATTCACCAGCGATTTGCAATGGAGATGTTTAGAGGCCACCCATGACAAGATGGCTAAGACTCAACCGATTGGCGTTCAAAGTGCTACGTTGAGAACTGTGTCAAATGCCCAACATGAGACATGAGTTGTCCCAGCGGTTACGGTCTAAACTATGACACACTCCCTTGCCACACTTATCACTACGGTATCATCCGCCGTCCCGAAGGAACACCCTGTCAGTGGAATATTACAGCAAAACTCTCCGTGTCTTGCTCGCTTTCAGTGAAAAGCTGCTTAGTCCATATGTAGCTCAGACATCATTAAAAATCATCTAGTTGACTTCAGCAGGGTCGAACACCCCAGAAAACCTCCAAAATTAGTGAATTTAAATTTTTCAACTTTTTAGCTTTACTTATGAAAATTTATAAGTAGTCTATCACTTAGGGCAGGTCAATAGCGACCGAACCTTTTTTGAATCAAGTCAAACGGACTTGTAGAAGCAAAGTTACAAGCCTTTAAAGTTTTGGAGTCTTTTATGGCCTGGAGACGAAGGCCATCTCCTGGCGAACCTCGAAGTCTGACGCCTTAGCTGATATCAGCAATGAAATTTTCTAAGTCGGTTTCTTACAGAAACCCGGAATTTGGAATGTCCGAAGCTATCATCGGAGCTCAGAGAGACGACCTACCTCTGACAATCGCTCTCGTCTGAATGACAAGTCTCCGTCGGTTCCCAGCTTATATAGTATGTGGCGATCAGCTGATGACGTAATACCCATCATCCAAACACTTAAAACGCTTCTATCATCGATTCTGGAGGTCCGATTGAGCTGGAAATATACCATTTCCATGTAGAATTTGACGCTGAATCCAAATCTGGTCTCCGTTTTCTCATCCGATGCTTCGTTTTGGCTCTACAGAAGGCAGCCATCGCAAAAATTCTAACTCTGTCGTTTTTCCGAAAAATGTTGAAAATTTTTCTCTCCGATTGACTTGAAACTCTCCGATTGACTTGAAACTCACCATACAGATAGAGAATTTCACGCTGACTCCAAATCTGAAATCCGTTTTCCAATCCGATGCTTCGTTTTGGCGCTACAGCCCAAAACGTCCCAAATTCTAACTCTGTCGTTTTTCGCCAATGTTCCAAAATCTTAAATGACGTCTCACATCTAAACGAAGACAGATATGAACAAGCCGTTTGTTTCACTGAATTTGTCTCACTCTTAGCTTTCAAACGAGCTATGGCACGACAATATCCGTCCACTAGAAGCAAAGTTGGAAGATCGGTGCCGAGGGGGGGGGTCAGAACTTTTTCTCTCCGATTGAGTTGGGAAGAAGTTCCTAGACCCAACTTTGGCCAAAACGTCCGAATTTGCACTCCATTTTCCCATCCGAGCACTCCTTCTGCCCGAAAAACGACTTTTCTCATCCCAAAACCTCCAACACCTGCCTTTTCCAACTCTGACGGTTTCTTGCCATTTTCCTCCCTAAACCCAAGAAAATGAGTCCAAACTGAGCTTTTCACGGCCTTTTTCTCACTCTTAGCTTTCAAATGAGCTATGGCACGACTTTCTACGATGTCTAACACCAAAGTTGGAAGTTTGGCAGGAGGGGGGGGGGTCAGAACTTTTTCTCTCCGATTGAGTTGGGAAGAAGTTCCTAGACCCAACTTTGGCCAAAACGTCCGAATTTGCACTCCATTTTCCCATCCGAGCACTCCTTCTGCCCGAAAAACGACTTTTCTCATCCCAAAACCTCCAACACCTGCCTTTTCCAACTCTGACGGTTTCTTGCCATTTTCCTCCCTAAACCCAAGAAAATGAGTCCAAACTGAGCTTTTCACGGCCTTTTTCTCACTCTTAGCTTTCAAATGAGCTATGGCACGACTTTCTACGATGTCTAACACCAAAGTTGGAAGTTTGGCAGGAGGGGGGGGTCAGAACTTTTTCTCTCCGATTGAGTTGGGAAGAAGTTCCTAGACCCAACTTTGGCCAAAACGTCCGAATTTGCACTCCATTTTCCCATCCGAGCACTCCTTCTGCCCGAAAAACGACTTTTCTCATCCCAAAACCTCCAACACCTGCCTTTTCCAACTCTGACGGTTTCTTGCCATTTTCCTCCCTAAACCCAAGAAAATGAGTCCAAACTGAGCTTTTCACGGCCTTTTTCTCACTCTTAGCTTTCAAATGAGCTATTGCACGACTTTCTACGATGTCTAACACCAAAGTTGGAAGTTTGGCAGGAGGGGGGGGACCCGTTTCCTCCTCACGGACCCATTCCTCCCAGCACATCCTTGACCACCTCCCTCACACTTCCTTCCAGAGGGGGGGGGGCTGAGTCAGCATGATAACTCATCGATGACTCATCACTGCACCGCACTGTCCTTGAATTTGGAATGGGCTTACTACTTTCTTTGTGTTGATTCTTTTTACTGATCTTCGTATAAAAAACTTACAAACAAAATTGATATCAATAAGAAAAGAATTGACTGTAAAGTTGATATATATATATATATAAGAAAATAAGTCCAAAAGAAAACTATTAATTACTGAGTATTTATCCCGACCGGTTTACGTCCCTTCTAGGGACTTTTCAAGGGATGAATGATTTATTTTTTAAAAATTAGCATCAGAGCATTCTTATACATAGAAATTGGTAAAAAATCTGTTAGTAAGGGATATACTCTCTTCTACCAGTGTATTGGTCATGGTAGGAAGATATCCTTTCCAAATACCTTGAGTCTACATCAATATTGTGCCAATTAGTCCTTCGCCAATTTCGTTGTTTATTATTGTTTTCAAAATGTTGAACGTTTTCACGTTCCCTTGTTCGCCAATTATTGTCGCGACAAGCACATTGATAGTTGAAAGTTTGTTGATTAGTTCTTCTGTCATTGTTTTGCCGTTTTTTATTGTTGCTGTAGCTTGATTGTTTCTTTGAAAAATATGATGTAGCAGGTGAGTCTTTCGATACACATTTCCGATCACTATTTATTGATATTAAATGTCTGTCTGATTCAAAAAAATGTCTTTTATTATCCCAAATTATTTTACTTCTTTTCTCCTCATTGCTGATTATTTCACTCCATTGATCTTTGCGTAACTTAGCTTCTTCTTCGTCGTAGCATGCGTAAAAATATTCAATCATATCATTATCGATTCTTTCCACAATCTTGGTCTTAATTTCTGATACCAATTTTAATCTTTTAATTTCGTGTTCCGTTTGCTTAATGCTTTGTTCCTTTCTCAGTTGCCTTTCTTTTTCATAGTGTTGAGTTACTGGGATTTTAAATAATTTCTTTGGTACTCTTTGAACTTGTTCTTCTAAAGCTTTCTGGTATATTTCTGCGATTGCTGCGTTCTTATATGATTCATAAAATGAGAATTTCCTTTGTTTAACTTTCTTATTCCAATCAAGTTTTTCATTTGTTAATCGTGTTAATTTCTTGTTGATTTCAGTCATTTCAGTTTTTATTTTCTCTCGAAATACTTCGGTTTCTTTTGTTTGACTTAGTATTTCTTCTTTCACATTATCCTTCATACTTTTAATTTCTTTAGTTCGTTGTTTAACCTCTTGCATATCCAATTAAATGTCTGAATAAAATGTACTTAAAATTCTATGTATTGAATTCATTGTGTTTGTTAATCCGTTCAATTTGTCATCTAGATAATCAATTCTCTGTAATATACCCTGTGCTTCATTCCTCGTAACCAATTAACCTCGGGATAAATCCTCAGTAATTAATAGTTTTCTTTTGGACTTATTTTCTTATATTTATCGCCCATTTTTGGTAACTTTAATTTTGTCTTATTTTCTGACAAAAATGGATGCCAGAAGAGTACAATTGGTTACGAGGAATGAAGCACAGGGTATATTACAGAGAATTGATTATCTAGATGACAAATTGAACGGATTAACAAACACAATGAATTCAATACATAGAATTTTAAGTACATTTTATTCAGACATTTAATTGGATATGCAAGAGGTTAAACAACGAACTAAAGAAATTAACAGTATGAAGGATAATGTGAAAGAAGAAATACTAAGTCAAACAAAAGAAACCGAAGTATTTCGAGAGAAAATAAAAACTGAAATGACTGAAATCAACAAGAAATTAACACGATTAACAAATGAAAAACTTGATTGGAATAAGAAAGTTAAACAAAGGAAATTCTCATTTTATGAATCATATAAGAACGCAGCAATCGCAGAAATATACCAGAAAGCTTTAGAAGAACAAGTTCAAAGAGTACCAAAGAAATTATTTAAAATCCCAGTAACTCAACACTATGAAAAAGAAAGGCAACTGAGAAAGGAACAAAGCATTAAGCAAACGGAACACGAAATTAAAAGATTGAGATTGGTATCAGAAATTAAGACCAAGATTGTGGAAAGAATCGATAATGATATGATTGAATATTTTTACACATGCTACGACGAAGAAGAAGCTAAGTTACGCAAAGATCAATGGAGTGAAATAATCAGCAATGAGGAGAAAAGAAGTAAAATAATTTGGGATAATAAAAGACATTTTTTTGAATCAGACAGACATTTAATATCAATAAATAGTGATCGGAAATGTGTATCGAAAGACTCACCTGCTACATCATATTTTTCAAAGAAACAATCAAGCTACAGCAACAATAAAAAACGGCAAAACAATGACAGAAGAACTAATCAACAAACTTTCAACTATCAATGTGCTTGTCGCGACAATAATTGGCGAACAAGGGAACGTGAAAACTTTCAACATTTTGAAAACAATAATAAACAACGAAATTGGCGAAGGACTAATTGGCACAATATTGATGTAGACTCAAGGTATTTGGAAAGGATATCTTCCTACCATGACCAATACACTGGTAGAAGAGAGTATATCCCTTACTAACAGATTTTTTACCAATTTCTATGTATAAGAATGCTCTGATGCTAATTTTTAAAAAATAAATCATTCATCCCTTGAAAAGTCCCTAGAAGGGACGTAAACCGGTCGGGATAAATACTCAGTAATTAATAGTTTTCTTTTGGACTTATTTTCTTATATTTATTGCCCATTTTTGGTAACTTTATTTTGGCTTATATATATATATATATATATATATATATATATATATATATATATATATATATATATAGTGAAAAAATGTATTAAAAGCAAATGTTGAATATATAAATAACTAAAATCCAAACACTAGAATTCCAAATTAAAAATGAACCACCTTATGAGTGCTGATGCATTTCGTTGACTTTAGTCAACTTGTCAAAGCACTAAAATGATTAAGCACTAATTGATGTCCATTTTAGTTTTTTGACAAGTTGACTAAAGTCAACGAAATGCATCAGCACTCATAAGGTGGTTCATTTATAATTTGGAATTCTAGTGTTGGGATTTTAGTTATTTATATATATATATATATAAATAAGCGATTGATTTCGAGATGTACAGGGTGAGTCAAAAAAAACGTTATTTGAAGTTTGTGAAAAATCTATCTGAATTGTCATTCTGATTTCTTTCTCAAGTTGACTGATTGAATTTCTATGGTTTTATTTTCCATATCCAAGCACCAAATCAATGCTCTAAGTTCAAAAAATTCGAATTCATATCATCGAACGAATGGCTTCTGTACATAGTTTATACAAGTGTATGTACAAGTATTCATTTAGTGCTTCATTCATGCCAAACTATGATGGAAAGGAAGGCAAGGCTTGTTGCATGGGCGGTTACATTCAACAATGTGTCCGAAGCAAGGAGAAAATACATGGATGAATTTCATGAGGAAGCCCCACCTCCACCGACAGTCCATCGTTGGATGAAGAAATTCCTTACGTATGGGGATATGAATAAGCGTGAAAATGGAAGTGGTCGTCCAGTGACGGCTACAGGTGACGATATCTTTACCTCCATCGAGCCGATAATTGAAGATGACCCGAACGTTTCTACGCGTCGCATAAGCAACACGCTTGGAGTCTTGCAAAGTAGCGTCGTTCGCTGTCTTCATAAGAAAAAGTATCATCCCTATAAGCCAACCTTCGTCCAGGAACTCTCAGATGACGATCACGACCGACGTCTCGAATTCTGTCAATGGATCCTCAATTCCTCACTTCAGCATCCTCAATTCCATCTCCGAATAGTTTTTTCCGACGAAGCTGTCTTTCATGTGAATGGAACTGTAAATAAGCACAATCTGCACTACTGGAGCACTGAGAACCCTAAAGCTTTCGTCGAAAAGCTTCATGACCGGAGATCTGTCACTGTATGGGCCATGATAGACCATACTGGAGTGCTGAGTTGCGACATCAGTGAACTAACGATGAACAGCGATCGGTACTACAATGTTCTGAAACAGCATGTTATTCCCTTCTTGCGACGAAACGAAAACCAGAGCAGATTCTATCAACAGGATGGAGCCCCTCCCCACTACAGCAACGCAAGTCGAAGAATCCTCGACGAAAATCTGACGGGTCGGTGGATTGGTCGAAGAGGACCAGTTGAGTGGCCACCCCGTTCTCCAGACCTTACTGTTTGCGACTTCTTCCTGTGGGGAGCGTTAAGAGACCGAGTGTATGCGCGACTGCCAAGAAATACGAGTGAACTGACAGCCTGCATTCGAGAGGAAATTACTTCTTTCACATCTAACGCCTGCATGAAGGCCTATGACTCATTTGTTCGACGATGCTCTCTTTGCATTCAGCAGGAAGGTGCTCAGTTTGAGTCGCTGTTGTAACCACAGCTTGTGAGGAGCAGCTTTTTCAATGTTCATAACCGCCTGTTGTTGCATTTTATTGTAACTTATAATAGATATCCCACAAAAGGTAAATAACGTTTTTTTGACTCACCCTGTAGACATCGCAATAAGCATTTGCTGGCAAAGACCTGACTTTTGACCTTTATTCACTTCAGTATTTAATGCAATGATTCCATGTTTGTCTTTTAGATCTGGCTGACGATTGTATTGGACACAATACATGAAACTCTGAGTACCGCTACAAGTTGTTTTTTTCAATTACGGTATATATATATATATATATAAATATGTAAAGGTTGGCAGCAAATCATTATCTAGGCAAGTGTTGTTGTATGAAATATCACAATCGATCTTATTAACTTTTAGATAGTGATGTTCCATTTGTCTATAGAGTTTCTTTTCGTGAGTTGTTAAAAAACGCAAAATACACTTTGATAACTATTTTATAATCATGCAACCGGTACTTCGGACTGTTACAACGTCCATCCTCAGGGTTACAAAAATCTACTTGTACTAAAATTTACAAATGTCCTTAAGATAGTAAATATTTAAAATGAAGCTATGGAAAGTATAGCACAAAATCACTAAAAGGATATCTGAATATGGAAATATAGAAATAGGAAATAGAGATGAGTTGCTTGCTTCCAAAGAAAAACATAGACATAAAAGATATTAAAATGTGTGCACAAAGTGGCTACATGACCATTAGTCGGTGGGTCAAACTTTGATCTTGTTTATTCAGGATCGATTTGCTCATACTTGCAAACAATGAGTACCCCAAAGTTTAGTTGAAAACATGCTTCGAACATTTCTCAAACGAAAAGATCAGAACAATGTGACCAATGACGAATGTGAAATAATATTTTACTACCGAAGCCAGTGGACGTCAAGTTCAATTGCTGAGGAAAAACGCTTGAACAAAATAATAACGACAAATGTGAGTCCTACGAATGACACGAACAAAATCAAACTCAGAATCTATTACAAAATGACACGGTTGCAGCACATATTACAAAACACTAATCCGTTCAAAGGAGTTAATCACCATATTGTATACCAATTTCATTGTCCGTCTGACGAATGTAATAGCGTCACATACATTGGCTATACAACAAACACACTCACACACAGATGTCAGCAGCACAATATGTCAAATGGATCAATCAAATCCCACTTGTTAACACACAAAAACATCAAACCAGGCTATAAACTAATAGAAACAAAAACAAAAGTAATTGCCAGATATAACTTCAAAAAAGACTTGGAAATTGCCGAAGCCCTCCTGATAATAGAACATCAACCGATCCTGAATAAACAAGATCAAAGTTTGACCCACCGACTAATGGTCATGTAGCCACTTTGTGCACACATTTTAATATCTTTTATGTCTATGTTTTTCTTTGGAAGCAAGCAACTCATCTCTATTTCCTATTTCTATATTTCCATATTCAGATATCCTTTTAGTGATTTTGTGCTATACTTTCCATAGCTTCATTTTAAATATTTACTATCTTAAGGACATTTGTAAATTTTAGTACAAGTAGATTTTTGTAACCCTGAGGATGGACGTTGTAACAGTCCGAAGTACCGGTTGCATGATTATAAAATAGTTATCAAAGTGTATTTTGCGTCTTTTAACAACTCACGAAAAGAAACTCTATAGACAAATGGAACATCACTATCTAAAAGTTAATAAGATCGATTGTGATATTTTATACAACAACACTTGCCTAAATATATATATATATATATATATATATATATATATATATATATATATATATATGTATGTATATATATATATATATGTATATATATAGTAAAATAAGATGAGAACTCAAAGAAAAACTCCAGATTTGCAAGCACAAGCACTTTCTTATCTTCAGGTGCTTCGCTGAACAAGGAACAATATCATAATATATAACATATTATATATATATGTGTGTGTATGTGTGTAATATATTGTCTTCTCCTAGATCGCCTTCCGCTTCATGGAGTCCAATCCGTAGTCCTTTTGCTCTTCCGGTTGTCATTTCTTCTGACAATGTGTCCTGCCCATCTCCATTTTCCGATCTTGATATGGCTTCAGATTTGTGACTTCTTTCATAGAATGGGAGGCAAGGTTTCCTCTGATGTTTCAATGTCGTCGACAAAGGTTGCAGTGCGGTGCAATTTTTCATAGAACTGTTTGATTATTTCTAGAATCTTCTCTTGGTCCGTGATTTCGTTTCCGCTTTTGTCCTTTAAGCTGATTACGAGTATTTCTTGTTTACCTAATTCAATGCTCTTTTTCATTTTCTTCAAACTTCTGTTTTCTGAGATTGTCTTTTCAATGAGTTTCACATTTTTGCTTCTACTGTGTTATCTCAATTTCAATCTTATGACTTTGCACAGTTATGAATAGTGAATTCGACTGACGGCGTTGTCTCTCTTCCAATTTCTTCCTTTTGTCAGGAGATCATTTACTTCAGTAGGAAGGCTTGTGTCATTTTCCTTTTTTTGCTCTGCCAGCAATTTCTAAACTTCATCGTTTAGTAACTGCGATGATTTTGGCATTGTGTTGATTGATATCCAAATCTTCTTGATTCGCCTCTATTTCCTTGAATCTGTTTTTCAACATGGCATGAAATCGATCTTAGCTGACTCTTAGTTGGTTGTAGTTTGGTTTCCATGACTTTTTAAGTTTCTTTGCACATTCATGCTTGGTGTCGATCTCCATTCTGAATCTCAGCATTCTATGGTCACTCCCCACATTTACTTGATTTAGCGTAGATATATCTTTGATGTGATGCAGTTTGTCGGTAAGAATGTAATCAATTTCATTTTTAGTTCTGTCATTGGGCGCTCTCCATGTCCATCTTCTTTTAACATTCCTGTTGAAGAAAGTGTTGACTTTAGGTTTTAAGACTAGCGAAATTTATCAGCATTGATCCTCGGCTGCTTCTCGCTCCAAGGCCGAATTTCCCTATACATGTTTCGCTTTCAATACCGACCTTCGCGTTGAAGTCCCCCATCAAAATAGTTGCATTTTGTTTTCCGTATGCTAGTATCCTTTCTATGTCTTCGTAGAATTCTTCGACTTCATGACTGGAAGTAGACGCTTACTCTTGAATCACCTTTGCCTTGAAGTTTTGTGAAGTTTAATGGTGATGCTGATTATCCTTTTAATGCATCATCAAACGTTGTTATTGTTAATACTGAGCTGTTACTATGTATGTCTAAAATGCACTTTCTCTAAGGACTCAACATAATTCATGAACATAAAATAATTGTCTCAATTTATCTATTGAATATCTCGGTTATTATCGCAAACCACTGTTTCCGCTTAGTGTCTGTCAGATACGTGTGCTCTCGGAATGTATATAGCGTGAATCAATCGCTTTCTATCAGTTAAGTGCACGTCGTACATTACAGCACAGGTATCGCAGCATGACAGATGAAATAGAAGAGCTAGAATATCAATACAGTCCATCACGCTGGTCACATCGAAATTTAAATTCAGACAAAATTTTGGAAGATCATCTTCACGCATTATTGAAGGAAAGTGAATCAGCACGTAATCTTCTCCCGACTTTTCTGAAATGGTATGGACCTAGCGCTGAACAAAAGTTAGAATGGACCTTTCCAAAGGAGCTCCCAGGTGAAGAAAAATCCTGTCAACTTGTCAAAACAGTCTTTGTGTATATCCATGGCGGCTATTGGCAGGTAATTAGCATCAAATAAATGCAGTGTGCACAGCATATAGTCATTTTAAAACTTACTCTTTGAAATCACGATTGAATAAAGTAAAGACACGACAAATGCTCTCATTCAAAAGTGGAGAGTATAGCATTGTCAGTAGTTTAACATCCTGGCATGCATTCTAATGCAGAATGTTGTAGCACAAGAGCAAAACTTTGTCTCCTGAAACGTCGTGTCTTCATTTTATTAAATCGTGATGTTAAGGAATGGCTTTTTCAAAATATCATAGAGGAAAAGCATTTTTTGTCGGTTCACAGACATCTTGCAGTACAAAACTTGAGATACCTCAAGGCGGAAATTACATATATTTCACCCGCTTCATATCAAGTCGTCGTCAATACGCTTTCTTTCACAACGTTGCGTATGAAATTTGTATTAGCTACTCCTCTTCAACCGTTGTGCAAAATGTTGTTGATATATTTTTGTGCATTGAGTTTGACTGCATTTTTGCATCGTGTCTACTGATCATAAAATTGAGGACCAAATAAACAAGGATGCCTATCACTTTTTTACATACTCGTAGAAACGATTGTAAATAACAATATCGTCGTGATTCTGGCAATTACACATTGCAGTGAATGTTTGGCCATATACTTCTTTCAGCCGGACTTTGAGGGTCTGCATAATAACGGATGGTCGTATTATTGATTGAAGTAAGAATGCTCAACTCCAATAGCATGCACTGGATCGAAGACGGGCGACATTGGTGAGCTTGTACGTTGACGGTAGCATATACAGACTCAGTGTGCACCTGGAAAACCATAGAACAAGTTGCAAAACTTTCCCTTCATTAGCGTGAAATCCGTGCTACCTGTAAAGAGAATATCACGAATCATGTCAAGAAGAAAGCATTTTAAGAGGTCATTCGTGGAACAGTCAATAATAGTGAAAGAAGGTAGCATCAACGGCTGATTTTGTGAAATCTCTACTTTAATCCTCGTTCCTTTACTAATTGTAATTACAAAAAGGAAATTTGCCGGCTAAGATCGACTCAACAAATTTTTTTGCGAATTTTGGATTCAGTATTTATCGAACAGTTTTCGGTAGTGTAGCAGGTCATTCCTCTGCTCAAAGCAGAGTGGTGATAGAAATTTACCAACAGTGATTTAGAAAGTTCATGCATCTTTTATTGCCGAAAAATTATGATTAAAATCTATAATAATTAACATACCATGTGCTTCTACAGAAGATGTTTGCAAAAACGATTGCTTCTTTTCATATCAAGATGGTGGTGGCAGCGACTTGTAGAATTACTTCTTCGATAGCCTAAAACAAGTGATATTAAGCCGTCAAAAGGCAGTTTTTGCATCGATGAGCATCACTGTGGCCTACGGCAAAAAAGAACCTATGGCAAAGATTGCAGTTTGAATCAGATGTCCCAGAAGGCCTACTATGTAAATAGTATATTAGATATTGAGTTTAAAAATGGAAACAGACCTGAATAGCTACTATTTCATCCAATACGGTCTACCAATTTAAAGCATGGTTGGGCAAAAACCTGGGTCGGATTTGACCCCAAGCTTTTCCACAAACTTGGGCTTAAATCCCAAGACCCAAATCCAAGGTTGAAGTTTTTAAAATCTACACCTTCTTTAGACGTCACATCTATCGCTATTCCTTTATTGTGTGATGTCTCTAGTGTCCTATTGTCCTATTTGGAAATCCGCTCAAAGATGAAACTTTGACTTCAAAAATTAAGAGGTCCTCCAATCGAGTTGTTGATTTCCAACGCTGCATCCTTTAAATCAGAGAATTCCGTATCTACATGCAGGAACTGGGGTGTAAGAGTGATCTACAGGTGCGCAAATAAACCAGGGTTGGCCGGTAAAACTATTTTTCCAGCATTACTACTTAAGTTTTTGGGTACATACAATATAAGGGATCATCGTCACTCCTTACTATATTGATGAACGTAAGTTGCAATAAGTTCACTTTACTTTTTCATCATTCGATAAACATTTAGGCCTGTATTTTCACAATTCAAACCTATCAATATCGCATTTCAATCAAGAATATGTTCCAAGTAGCTTATAGGTGTAAGAATATGAATATTATAAAAAATATTGCTATAAAGCTGCTGTACATTATTCTTCTAAGTGTGCACGCATTTTGTTGCTTTGCGAATTTCATTCATTGTCAGATGCAACAGACGTCCATGGAGGAAGGAAATTACTTGGCTCTATACGCGTATAAAAGATCGAAAACAGGCATTCCATGAAGCTAGAAGGGTAGGAAAATGTGGCCGAGGTCGAAATCTGGCCTCGGATTTCTACGATTAACCTCCCTGCCGATCTCATAGAATAGCTTGTCTTCTAAATCTGTGGCAAATGTCCCATACCCATTGTGATTACACGAATATTACTATGAAATTTATCCTTCACACCCAGAAGGACTAGATTGAAAATTTTGCCCTTCAATATTTTTCATGACATGGTAATTTACCCTCAAATATTTAGAGGATAAGGCCATGTTAAATGAATTTAATACCGAAAGTAAAGTCTTGATTTTAGCTCGAAATATGGAAATTTCAAGAACTTTAAACAAACTTGCATATCACAATAATGTCAAAATTGCTTGTCGCTCTCAGATTCTATTAACAAGATCAATTTTACAGCTTACTGGACATGTTCTCTTGTTGAGATTATAACTGAAGCTGTTCAGACATACATTATACCTCACTTTATCAAGATTGCTAATGCGAACTATGTTCTTTAATTATTATTTGTTCTTACAAATCATGATTTCATGCTACAGTCACAAGCATTAGTACATTTAGTATATTTCTAAAATAAGAAGAAATGTATCCTAAGTGACTGTTGCACATTGCTTGATTTGGGAGGTGAGATTTTCCGGTGCAGAGACTTTTTGATAGTGTTTTCTCTGCGTTCATGAGACCTGGGTTCGAATTTAGATCTGATGAAACCTAAGCCACAATTAAAATATACTCTACATTCTTGCTGAACACTCAACACAGAGGAATGACAGTTGGATGGAATTATTGAAGCTCGTCTACATGAAGAAAGTGGTAAATGCTTAATTTAGTTCTATGTATAAACCAGTTATATTCATATATTTATTTTCATTTTTTCATTCATTTGATGATAATTCTGCGAGCATCCAACAACTTCTGCTACATGAACCAAAGAGTCAAAATGGTGCTGAAGTCTACATTTGTTCTTAAATCACAAGAAAAGGGCAGAGCAATCGTAAAGAAAGACAACATCGTTTGTCGTTCGTCATAAAAACATATTATGTGGTTCCATCACAGAATGAATGTCATGTTTTGGAAGATAAGAGTTGCAAACTGCAAACCCGAATGCACCGTAATACTTAAACCCCAACTTGCTGTCGATCATTTCGTGAAGAAATAGACTGATTTTTCGGAATTTTAGTTTTAGCCGGTTTTTACCAGTTTTTGCCGGTTTTTGCCAGTTTTTGCACAACTTCTGTTGACGCCTTAGCGAGCGGACGTTTCCTTCGTGTTGTTGGGTAATCTGCGCAAACTGTCCACTCAGGCTCCTGTCTCCTCAAATTTTGTGACAATTTTTATATCATTGCGATCCTCATGCTGATGGCCTAACAACTGTGCCGCTCATATCCTGTTTTCTCGACGTGTCATCGATTTATTCGAATTTTTTCGAATTTCTCTACGGAGATTTTCAATGACGCAAGTCGGACAATTTGACGCAGAAAACCATTTTTACCAACTGAATTCGTCACTTCAGATACGTGACGTGACGCAAGTCGGTCTTTATGACGCAAATGGTATATTAGACGCAAGAAGTATATTTGACTCAAGCTGAAGTAAATGAAAATTGAAGTCAGACTTTTTGACGCAGTTCGTATATTTGACTCAAAATCATGAAATAAATTCTGAAAACTTCCTGACGCGTCCGAACAATTTGACGCATTTGGTATATTTGACTCAAAAACGATCGATAATGCAATGCGGTATATTCATATCTAAATATACGGACAGAAGTTCTCTCAACAATTTTATGTATCGAATAAAGCGCTTATCTCAAAAGAATAAGCTAACATGGAATCAAATGGGCCTATATCAAATGATGCCCAAGATTTACAATCTAAGTTCAGACAGCGGTTCATGGTCAATTTTGCATAACAGAAATAAGGCGATCATGCTTTCTTCCAATGCAATGTTATCCACTGCTAGAATTATTTGTCAAGATAATTTGCTTTATTAAGTTTCAATGATCATCACACTATAAATGAGCTAATCGAAGGGGCAATTTTCTGTCATCTGGAACATTCATCGTAATCGAAATATAATTTGCAGAATGTTCGAATCGATCAATTACAAAATTGCTATCTCATGTCAAGTAATGAGACCGAAAAGTTGACACTCTGTTTGTCAGGAGGGCAACGACATGGCCTGAATAGTAGGCCTTGCCTACATTCTTTGGTTTATTCACGGGATCGTCAAGTAGGCAAGTCATTCCTTGAAAATGCATGAAACTGAAGGAAGGACTTGCGGAATTGAAACTGAGAAATTGTTTAGGTCTAATTTTTGGAATGTGAATTTAGCAAGGAAGTGGAGGGGAGCAAAGTATGGAAGTTACAATATCCGAAAGCAATGGACCTATTGTCAATAAGATCTTTGTAAAGCGATATAACAGCAGAGCATTTATAGGCCTCACACCAAGTGAGCAAAAATTTGAGGAAAAACTTGACAACAATAATAAATATGAACAGGACAAAGAACAAGAATAGAAGGATATCAGCAGATGTCACTTCCCTTTCAGACTATGGTTTTCAATGATTTTTGTTATTTTCTTGATATGGTTATTTATGAATTTAAGCCAAAATAGGCTGCCAAAATTCACTCTAAGCATTCGATAGGGCTCTGAGGTTCTTAAAGATATTTTTATATGCTGGGATTAGAAAATGAGAGAATCTAAAAAAACAAGAAATCGCAGTGGGCGGCAATGGTATGAATACACATGTAGACATACGATAATTAGACTTCTAAAATATCTGTCACATGCATGTGCAGATATCATCATTACGAGAAAACATTACTGTCTACTTTCGTCTGCATTGTACCATAGCTAAATTAGGCACAATGATGATGCTGAAGCACTGCATGTCGCCTTCTTTAAATCGCACCCCTCCGAGCAAACGGATACCCGATCAGCATCTTATAGTTTCTCCGGATATCCACGGATCTTCACGGCTGAACGGATGCACACCATTATTTCTACGCCAGGAGCCGTTTGGATATCCAGTCTATCTCCGCGGATAACAAATTTTTATCCCAAGGAGATCCGTATCTTATAAGCGGATAAGTTTGATATCCAACCGATATCTGGTTCGTTGTTTTTGACGGATATCCGTGCTATCGGCTGTGCTTTCTGGTTATCCGCCTGGCATCCCTTTGTTAACAATGGATATGTAGCAATCGCGACTTTGATGTCAGTTTGCTATTAAATCAGAAAAGTTATCAGTTAGCCAAACTGCTGTATTATTATCCAATCTTACAAATTTTCACCGATATGACGGCCTGTTCACGTAGAAAGGATTTTCAAATTACATCTTACATAAAAATCAAAATATCAATGTCTGATAAGTTGAACATTCATCTTTGTTATTGAGGCTTGGTTTCATAGATTTTATTAATATGGCCTCTCTGAAACGTAGGTTAATGTTGTTTGTATCAAACGCTATGATTTTGACTGTAAACGGGAAAGCTATGTTAGGAGAGCAACTTAGGTGATGTTTGAGTACACTTGAGTCTTTGTTTGTGGCATGTTCTTTAATGCGTGTATGGAGTGAACGGACTGTACTCCCGATATAATTGCTTTTACACGTTTTGCATGTTATTTCATACAATACCATAGCTCCCAAACAGATGTTGTTGTCAGCAATAACGCACTGATTCAATTTACACTTATGTTTGGAATGTGATTTTCTATTTACGAATGGCTTTGAGAAAATCACATTCCAAACATAAGTGTAAATTGAATCAGTGCGTTATTGCTGACAACAACATCTGTTTGGGAGCTATGGTATTGTATGAAATAACATGCAAAACGTGTAAAAGCAATTATATCGGGAGTACAGTGCGTTCACTCCATACACGCATTAAAGAACATGCCACAAACAAAGACTCAAGTGTACTCAAACATCACCTAAGTTGCTCTCCTAACATAGCTTTCCCGTTTACAGTCAAAATCATAGCGTTTGATACAAACAACATTAACCTACGTTTCAGAGAGGCCATATTAATAAAATCTATGAAACCAAGCCTCAATAACAAAGATGAATGTTCAACTTATCAGACATTGATATTTTGATTTTTATGTAAGATGTAATTTGAAAATCCTTTCTACGTGAACAGGCCGTCATATCGGTGAAAATTTGTAAGATTGGATAATAATACAGCAGTTTGGCTAACTGATACCTTTTTTGATTTAATTTAAAAATGCTGCTTAAAGAAAATTATATCTCATTATTGAATATCAATTTGCTATCCCTACGCTGTCATCTAGTATTTGATTTCGATATTCGTTGGTTATACATTCGATGCGTGAAGCTATCCGCAAATGATGAACAATCCAAAAACCAACTAATCCTCAGATCGGACGGATAATTGTAATCTATACAATCCGGGGATCCACTGGCTTCTGGCACATTTTTTGACTGAAAGCCGAATGACGATTCTCATCTTACCTACCTACACGTACACACAACTAAAAACATTCATGCAATTCATGCAGTAACAGAAAAAATAGACAAAAATAAGAGATGCCGACAAGCCTCAAGCAACGTAATTTTTAATCCAGTGGATACAGCAGCGCATCCATGAGGATTCAAAACTACCGACTTTGAGGTATACATGAAAAATTACTGAAAATACTTGTAAATTTTCAACATTAGGAGGCTTGCCAAATCTGAATGTGAATAGCTTCACAGACAGATTTGCGTGCATAGAAAATGATCCGAAGAAACTGCATATAAAAAATCTTCGTCCTATTGCATCGAAATGTGTTTTTCTTTGATCGTATCTGACAAGATAAGAAACCGGATAGAACTCGACAGATGCGCAGCTTCGTGGTAGGCTTATTTCATTCTGTAAAAGTCTCATTTTCGGCATTGTTGCTAGCAGAATCTCGTTGTGGCTGTTTGACTATTTCTGTGGAACTAGTGATCTTTGAACTCGTGCGATCAGGCCATGGCAATGGATTAGGCCTATTCATGTATTCGACCGCTCTGTGTCACTCGAAAGGAAGTAACACTGAAGACGCGTAGCGCCAGACGATTTAGGCTGATCATTTGAAAGGTATATGCAGTGTTGCTGAACTAAAAATCTATGACTTCAAAAATCCAAGATTTTGGTCTGTAAATGACTGAAATCAATGATAATTTTCTACAGAGCCCATGCAGCTCAGAACATTAAAGCATGTCAAGCTTGAGATATCTACTAATCATAATTGTGAAACATAGGAATCTCCTTAATGCCATTTTCAATGGGAACGAGAAGATGGATGGTGAAATGCTCCTACCTCAATGGTATCACGTACAGCAAATTAGACGGCCTTAATCATGCAATTAAGGCCGTCTAATTTGGAATTGGAGCTATATAAACGACTTTCATAGAAAAATGACATGTGAAATATCGGCGGACAACCCTACTTACTCACTAACAATGAAATCGATGACATACCACCCGGCCGTAATGGAATGGCAAAAAGAATGTTTAGGCTCACATAATAGGGTCCAGTAGTTGAGCTGATTCCGAGTTTTATTTAAGTAAACCCTCTTCAGAGAATTGTCGTGTGGCATGCACTTCTACTCCTCTATAGTAAAATTGTCAATTCGAAGATGAAGCAAAACAAAAAATCCTTATAACGTTATGTTTCTGGCAACTTCTGCAAAAGATTTTGACCAATTATTGTAAGGGTAGAATTCTTTAACCCACTGCGTAAATAACTATGCTTGTCCCTCCTGACGCTCTACTGACTTTCTGTTGATTGTTTTTAGCTTTTTTGCCCCTTAAGAAGCGTGAATACACGAAACGTCGGTCCTGTAAGCCTACATTTTATTACAATTTTATAGTCAATAAATTCTTTAAGAAGATACCTCAACGTACTTTTGGTTCATCGTCTGTTTGCGACAATCGTATTCATCAAATACAGTGTGAATTCCAAAAACAATAATTAGTATTATAGGTAGTTATTTATACAGTGTAGTACTTTATTATAGTAGTTCTATATTAGTATTACAGTATCATAGAACAATGATAATAGTATTATTAGTTCTCCAACGTTATCAAAATGTTGCCATTAATTCAGGCCTCCCCAGCCAAAATACAAATTTTTCTAGGCTTTTAGGTTTTCAAAAATCTCTCGAAATCTGCACGAGCGAGATCAAACAAAAATGGGAGACGTTAATTTGGGACGGCAGAAAATGGGAAGCATCATCAGCAAAGCTATAGCGAAGGATGTAAGCCTAATACAATCCATGAAGACTGGAAACAAATGGAATAAGATGAAAAGCAAGTAGGCCTATACATGTAGTCTACCAACTACGTTCAACTAGAATACTGCAGGTACTATGGTACTGTCCCAAATCGGAATTCCCAGCTAACACACATGTAAGTACAAATCTACTTGATGCACCACACTATCCCGAAGAAGGATTCTTCAGATGCCCTCAAGCACAGTCTATTAATCAGGACTTTCGACTTTGATGCTCAGAGAAATTGATGAGCCAGTCGCTGCAGTGTCAATTTTATCCCTCTAGATGAATTTTGATAACTATGAAGCAATGGGAAAAATTCTCCTAACAAATTATACTTTGGTGTATAAATAACGAATCCTTTGAGATGAAAGAAGAAATAGAGACGGGCTGATGATACCGTAGTACATGAAAAAGTACATGCATAGGCTATACCCTCATTCAAGCTAAAATTCAAACCGCAAGCCATATCCATTATTATTACAATGACATGAGACAAGTCATTGCTCAAAATGATGTATCTTTCAATACGACCGAATTTCAATTTCGACCGAAAGTCTGAGTGCTTTATTGTCTTAGAGTATGATAATAAAGCACTCTATTAGATTTAAAGCATATTTACCATTTGAAAGCAGTGCTATTTTTTCTCTTAGAAAATATAACACCGGTGAGGAAAATAAAGTTCAGTTATCCTAGATCCACATTTGTCTCAAGTTAAATGATGTACATCTGTGATTTGCGGCAACTTCAATTTCACAGTCCTAGATATATTTCAAGCATTGCACCTATTGTATTCAATATTATTCTCCTGGTGTCTGCTTTTTGATTTGTAATCAAATTATGTGCTACTCTGAGAGGTAGGCAAAACACTAATTTGCGCTATGCTTTCGACAGCAAAATGCAGCTTCAAAATCTGTTTCACGGCAGGCCTATGTGAAATGGAGAAGATCCTTTTCAAGAACTCATACCTAAAATGCTGCTTCGTTCCTATGCCGCTAGTTGACTGCTTCTTGACAAGCATCCTTCCTTTCGGTTCATATTTCTCTACAACCAAGTTTGTGTACATACGCATCAGGCTAATTGTATTACATAAATCGATGAATTAATTTATAGATTATTTGCTGGTGTTAACGATGACTTTACTGTGTTTTATAAGCTCACTGCTATATAGCCGTTTTTCATTTGAAGCAAAATATAAATTTATAGTAGAAATGTATTATAGTATGAAATTATTTTCTTGTCCGTTCCTGCAAATGCGAATATACATGTACCTATTTGACACTATGCATATAAGGCTTATATTCGTAGCAGTAGGATGTTGACAATTTTATGTTGCACTTAAATTCCAATGAACAGACAGGCGAAACATGCCCATACACGCTTTCCAAAAGTTATATGTAATTGAAGCAACTGCAAAAACGTGAATTGTGGTAAACGCCATTATAGAAATGACACTATTTTATAGCATGCAGCTACTTTGCTTTGGGGCTGGAAATGGACTTTCAATTAAGATATTGTTGAAATTTTGTTTCATAAGCATTAGAATGATAAGGTGGACCGTGGCAAGCTGTTAACAAAGTGACCTTGTAGAGAAGAATGTCGAATAAAAGCACCTTAATTGACAGAGCTTTGTTAAAGTATAGGCCTTAATATTCAATTCATAGCACTATTTGTAAATTGCAGATAGAATCTATGTTTTTCGTAGTGAGTAGTTCGGCATTTTTTTTACTTTTTTGCCCACAATATTACTGTATGTGTATCAATTCATCATCTCAAACTAAAGGGTCATTTTCACAGTTTTCTGCTTGAGGCTCATGTGTGCTCTTAAGATTGCAGTTTTGTCAATTTTTCATGATTTGTATTGAATTCAGCTGTAGAGATTTTGCTATGGGAATGGTATTGTGCAAAATTCACAAGTGTGACGTGGCAAAATTCTTTCCCTGAAGAAGCGTTTTTTCAAGGTGACAAATAAGTGGAGATTGGATTCGCGCACGAGAGTCGACACTGAGAATTAGGCCTAGCTTAAAATGTCACACTTGTGACTACAGAAAATTTAAGAAATCGTATGAAATTACAGGGCAGTTTTACTACCCGTTTGTTTATTTTCTGCACCCAGAAACTATAAAAATATTTTTATATTTTGTAGACCATTGAATATTGATACTTTGAGAACTTCTGCCAAATTATGGCTACATTATTGTGTAAGGTGACCATTTGATCAAGATGAATAATTCTAGGATTTGTATGGCAACTTGCCCTGAGCATGTTGACGCAGTTTTCATTTTCTGTTTTTGCTGCATTTGTGCAAAATTTCTGCATGTCGCTAAGTGACGACTAAAAATTGCTAAGAGTTATTTGCCAAATCTGTCTAGTGCTCTATCATCAGTGTCTAACATATATTGGAAAAAATAATTTCTCGATTTAATATGATGCATTTATGCAAGACAGGCGGTCACCCTACTATATAGTCATGGAATTCGGCACCTTGAAATTTACCCACTTCAATTAGATTATGGTAGCCTGTTTATTGACTATCTTGAATAATAAATTCTAAGGGGACCTCGTCAACCAGTCCCTCTGATTCTACCAGGCCATATTTGCATGCAAGCCTAAACTATATGAAAAGGTATAGACGTTCTGTAACTTACTCTGTGATGGTTGATCGCGATTATGAATGCATGATTCTCCCCTCCAACTTATTATGCAATCGTGAGTCAAATATTCAATATGCGTCAAAACGTCTGACTTGCGTCTAATAGTCCAACGTGTCAGAATACCGTCGTGAGTCAAAAAGTATGACTTGCGTCAGTAAGAACGAAAATCTGGAGTCTCCGAAACCGAAACCAGCGGAAAGTATTGAAAGCATGTATTGAGTACATCTCAGCAAAATTCACCTGTACACCAAATTTGGTGAGATGCGAGCGTGCGGAACAAAGTCCATTTGCGTCAAAAAGTCTGACTGCGTCAAAATGTCCAACTTGACGTCATTTTGTCTGACTTGCGTCATCTACTGACTATAAGGATCCTTCCTTCACTTTGCAAATGTCGCCGTTATCATCTTCCCTGTTTTCCCCATGGCTTGGTCTTCATGTGCTAGAGCGTGTGTTCTCTCAATACAAGTTCGCTCTTCGCCTGTGATGATTCACCATGTCAGCCTCCCGCGTTCAGTACTCGCGCTCCGAACTGCTTAGATTGCGTCATACCAACCTTCCCATCTCCCGGTCCCAGCGTCGCACTCTGTGCACAGATTTAGAGAGGGAACAGATGAACTATTTACACAACTGCGTGAAGCCCGTAAACACAGGATCGGAGAGACACTGATGTGCGATAGACGGGCAAGAAACAAATCGCGATATGATTACATCGATGACTTTTCCAGGGTAAACATACTTGAAAACTATCATTGTCATGTTGTCAAATGATTTCTTTGTCAACAAAGTTAGCAAACTCAATGCCTTGTGTCACTTCCTCATCAATTAGCGAATAAAGTGCCCAAGATATTGAACCTCTTTTAGATTAATTTATTTGTATGTACGTTTAATTCGTACTAATCGCAAAATGATCTTTTTTAAATGAGGATGTAACCATACTCCAAGATAAGATCAGACACTAGAACTAAAAAAGATGTATGCAATCGAGAAAGTTCAAATCAAAAAAAGTTAGCCGTTCGATACTTTGTTCGTACACCGAGGAACACAACATGAAGTCATCATTGCATTGGAATGATCATGATAAATAACAGGTCAGCTTTAGCGCAGCCCACTTATTGCGATATCTTAAGTAAACATCTGTAATGACTAACGACTTATCATTTCATTACATCTAAATTCCCTCTAAGCAGCCCAACAAAATTGCTGTAGAATGATGCAATTTCGACATCAATTTATCTCAGAATAGACTTAACATACAGATACGTCACATTTCAACGTAGCAAAGTGCGTCAAGGTAACAAAATTAAAAAAAAAAGAAGCTAATGACTAGTTAAATTGACTAGCTACTAGTTAATGACTAGCTACATACATGAGCACAATCGTCAAATTGTCAAAAATGTGAGATATTATCGCCTCAACGCGGTAAGCATCCGTTCTGACCAACACATTTCTTGCCTGTCTATCGCAAATTGTCATCAAAGTAAACACCGATCGACGGGCTTCAACGCCGTCAGCGTGAATTGCGGAAAGCAGTTCATCTGTTCCCCTCTAAATCTGTGACTCTGTGGTATTATCGCCTGCTAAATAAGAACTTCCCAACTGGTATTACTAGACATCCTCACAGTGGACAGCGTGAATTGGTTCGGACCACAGTCGGTCGTGATGACAGTACTGCCAAAAGTCGAACGATGAAGTTACGTAAGCCTCAACAACCTCAATTAACTGTCCCATCTATTCTTCTGTTCAATGCTCGCTCCCTTTTTAACAAGCTTGATTACTTGAAAATTCGTGTCTTATCCTGTCAACCTGATATAATTTGTATAACGGAAACTTGGCTAGATGAGACTGTAAATGACACTGCAATTTCCCTACCAGGATACAACCTTATCCGTCAAGATCGTGACAACAGAGGTGGTGGTGTGCTTTTATATCACAAAACTTCTTTGAGTGTCACAGTTTCGAGTAATGTGCTAATTCCTAATGTCAAGACTAACATTTTGTCTTGTAATCTGACTGATTTCGATACTTCACTAACCATTGTTTATCACCCTTACTGGGGTAGAGTTTCTAGTCACGATATTGTATTGGATTTTCTACAACGCATTTTGAATGATTGTCATCTTTCTCATCATGTTGTGGTTGGTGATGTTAATGATCTTCGCATTTGTATGGATGACTTTTTCATTCTTAACAATCTTCATCAGATAGTCTCACGACCAACTCGTGGTCATAACATTCTTGATATTGTAGCCTCTAACATGCCTTCGAAATATCAAACTGCTTCGCTTTTGAGTCCTCTTGGTCGTTCTGATCACAAGGGTGTACTGGTCCAACCTGCTAAATCCTCTCCGGTAACCACAACCAAAGTAGCTGTGCGGTCATTCTCTCCATCCTCCTATGCGAAATGTTGTGAAGTTCTTGCATCGATCGATTGGCAAAGCTGGTGTGATCACTTTTCTAACTCTGACCTTGACACGATGGTTGATAGTTTCATGCTTTCCATGTCCCATCTGTACTTGACTTACTTCCCTGTTAAAATTGTTCGCATGCGCAGTAATGACCCGCCTTGGATTACTCCTTCTCTCAAAGTAATTTCTGATGCCCGTGATAAAGCTCTTTCCCGTGGACAGTCTGAAAAGTTCCTTTGCCTCCGCGAAAAGTTCTTGTCCGAATTGTCCAAGTCAAAGGCCAAGTACTTTGCTAATATCTCGACCTCCTCCTCCACCTCTAGCAGATGGGCTTCTATAAATTCACAAATTCGAAACAAAAAAGGCAACTACTAGCTTAGATGAAAACCTTGCTCATTCTCTTAATGACAATTTCCAATCTTCCTTTTCCACGGCAGACAGACATTGATCTGTTTTCAGATCCCCGTCCAAGGTATCCCCCACTATTGACTTTTCGGATGTTACTGAGTCTTTGGTCTATAAGCTTATTATGAAATCAAAGTCCAATTCTGCCGGACCCGATGGCATCCCGGGTCACTTTGTCAGGAATTTTGCTATCTATTTGGTCACTCCTCTCACATTCATCTACAAGAGATGATTGGAGGCGGCTGCTTTTCCTATCTCTTGGAAATGCGCCAACATTCTGCCATTGCAAAAACGCAATAGTACCGACTTTCGCCCAATTTCGATGCTCCCGTTTCTGAGCAAGATTTTGGAAAAACTTATGCGCGATCTTGTCATTCTGCCATCTCTGAAGATTCCCCTAAACCAACGGCAGTTCGGATACATTTCTAATGGCTTTGGTGGTTGCATGAACGCGCTTATTTCAATCAGACTCTCCATTCTTCAGCACATCACTCAAAGCTCTTGTAACTCTGCGACTCTTTTGGCCATTGATTTCAAAAAGGCATTCGATTCCGTAAGCCATCGCCTTCTATTGGACTGTCCTGTTGAAAAATTCGAAGCCGATCCACATGCCATTCAGATTGTTCGCAGCTTCCTATCTGATAGAGTTCAACGTGTATGTTCCAGAGACACCATCACTCCGTGGGTTAAGGTAACTAGCGGCGTCCCCCAAGGCTCTATTTTAGGCCCGCTTCTCTTTATTCTTTTCATAAATGACCTTCCAATTTTTGAGAATACTGAGGCAATTCTATATGCTGACGATATTACACTTATTCATCGCAGAACCTCCCAAGTGACTGACTTTTCAAGATGTTGTTACAGAATTTTCCAATTTTCCAACTGGGCTTCCCGAAAGAATCTATGTGTAAATGTTAAGAAGACGAAATGCATGGACATTTCAAGAAATTCTGATTGTAATGCAAAGTCTATTGTCGCTATGAATGATATGATTATTGAAAATGTTGATGATTTGCTGATTTTGGGTGTTAGATTTTCTTCAAACCTACGTTGGGAGTCCCAAATCAATTTTTTGTATCGCGAATGTTGTGCCAGTCTCTCACTTGTGAAAAGACTGAAAATGAATGGCAATCATCCGACCATCATTTGGCAGGCCTACAACAGTCTGGTGCTTTGCCATCTTTTTTACTGTTGGCCTGTGATCTGTGACATAACATGCAAGGATTTCAAAAAGTTTGTTGCGCTTGATCGAGTGGCAAGAAGATGGTGCTACTCACATGCTAGCCATCAACCCAGTCTTCGCGAAACTCTGGACAAATCGTGCATACGATTGATCAAGCGTGTGGCCAGAAACAACAAGCTTCACCCTCTCTCGCGCTTCTTCATTAGCAGAGAGAGCAGCCGAAATGTGCGGCACTCCAGAAGACTCCTACCATATCAACGCAAGTCAGCTATGTACAACAACTCCTTTGTAAAATTTTCCTGTTATTCTTGAGTCCTTTGCGCTGTTGTTCACCTGTTGTACCGCTTTTGTACAATTGAAATGAAGCATTATTATTATTATTATAATTTACCTGGTTTTTACCACTTAGTGGCAAAAACCAGTTTTAGCCGGCAAAACGCCAACCCTGAAATAAACCCTACGGCAACGGCATAATAGAGCACCATCATCGCACTGTCACAGGTTCAGCAGCTCGAAGCAGTGGGAATGTGCCTGACATGGTCTACTGGTATAACTTCTCGCAGATGAAATCTTTAGATGCATCTTCTTCGGTTCCGTGTCATTTAATCTATAATGATCAGTGGAGCTATCCTTTCGTCGAAGAACAAGGTCTTAGAAATGTGGATAGTGATAATTATCAGTCTGTGAAGCCTAATAGCGCAAGATGTACGTCTGAATGGAAGCGGGCAAATGTATCGAATGTTACTTGTGAAGGAGCAGTGGAGGTGGAGGCATTTATCGACATATTGGTGATTTGAGATATGTTGCTCCCCGGGACAGTGAGGAGGATGCTGGCAGTGGATCGGAAATGGTGATGATTGTTCTCCTCAGTTGGGACGGACTGATCGTGCGCGCTCAGCGCTGTGAAGATGATTCGGCGGACTACTTAAAGTGGCATTGATGCTCTGACTTGTATTTTTTTGTCTTTATGCGCTATGTTTTTTATGGTCTTTAGATCAAGCGGTGTTGCATTGTGTGATGTCTCGTGTCATATTGTCTGCCTTGGATGTGATCACTGTTCTGATCGCTATGCTTGGCTGTGCGGTTTATTATATGTTCATTGAAATAGATATATTCAGCGCAACTGGACGTACGTTTTGACTACAATTCCTACACTTGCCTATAGCAGCCGACGATTCTGCATGTTTAATTGGTTTTCTTGATGTAATATCAAACCAATCATTAGATTGCGCATATTTTGATAAACTACATGAATTGAACTAATTATTAAGATCACATAATCTATATTAAAGGGCTTACAGGATTTACTTTCGTTTATGGCTTTTGTCACCAATGAAAGTTCGGTAATTCAAACGCAATGCTTTATTCATGTTCCACAATTTTGCGACTTGATTCTTTTAACTTGTATGCTTTTTTCTACGTAAGGGCCTACTTATTTTAGCAGGCTCAAACCAGAAGCGATGAAACTATCTGTGATTTGTACGAAGCTATACCGGGCTAATTTCATTCATGTCTCTTACAAAGGCCACTGTTCTCTTAAATGATTTAGTGCCTCCAGTGAGCATAGTCCAGTCAGTATGTAATGCTTTCTTGGCCCGTCAATTTCAAGCGTGCTTGTGTCAGAGTATAGCTAAAATTATAAATTTTCCAAGGGAATATTACATCATCCAAATAATAAAAAGAAGAATAGGGATAAAAAGCAACACTTTTTTCAAACCTATGACACTTGCCGATTTTCTGAAGTGACTAAAAGTCACAGATTGTCGGTCGGGTAGCTTAGCCATAGCAAAAAATACGACAAGGGGACCTAATATTCCACCTTCCGGTATGGATAGGGTTATTAAGGCATAAAAATTTTGTATTTGCAATATTTTTGAGGATATTTTGTTTATTATTTTTTCTGATACAGGTAAGAGTTATCAAGTTATTGAATCTCTTCTTATTAGTCATTATATTCAACAACTAATTTTGACAAATGTCAGAGATATTCTCAAGTGAAATGGAATATTAATTTGCAATATTCAAAATAAGGAGTAGTAATAAGTTGGAGTGGTAAATCTTGGTTCAATTCGTCCAGGCTGCTCTGATGTACCTTTGCTTCTAATCCTTACCAAGATGACTGGTCTTTCGAAAGACATCTCCATCTGTGCCTCTACTGTTGTGCCCAATTTTCCTTCACTTGAAAAGGTATGTGGTAAATTTCCGAAAGTAGTTGTTGGAGATCAGTGAATAATAATGAGACAATTTAAAACTTGATATTTCGAAGTCGTTTTATGAATATCATCAATCAATATGTGAAAGTATATCCAAACATTTTTCACTGTCAAGCTTTCGCACTATCCCTGTCTAATCTCGATTATACAGCGCAACTGATCCATTTTTACATAAAATATATATTATTGAGATTAAGTAAATGCAAGAAAGATATTGTCAAACCAACTCTATGCATTTAAAGTACAGCCTACAGTTGAAGCATATTGAGTTCTCTTCATGATATTGCATTTGCAATTAGATTTTTCGTTGTCTTATACCGAAAGTTCTTCTCTGTATAACTTTCCACGAGGCAAGAAAAATGGCGCTCCCTATATTAGGACGATTTTTAATTTTTTGCAAAGCAAAATTCCTCGTCAAGTTTCGCCTATGTGGACAGTCAGAAGGCTCCCAACCCCTTGAGACTGTCCACAGAAACGAAACGCGCCGAGGACAATTACTCCGCAAAAAAAGTAAAAATTGTTACAGCCCTTATCGGGCCACGCTTCTGAAAATGCTCAAAAGGTCAACGTGCAACATTTTATTGCAATTCATTTAATTATACTATAGCTAGTTAAAATGAAAATCTTAGGATAATCACCAGGATTGGATGGGTTTTCCCAGGGGTGGTAAATACCAGTGGTAAAAGCCGGCAAATCCCGCTGTGGTAAAAACTACAAAAATCGGAAAGCTGATCAAAACTGGTAAAACTGCTACCACCGTAAATGTGTTTTTATGAAAAATAAAATGAAATTCAGCAGATATACGAGTATAACTAAATGCACATGCAGTGGCGTAGCCAAGGGGGGACATGCCCCCCCCCAAATGAATTCTGAGCGGGGACAATCTTTGTGTTTTATACGGGGTATATTAACATCATTCTATGTCGAATTATTAATTTATTAATGTGAGAATCTGAAATCCTACAGTAACGTGCTTGGTTAATTTTCGCATGTCCCCTGTTGCGTAGCGATCGCGAGAGATGTTCATTTCTGTAAGTCAGATAGTCGGTCAGGCGCCGACACTACACCTTTTTCACATGTAGGCCTATTTCCTAAAAGGCGCGATTGATTTCCGATGATACAAAATGGATTTCAAAAATGTGACTTGATTTTCAGAAAACACAAAATAATTTTCCGAAACATGAATTGGAGTTCAGAAAATTTTGGAATTGATGAGTTCAATTTCAGAAAACATGACTTTAATTTCAATTTCAAAACTTAGATATCAGATATCATAAATTGGCTATCAGATGACGCTATTTATATTTCAGATATCACAAAATGATTTTTTGATTCACAAAATGTATTTCAGAAATTATAGTAAAATATCAGTTGGATTTCGGAAAATATGAAATGTATTTTATCAATAGCAAATGAAATTCAGAAAGTATCAGTTGTATTACAGAAAGGTAACTTAAGTTTCAGAAAACGTTAAATGTATTTCATAGAACATAAAATGTATTTCAGAAAACGGAACATGTAGTTCAGAAAGCAGAAATTGATCTTCAGAACGACGCTCAGAGAGGCATTGCATGGTTTGATAAGTGAATTGAATTTCAGATGATAGCAACTTGATCTCATTACCTTTGCCATAGACTATATAAATCATAGATCACTGACATGGTCCACAGTCTTAGAAATGCAAGTGTCTGAGAATTGCGCGATTTGTCAAATGTCAATGCTGAGGAAGGCCGTTTTGCGGCTGAATCCTTGCTTACATCTACTGCATTCGGAATGTGCTGCACCAATTCTTGCCATGGAAGAACGCTTTTGTCCGTTGTGTCGAGAAGATGTAGAAGATACAGAAGAATTCAAAAGACGAAAGTACAAAGCGGCGTCATCAAGAGATCGGGAATTAGTAGTCGAGTGCTCTAATCGCGGCGAGGATTGGAAGACTACTCTCGCCGAAACATTGGGAGTAAATTACAAAACTGCCTATAGTTGGATACGGTCGGGCGAAATAAGCGGAACAAAAAGAGGTGGCAACAAGCCTAGGATATTGACTGAAGATCAAATAGAGCAAATGCTACAGTGGACCGAGCAGCATAGTTCCATAACCTTGGTTAAACTGAAAGCCAAGATTTTTACAAGCTTCCACATCACTATATCTACAACATCAGTGTCGAACTACCTCTGCAACAAAATGTTCACGGTGAAGATGATGCATTGGGAACCGATGACTATGAACTCTGATTCAAACAAACAACTTAGGAAAGAGCATGTTATCCGGCTCAACTCCTACATACGACATGGTCGGCAAATATTATGGATCGATGAAACGAATTTCAACCTCTTTTGTCGGCGAAATTGTGGACGTTCCCGGCTAGGCGCACGTGCAGTGGCTACCAACACTCTCATTCAGGTTCTTTCATTTCTAATAATGTACATGTAAAAATTAAAGACAATCCGCTAAGCTTTTAAGATAATAATCAAAAGAGAACAAATTTTTATCTCAATTGTTTGCACTCAAACTGATCACTTTGTGTATAAAACTTGATAGAGTTCATTTTTTCATTGTTGCTACATTACATTTTGCTATGCCGGGTATAAATCTCTAAAAGTGAAAATGGTGATTAACTTTCAAGTCATGCCGTGGCAATTGATACCAAAGACTTTGCCGATCCAAACATGACTCAACTTCTTGCAACCCATTGCTAGAGAGGATTAGAACAGTACATCTCGTTCGTTTCTGAAATTAAATTCCTATTATCTGAAATTCAATTTACATTTTCCACAATTCAAATGGTGTCATCCAATAAATAATTCACATAATCGGAAAATCAATTCTCATTATCAAAAATTCAATTCACGTTTCTATATTCCAAGCTACGTTATCGGAAATTCAATTTACGATTCTGAAATACATTTCTTGATATACAGATATTTCGGAAAGTGAAATATTCTTTTCTGAAATTCATTTGATGAATTCAAAATTCAATTTACGATTCTGAAATTCAATTTAACCTTTTGAAATTCATTTTACGCTTTCTGCAAAACAATTTGCAATTCTGAAATTCATTCTGCGCATTTTTATAATTTCGAAAATTAATTTTACATAATCTGAAATACATTTGAATTAACTTAAATTCATTTGACGTATTCTGATATACAATTTAGTTTTCGAAAATCAGACGCACACTATCTGAAATGCATGTGAAAAAGGTGTAGATGTACTGTCACGCACTTCTCGATATGGCTTGTAGCCAGGACAAGACACGATTTTGCGACGCTCACAAGTAGAAAATGGAAATGAAAGCTGGCAACGCGACTGTGTACATGTACCTCAAACACGGTAGGTATATTTGTGAAACGTGGGCAGTCTTTAGATTTAGGCTATTAGGTGTAAATCTGTCAGCTATGGATTTTTCTCGCGTCTGATCTACATGGAGACATTTTGAAATTCTTATTTACTTGATTCACTCATTCATTTGGTTTTTAATGAAGCATTCAATTGGGATTCTCACAGCAATTACGTATGTAAGAACGCCAGCAAGAGAATTTATGCACTCAGACGTTTAAAAGAGGCTGGGTTTTCGAAGCCAAACCTGATTCTGGTGTACAACGCATTCATTAGATCCACCTTGGAGTATAACTCACCTGTCATGATCGGCCTGAACAATAAAAATTCCAAGAAGTTTCAAAAACTTGAAAGACAATGTCACCGAATTATTTGCGGTAACGAATGCCGAAACAACTGCATCGGCAGTCTCCAAGATCGACGCAAAACCCGAGCATTGAAAGTCTTCAACGAACTTCTTGAACCTCAAAGTTGTCTACACCACTTGATACCGAGACGTCTTCCTTACTCGGGACATCTCGAAATGCCTTTTTGCCGAACACATAGGAGAGCTCAATCCTTCATTCCATCTGGTGTATCCCTCTTCAACTCTTCATGAACATACTGATAACATTTCATGTTGAAAATGTGCATATGTATTTATTACTTCATGCATTTAATTCTGACTTCTGTAATTCCTTTCTGTATAATCTGATTGCATGTAACTTCATTCTGAAATTTTGTGATTCTCATTAACTGAATAAAACGCATTATTATTATTATTATTAAGAATGATTAGTAATGTCTAGGGCAATTTTTTCATGACCTAAAAAATTTTGAAATATGACTTAAGACATACGAAAACATGCTCTTATGTGACCTAAAGTATATTTCCCAACAAAACCAAGAATCTGCAAAATGATGGTGCAGGAAACATCGTGCATTAAAGAATAACAATTTATACATTATGAAGTTTTTTGTATGCATGTATGTTTTATATATGCAGTATACAGTTTTACATTATGAAGTCCTTTTCTATGTTGTAAGGCGGAAACTGTCGATCTTTTGCCAATAGCTTCCCTAACATAGAGAATGATCGCACAACCGATGAAGTTGCGGGTTGACAGTTTTGTAACATAGCGCAGAAGGATGGGTTGATGGTTTCCTTCTCCATGTTCGTGATACATGCAAAATCTCTGTTTTTTGTAAAAGTTTATGTATATAATCGCGAACAGCGACTGCATCATTGGATGCAGCTTCAACAGCACACTGTGTGCTTCAAGCAGAGTAAACTTTGCACTTTCCAGCTTGGATATCAAATCTGTGACGTTTGCGTATGATCATCGCTTTATATTCACAAGTGACTGCTGCAGTAGAATTGTGTTCATTGTTCGACAGTGAGTATTGAAGCCATTATGTCACACAGTATCGCTCACGGTGTTGCGTGATGCAATGTATAGAGTTGTAAAGATAACATTAAAGAATCAAGCTTTGTATTATAACATTAGTGATTTAGTAAGGCCTCAATTTATTTGTACACTTAAGTCATTCATCAGATGTGATTATCAATGTTGTAAAACTAGTTATTCACACATGAAAATAGGAAAATTTGGAAATATGATTAAATATGACGTAACAAGCATAATAAGACAAAAATATGTAAAAATATGACGTCACAAAAATTGCCCTAGTAATGATCAAGATTAAACTCAACTGTGTGCACTTAAATGCTCGTTCTTTAAAAATTTCTTTAAATTATCTGCTCTGTTAGTCTTAATGAATATTCGCTATAATATTCGCTATGCTATACCTGTTATTGGTGAAATTTCTGCTTCTGTTTGTGCGAAGATTGATAGGGTAATGCACCGCATTATTTGTAATGATGGTTGTTTATGCTAAAAGTAAACTGCTGTGGATCCCGAAATCCATTCAAATTGATATTCTCATCATTCAAAGTAACGGAAATTAAAATTCTTGGGATTTATTTGACCTCCTACCTGAAGTGGACAATACAGATCACTTATAAAAACAAATGTGCATCACAACGTTTCTATGCACTGCGAGTCTTGAAACCAGTATTAGATCGTGATCAAATGATGGCTGTCTATAATGGACTCATACGTTCGGTAATTGAGTATCGTAGCCTACATTAATTGAGCATGATATGCTTATACCGGTGTTACAATACACGTTTTCTCAGCATCTCTTTTTCTGTGCGGATATTCTGAAGTTGATTATATTTGCTCCCGTAAAAAAGATCACGAATGTAAAGTTAATATTAAGTTACCACCTTTTTCTTCTCCCCAAGTATATTTCGCTATGTCTGTACCAAAAGTCACACTGAAAATACAATACTGAGATATCAAGGCATTGTGGCTTCGATATGACTGTATTAAGTTTGCAATTACTTCTCTGCGAAAATTAAATAGCTAATTTAAAGATAAAACCTGCGACTTCTAGAAACAAATATTTGCCCATCTTTTTCCGAGGGGAAATGAAGAAATAGTGGTTTTCTGATATGCTTTTTCCGATTAGCAATTTAGATTGTGGGGGATATTGATACCGGTTCTAACCTCTCATGACGGGACAACATTTCGAGGTTAGACAACATCCCTCCAATCTGATCATTCCACAGTTTTATGTGAGAAAGCGTTTGTCAGTTCTTTGTTCGTGGCCTGTATATGATATATGACTTTATTACCTTTTGATTTGATTTCAGCTTCTTGACTCAGCTTCTTCAGCATTTCCAAGTCACTCAATGAGCTGTCATCAAATAACATGCGTCAGTGTTGGATACGACCTTTGTCCAAAGGTTTCGATGACTGAGTTAATTTCTCAGGTGATAAATGGAATCCGATGTGTCTTGAGGATGCTACCGAAAGATGCTACTGTCTTCTTAGCAGGTCACTCGGCAGGAGCTCATCTGGTGGTGGAAACGATTCGCTCTCTGGAGCCTGATCGACGAATTAATGGACTTCTGCTTTTCTCTGGAATCTTTGACGTCCGTCCCCTGATAAAAACTTACATCAATGATCCCCTCCAACTTGACGCTCAGACCAGTAAGGACGCTAGTCCTCAACTGGTTGAAAATTTATCGATCAGATGGCTACCAATATCCGTTCTCATTGCGTATGGAGAATATGACTCGCCTGCTTTTAAATCCCAGAGCAGAGCCTTCTATCGCAAGTTGGAAAAGGAAGGAGTATTTAAGCTCACTGAGCTAATGGAACCGAATGAAGATCATTTCACATTAATTGAATGTTTATCAAAACCCGATAAGTCTTTAACTAGATTTGTGCTCGCATGGATGGAATATGTCATCGCTAATATACATGTGCATTAATTTCATAATATTTCAGCTCATGAACTGAGAATTCAGATCAAGGAGGTTTTAGAATGGAGCATCTTTATAAACAACTAGTAATGAATATCTTAGACCCGACTCGTTTATTGGTAATCCTGGATAATTTATTCAGCAACTTTTTTACTGCCTAATCAAAATTGCTGTTCTGGTCTCATGCTTTAGAAATGAATGCATTAAATAGATATCATTTTAGAGAATTTACTGATAACGTTGTTTTGAATTTGGAGGTCGCTGATCAACATGACATGTCGGTAGGGATCATTTATCATGGAAAGCACTCTTCTAATTGCGCGCGCGATCGTCTCGATTCAGTGGATTCTACTAAGTCGTTACACTGAGCCATGGATCTCTGGCATTTCTCTATCTTTGTATGAGACTGATATGCTTATATATATATATATTGATTGGATTAACATGTAGAAATCAAATGCTGCTTCTAGGAGAGAGGAGCGCTCGCATAAAACATACAACTATTGACGAATTTAATCAATGTGAAATAGTGCTGCATACCTAAGTAGTAAGTAAAACTCCACTTCTGGATAGCGCAAGATGGCCGCCATCGCTGACGTCCCCCCCCTCTGGACCGGCAGCGTGTCGTGGTCGGCCGCCGTGGTGTTTCGGGTCTGACGTCCCCCCCCCTCTGGACCGGCAGCGTG
This sequence comes from Prostheceraeus crozeri, assembly GCA_907163375.1. Lineage (NCBI taxonomy): Eukaryota > Metazoa > Platyhelminthes > Polycladida > Euryleptidae > Prostheceraeus > Prostheceraeus crozeri. The sequence goes on along the minus strand of CAJQUW010005390.1, from coordinate 139,270 downwards.
TCGTGGTCGGCCGCCGTGGTGTTTCGGGTCTGACGTCCCCCCCCTCTGGTCGACCGTCGTGTAGCGCGCGGTGATGTGGTGTCTAGGTTGGCGTGGTGTGCCGGCCAGGTTGGCGTGGTGTGCCGGCCAGGTTGGGAGGGGTGGACTGTCGTAGCTCACCTGAAAAAATCCTAAGTGTTAGAGTGGCTTTGTATGGGTAAAATTTTGAAAATTTTCCAAAGTGTGGAATTTCGACCTGGGACCGTCACCAAAACATTTTTCATCAAATTTCACTGACCTCCCCCCCTCTTCTAACTTTGGTTCTAGTGAACGGATTTTGTTCGTTCGAGTTTCATTGGAAAGAGGAGAAAAAACTGCTCGACAACATTTTTTGTTGCGAGTCAATCGGACCAGTCGTTCAAAAGTTAGAGCGGTTACAAGATTTTAGGTCGGAGCTCGCTCACCTGAAAAAATCCTAAGTGTCAGAGTGGCTTTGTATGGGTAAAATTTTGAAAATTTTCCAAAGTGTGGAATTTCGACCTGGGACCGTCACCAAAACATTTTTCATCAAATTTCACTGACCTCCCCCCCCCTCTGGACAGCTCGCTTCGATTTTGGCTTCCAGTGGACGGATTTTGTCGTGCGATAGCTCGTTTGAAAGCTAAGAGTGAGACAAATTCAGTGAAAGAAACGGCTTGTTCATATCTGTCTTCGTTCAAAAGTTAGAGCGGTTACAAGATTTTAGGTCGGAGCTCGCTCACCTGAAAAAATCCTAAGTGTCAGAGTGGCTTTGTATGGGTAAAATTTTGAAAATTTTCCAAAGTGTGGAATTTCGACCTGGGACCGTCACCAAAACATTTTTCATCAAATTTCTCTGAACGAGGGGGGGGAGGTCAGTGAAATTTGATGAAAAATGTTTTGGTGTCGGTCCCAGGTCGAAATTCGGAAGTTTTAAATTTTTCAAAATTTTCACCACACTGGAGCTCTCACACTTAGGAATTTTTTCACTTGTGGCATGTTACATGGACATGTGCTGACGGACCAACTTCCCGTGATCATATGAGAATGGTTCAGGTATCATATCATAGAGAATGATGAGACGAATCGTTTGCAACAAACCGCATGTCACTACGATGAATACTTTCGGAGATAGAGCCATTTTAAGTTTTCTTCCGAGCATATATAAACCCCCGACAACGTAAGTCTGATCACTTCATCGAAAGACGAGGTAAGCGACGGTCGTCGCTCTGAGCTCCCGATATCGGGTGTTTCAAAGGACTCTATCTTTTGAAGTAGGCAAGCTATCTTCTTACTTCAAAGTTTGTATGATAGAGTTTGATAGTGTCTTTACTACTGATAAAATTTTTTAAAAGTAGTATGAGTAGTAAAATGCGGAATTTTTAAAAATTCTTAATTTTCAGTTTTTTCAAAGTTTTAACATATAGACTAAGGTTTTCAAGTATCCTGAGTTCAAATCTGCTATCAGATTTGAAATTTAACTAAGTCTAAGGCAGCTTTGAGGGGTTAGATCCCAGCTACTGATCACTACCTTTGACTCGGCGTTCCTGTTACCACTTTGGGGCAGTGACAATGATGTCTTCAGCTGTAAATAGCGGGTATCGGGGAAGATCTCTCACTTCCCTAGTGATCAGTACAAGGCCTTCGGGCTGTCGACGGGATCGAGTGCCACTCACTACACTCTTTAGGAATATGACTGTACTACATTATTCCAAACTTATACAAATTTCATTATCTTACAGTTCACAATAAAATCTAACATGGCTAACGACAAAAATCGTAAATATCATATCAAAATGTGCTCATGTGGACGAGTTAATCGCAGTGCGGACGCCAAGGCTCATGTCAAGAAGGCAGGCACCGGCCACATGATTATCTTGAATAGGGTTGCGTGCGTGAAGTGTAGAGTGCTGAAGGGTGATGAGGATGAGGCGCGTTTTTACAGAGTGCATGCTGACTGATTTGACTGTAGTGACTGATTTGAGATTTACGCAGTTGATTGTGGAAGAGAGGGAGCGAATGTTGGCGATCGAGCGAGAGGGCAAGGCTGAGAATGTTGTTGAGAATGTTGTTGAGAATGATGAGTTGGCGAGAGCGGTTGCGTCGTTGGAGGGTGAGATTGAGCGAAAGAGAGTGCTTGAGAGTGATGATGAGGATGATGTGGATTTAGATAGGGAGCGTGTGAGGAAGCGTGTGAGGAAGTTGAGCTCTTCGTCGTCGGAGGTGTCAAACATCGTCATCACCGACCCCCCGAAGAGCTCATCTTCCCCAAAAGTGAAGAGTGGTGGGATTCGTGTGCAGTCGGCGAGGTGGTTGAAGGATGAAGAGAAGAGGCATGTTTCGCAGCAGATGGCGCATGATTTGTTGGTTAATAAGTATGAGAGTTTGAAGAAAGTGAAGGATGAAGTTGTGAAGGAGTTGGATGAGTTGAAAAAGAAGGAACTGAAGTCGAAGGAGGTAGCGGATGAAAATATTAGAATGAGGCGTAGTGTGACTGATTTGAAGAAAAAGACGCGAGAGTTGGAAGAGAAGAATGATGAGTGTGAGAAGAGGGCGAGTGCTGCGGAGAGAAGAATGAGAGATGCAGAAGCGAAGTTTGAGGAGATGATGAAGGAGATGAGTGTGTTGAGAGCGAGGAATGGTGAGTTGGAGAGGACTGTGGCTCGGCGGGGTGATGAGAGGCAGGCGTATGAGAAGTTGGAGCGCATGAGGGATGAGTGGGAACGTGTGAATGAGGATCGTTTGTTTGAGTTTCACATCCCTATTCGGGATAATCATTTGGCCGGCGAAGTACTCGTCAATCAAAATCTGGACGAGTCCATCCTATGTTATAACGGCCATCCGACGAAAAAATGCCTCCACGCCAGCCTACGAATGCGCGGCCATCTCCACAAATTTTCGATTCGGAAACGCGCGAGACTGCCAAAGGATGACTAATTTGGTAAGTGAAAAAGTAAATAAGATAGTATATCCTATTCTAATACATATCATTTTCATTGCAGATCTTTGCCCGCCTTCACCACCCCATCAATTCACTCCCGAGAACGAACCATCGGCTCTCTTAAGGGCCACCTAGGAGCAAGACATGATAGAACCTCCACGCGGTTTGCCCTGGGCAGTCTTCGGACTGGCGAATACTATCATTAAGTTGAATCTGCTATCAGTCAACTTGAACGTTGCGTCGCGTTAGAGGGGTATATAAACCACTGCCTCTCATTTCATTTCATTTCAATCATGCAGACGCCGAACAGTCAAGTCAGCTCTCCTCGCGGACCGCAGTTAAGGCCGCGAAATTTATTTGAGGAGTTTGTCAGGCTAGAGGAGCAAGACAGAGTTTTTAATAATCTTGCTCGGATTGGCAATCCGATGACAGCAACTGCTGTCAATCCAACGGAATGGCGCTACATTCCACTTTTTAGCCATGTGCCAGTCAGTGTGGAAGTCGACACTGCTACCAAAGAGAGAGTCAAAGACTCTCTCAGCAGAATTGGTAGGGTGTAAGATGACGTTACTCCCGAGAATGAACCATCGGCTCTCTTAAGGGCCACCATGGGGCAAGACATGATAGAACCTCCTCGTGGTTTGCCCTGGGCAGTCTTCGGACTGGCGAATACTATCATTAAGTTGAATCTGCTATCAGTCAACTTGAACGTTGCAAATGAAGTTCGGTGTAATACTTCGTTTCGACGGGCGTTCCTGTAAAGGGCGGCGGTGAAACCCGTAGCTATGTATACCGCAAGGGACATTCGGCAATGGTCAATCTTGTTAAACCTCTCTGCGTCATGTTTGCAAGTGATTGCCTCTGTCTCAACGTAGTATGCATTCGCGCCAGGGCGACATTTAGCCAACTGTCGAAGGTTGCCTAAAACTTTCCATTGCATACGTTATGAGAACCATGAGTTCTACCTGTCTCTATCAATGAGACGAATTGATGAATGGAATGAAATGGGAGGACACTCACGCGCCACACGCAACATAACACACTTCTCTCTTCCGTAGTCTAACAAGCTCTTTACACATGGATCGCAGTCGATTGCTATCCCTGTATCAGAAGTGTAAGCTATCTTAATTTATTTGACACTATTTCATCTATCATCATCATCGTCCATATGAAATGTTTTAAGATTTACAAGTTAGACTAAGCGTGCTACTATTTCCAAATGAAAAAAGTATACATGGTTAAATCATCCACTTAAGCCCATCCGTAGTCTAACAAGCTCTTTACACATGGATCGCAGTCGATTGCTATCCCTGTATCAGAAGTGTAAGCTATCTTAATTTTATTTGACACTATTTCATCTATCATCATCGTCCATATGAAATGTCTTAAGATTTACAAGTTAGACTAAGCGTGCTACTATTTCCAAATGAAAAAGTATACATGGTTAAATCATCCACTTAAGCCCATCCGTAGTCTAACAAGCTCTTTACACATGGATCGCAGTCGATTGCTATCCCTGTATCAGAAGTGTAAGCTATCTTAATTTTATTTGACACTATTTCATCTATCATCATCGTCCATATGAAATGTTTTAAGATTTACAAGTTAGACTAAGCGTGCTACTATTTCCAAATGAAAATGTATACATGGTTAAATCATCCACTGAAGCCCCATTCAAGTACGTCAGTATGAAAGCAAAGATAATATGAAATAAAAATTTATTATGGCATGTATTTCAAAAGGTCTTCATCGTCAATATCGTCCCAGAGTCTGGCTTCACATAGATAGCAAAAACAGTTCAGTTGCTTTAATCGTTCTTCCACTGCGAGCCTCACTTTATCAATATACTCCCACTCCTCCATAGTTCGTGGCTGGGAGTTAGGGGTGTACCACTCCCATAATTGGTGGAGGAATTTCGTGCTGGTGATCTCCATCACATCGTCAGTATCGTACTGGAGATACTTCCACCTCACGCCTGTTAAGTCGGGACACTCCTTCTCACATACACTCTCTTCGTTGTCCGCTGGTAATACCACCTTCTCTACCTTCGTTGGAGCGTTTGGTGTTGAGGATGGAGAAGAGAATTTTGTGTTTGGTGTTGTCGGAGGGCTTGTCATGTTGACAGTGAATAATAACTTTGAAATGTTTTCTAATTCTTAAGTATCAACATGCAACCAATCAGAATGAACAGCCAATGAATGATGAATATGAAAGTATATATGTAAAGTGACATTCGTGTCATTTCACTCTGTCTTTGAGACGCATAAGTGAACTGTTGTCTAGCGAATTCTGTTATTATTTGAGGCGTACAAGTGAATTCCAAATTTGAGACGTATTATTTGAGTGAAGTCTCTATCTTGTTGAAGTATCAAGCTTAAACATAATTTCGTTGAAATGGTAAGTTGAAAATTTCTTCACTCATCTCCCTCAAACGTGTGGCTAATAGCATCTTCCTCAATTTCAGGCATCAACTTCATCACCAACGCCCTCCCTTCTCGAGGAAAGTTTAGAGTTGTTGAGTCAAGGTAGGTTGTAACAATACACTGAGACTTGAACAGAGATGAAAGAATGATTTCTCTTTCAGGTGATGTGAGTTCCAGCTCAGGACTCTCGCGACAAGGCAACGAGTGGGAATGTGCCGACTGCGGACATATGTTTACAAGGAAGCACAGTCTCCTTCGACACATCAAACAACGTGTGTGTCAACGCAAAGCGGCGTCAATCTCTGGAGGTGAAGTTGATTCTGACGATGACATCTCCTTTCCTTGCGATTTGTGCCCTCTTTCTTTTGATAGTCACTTTCAGCGATCTTCGCACAGACTTCAACACACGCATGCAAATGATCACTACACCAACGGTACCTCTACCATCTCCCTCATTAATGTTTCACATAATAATTTAGTACGTGACTACTGCATGGAGTCCAATACTCAAATAGTAGATTTTCCTGAGTGGCTCCTATTTCATTCAATCAAAATCGCTCTTCAACAATTTATTTAAATTTTAGAATGAAGGATTTTCATCTACCTTAAACTAAATATATATTAAGATAGATTTTCAAACGGGTTCAAAGGACGGGAGAGAATACAGTTTCATGTTCCTTCCTCTTCCGCAACCGAAGTGACTGCTGCGAGTCTTGGCTAAATTTTTTTCTCATTTTTTTAAAAAAAAAAATGATAAAATGTAGAACGCGGCGACAGCGCTCTCTCAATTTTTTTTTGTGGGTTGTGGACCATATTCAAAAAAATTCATTATTAGAAGTGCAGCAGGCTCGAAGGTACATTAAACTACAAAAAAACGTTGTATAATAAGAAAGCTGTCATCATGGTCGATTGTAAATCACAGGTGTTTCAATATTGCAGTCCTATCCATCCTTCACTATAATGATATCAACGCGAATCGAAATCATACCTATAGCTATAGACAGTGGGAGGATGAACTAGACTTTGAAGGTTGTGATAGTAACAACATGAAAATCAAAGATGTAGAAACGTTCGAAAAACATAATAAGATTAAAATTGTCGTTCACGTGTGGGAGAAGGGGTTGAAGGGTGCCCGCTATAATTCACGTTCAACTTGTTATGAACATGTAGTCAACCTCTTATTAGTAAAACAAGATGATAGCGAGGAATGGCACTACTGTGGTATTCCCAAAATCTCTCGCTTGTACACTCACTTGGGGCACTCTAAAAGAAGTGAACATTTTGTATGCGACCGCTGCATCCGCTCCTTTTGGAGTAAAGATAAATTTGAAACTCACTATGAATGGTGCAAGCGAGGTAAATTACAAATGGAACGCATGCCCAAAGATAAAATATTTTCACATAGGGATAATGGTGACGAATTAAGTCCCCTGCGTGTCATTTACGCAGACATAGAATGCTACATTGATGATATCATCCACAAGCCGGCAGCCATATCCTGCTATGAAGTATGGCATGACCACTTTAGGAATTGACAAAACAAAATGCATACTTGGCAAGGTGAAGATTGCATTTCAAAATTTCTAGAATTTCTCGATAAAGCTGCTAAATTTCAACAATCATATGATTCCCAATTGCAGCGTAAGTCACTACATATGTCAGATGAAGACAAACAAAAATTTGAAAGTTGCACATCCTGCCCTAAATGTCATAAAACGTTTGATAACGATAAAATTAAGAAAGTGCGTGATCATGATCACATCACTGGTAAATTTAGAAACGCACTCTGCTCCAAATGTAACTTTTCACTTAGGTTGAGACGTCGTACACTACCCGTCATTTTTCATAACTTTAAGGGCTATGACAGTCATATGCTCATAAAAGGAGGGTTGAGCCAGATGAAATCGTGGCAGTTTAATGTAATAGCACAAACGAGAGAAAAATTCATGGCAATGACAGCAAAAGTACCAGTAGATAAAACTAAAGAAAATAAGACAGTCTTCTTCGAAATAAAATTTTTATATTCATTCCAATTCATGTCAGCGTCACTAGCTTCTCTCGTTCGTAATCTCAAGTTTCTTCCCCATAGTCAAACTTTGAAGAAACACTATCCAAACTTAACGGATGAAATAATCACTCGCAAAGGAGTCTTTCCTTATGCGTATTTTAGCTCAATGTCTAAACTAAATGAAACAACCCTTCCTTCCATTGACAAATTCCAAAACGATTTGACGGGTGAAGATTGTCCAGTAGAAGACTATGAACATGCTCAAGAGGCATGGTTAAAATTTGAATGTAAAACGTTTGGCGATTATATGATCGCTTACTTAGAATTAGATGTCATTTTGCTGGCTGATGTCTTTCAGGAATTTCGACGAGTGGCATTAGAAGAAGACAAATTAGATCCTGTCCACTTTGTCAGTCTACCAGCCATGTCCTTTAAATCAGCCTTTAAAATGACTGGTGAGACCATTCATCTCTTACAAGACCCGGAGATGTATAATATATTTGAGCGCGGAATACGCGGTGGTCTCACATTTGTAAATAAACATCATATAAAATCTGAAACAGTAGGTGATGATCATATCCACCTAAAGTACTATGACCAAAATAATTTATATGGCAGTTCACTGTCTAAACCACTACCTCATTCCGAGTTTAGTTGGTTAAATCAAGATGAGCTTGAGTATTACTCCAACCCTTCAAACATACTGAAGATTCCAGATGAAGGTGATTGGGGATATTATTTTGAAGTGGATTTGATTTATCCAAATAGCATTAAAAATAAAACTGCTGATTTCCCACTCGCACCTGAATCTGGTGAAGTGACTGAAGATATGTTTTCACCATTCATGTCACAATTTCATAATAACTTAACAGAGTGTGGACAGCCAAGGTACAAACCATGCCGCAAACTTTTACTCACCCAATATGATAAGAAAAATTATCTCGTACACTTCTGCATACTAAAATTCTATTTAGAAATGGGCATGCTTCTAAAGTCAGTTCACCGCATTATCAAATTTAGACAGAAAGCCTTCCTCAAACCCTACATAGATAGTAACAGTCAAAAACGTGCACTCGCCCAAAATAATTTTGAAAAGGATTTTTATAAATATAAGAATAACAGTCTTTTCGGAAAGACCATGGAGGATGTTAGAAAACGTATGAACTACAAACTAGTCGTTGATGAACAAAAATATCACAAATTGACCTCATCACCTCTTTTCATTGATAGAGACATCATCGATGAGGATCTTGTAGGTGTTAAAATGATAAAATCAGAAGTTGAGTTGTGCAAACCCATCTATATTGGGCAAGCCGTTTTAGATTATTCCAAGCTTGAAATGTATCAACTCTTCTACAAAATATTAAAACCATGCCCTCTCGTAAAAGAGGTTCGCTTGCTGGGTGGTGATACAGATAGTTTCTTTTTAGGAATTACCACTCAAAAAGATTTAAATTTTAATGAAGTAGGCAAGTCATTAGAAAAATATTTCGACACATCTAACTACAATCCCACTCATCCACTCTATTCCATACAGAATAAAGCCAAACTTGGTTGTTTTAAGGATGAAACAGCAGGAAAGGAAATAGATGAAATGATTCTCCTCCGTCCTAAAATGTATTCCATGAAATTAAAAGAATGTGCAGATAGTATTAAGCGTGCTAAAGGTATATCAAAATCCATTGTTCACAAAATGAAACATCGCTCCTATAAGAAGGCCTATAAAAATAAAACTATAACGTTTGTCAATATGACAATCTTAAAATCTCAAGTTCATACTGTGAAAACGTACACGTTCAAGAAACGAGCACTTTCAGCATGGGAGGATAAGAGGTGTTGGATAGGACATAACACATCTCTTCCACATGGACATCCTGACACAAACATACCACCACCCAAAAGAATAAAACTCACGCTACCACATTCAGGAGATGTATTGACATAATCAACTTTAACTCAGTATTTTGATGTCGCTTTTTGTAGATATACATGGTTGTTTTATGTATCGCATGAGATCGTTTCTTCCTTGTGAATATATGCCTACAGTTAGCTCATTCCCCCTATATCTGTGAAAAGACTTTTTCATATACATATTTTTATTTCAATAAACATATCACAATGACTTCACTTTGTTTTCCGAAACACTAAAGTTACGAGGGATTTAGTATCTTTCACATGGATGCACTCTTGTAAACCATTGGTAATTTTGATAGCAATAGAGGGTATAGTTTGTTTGACGACGGGATGATAGAAAATAGATTCAAACATCTTCTCGACTATTCCATATGAAGCGTCTTTATCATGAATGAAATCACGTAAAATGTATTCTTTCTTCTCACCAACAGAAATAGGTAGAATCAAATCACTTTGAATGTAAAGGTGCTGTTCATGTTTATCAAGTGTCATTGGTGTTTCTATACCAATCGTATGCGCAGCAGCAAACACTGTTTGTAGCATTGAAAAACCAAAGAGTTTTTTCAAATTTTTACTCAACTGACATTGAATGTCATCACCCAGTCTCAGAACAACGCGTTGATTTTCAATTGAAAACGAAATGTGGTGTGTCTTTACATCATATTTACTTTTCATCACATGCTTCAACTTCTGTTGTATATAAGGATTTACTACATGAATGAAGCTTTCAACTGTATGATATAGACGCGGCATTATATTGATAGCAACTTTAGATTCTTCATAAGACTGGTAAATTTTCTTGATGCGATCGCCATAGATGTCCACCCACCATTCATCATTAACTGAATCAGCTTTAGTGTGATATTCATGAGAAGCATACACCACACCGCTTCCAATAATAGGTGTATAATGTCTTACAAAATGACGCAAGGTTGGAGAGAAATAAACTGTAAGTTTGTCATTATATTTCTGAATAACCAACTTATTTTTGTCCGCCATAATTTTCTCTCCATACTTCTTACCCACAGTCTCATTCCATCGTTTTACTAACTCAATAAGTGATAAAGGTTGAACACCACGCTTTTTCAAAATGATGCGTTCTTCGCATTCTACAACATCTTCATCAAATATTTTAAATCTATAATGAAATTTGTTGATTCGATTTGAATAAACTTTTTTAACATTTGCAGTAGCAATTGACGTTAGATGTAGTCCATGACCAAAACCAAGATGTGGATAGAATTCACTATCCAACCTCAGCGTAAGACCTTTAGTAAAAGAATGAAAGCGGAGGAACTGTCTCCCACTCCAATGATAGATAGTAAACTCATAAGCTTTCTGATTTTTATTCTTCATGATGGAAGTATTACCACTGTTGAATGCCTTAATAATTTTCTCATTCCCAAATGGTTCATAAGAATCTGATTTTATCTGAATCCATTCATAGTTCCACTTTCCATCTGATGTTAAATTGTATGGGAACTGAAATGCATTATTCATCGTTATTCCATCATGGGTGCGAGGAGTCAATATCATTTCTTCCAAATCATTCACATTCTGAATATTGCTATCATAGCAAATACTAGAAACACCAACCTCCCATTCACCTTCTAAATGCAGTGGGCGATTTAATTCTACTCGATAGTCTGATGGTTTATTTTTGGGAAATTTATTCATAGAAGCATTACTGGGTAAGTAGATTAGAAACGAGTCCTTATTTTAACTTTCCATATTATTCACATTGGAAAAATATATTAGCATACTTTTGCATTAACTCTTCATTCGGAAATGGAGTGTGATACTTGTCACAGCATCTTTATGAAAAGGAATCAACGCACCAGCATCGTCATAAATGGCAATATCAATTTGTGGGATGTAGTTTGATTTCAGCTTTGTATAATGCACTTTCTTGAAAGTATGCTCAGATAAAATACTGCAGCTTTTTGGCTGGTATGGTATCATTGCTAGCAATGGAGCTTCAACATCTCCCACACGTACATCTTCACCAATATTGGAATATATCTGAAAATAGTTAATACGACGCGATAGCGACATGTCTGCGCTAGCTTTGGTTACAGTACCACTTTTAAAGATATTTTGGTCAAAACCCAAAATGTCCATCAGAGTTTTATCCATAATTAGTTCAATACCTTTTCCACCTACAGTGAGAGACAAAGTACCTTCTTTTTCAGAAAATGAAATATGTTGCTCATTAATCACTTCATTTAAATAATCTACAACCAATTTAACCGAAGTAATAATGCGAGGCATCAACACTCTTGTTTCATGTAAGATACCACCTAAAGGCTCTACACACTTTCTGTATAAAGATACGGACCATTCTGTATCAAATTGATTTGACCTTTCACATGGTAAATGTTGCATATCAGATTTTCCATGAACAGCTGCAGAACGATGTCGTAAGAACTGATGAAAATCTTTTGAACAAACTAATACTAGATCATCATCATTTAATTTGCTTATTGCAATATGATTAGTTGATTTAATATAAGTCAATGTTGCCACTTGTTTACCATCAACTCGAAGGAGATAATTAAATTTCTTCAATAATGTTTCAGGAGTCATGTTTGTCTTTCTTGGCTTAATCACAATCTTCTTCACCAACGTCTTCTCATTTCTTGGAATAAGATCTACATAATAAGCTTCCTCTCGATATATTAACTGTTTATGACCACTTATGTGGTAATTAACGTTAAAATTATCATAGCTTGTTAAGGCGCTAGCGAGGTAACCTAAATCATTTCTTAAACTTGGACTTAAACCAACAATCCAATCTTTCTCAACTACATGATGCACATAATTATAATCATCATTGTGCGGAGTAAATTGGATAATATGTTTACTCGCTTTATTCAAGAAATCATATATAAACTTTTTACATGATAAGAGATCTTTCTTTGGCCACTGTGGAATGTATACTCGGCACCCCTTTTCACATTGATAAGCAGCTGTACGCCTCATATTAATAGTCATCACCTCATGATCAAAAGTATAGACACAGTTGCTATAAACAAGTTGAGTGACACCCACTTCCCAATTTCCATTTAGCTGTTGTGCATGATCAATGGGAGTAGAAAAGAGTGCGGCTCGATTACTAGTAAATCTCTTTGTAGCCGCATTGCTAAGCAAAATATGATAAAACGACATTTTTATATTGCTGATCTGCAACTTTACATAACATCATGAAGACTTGGATTTTGGACTCTCTACAATATATCAGAGTTGATCGTGATGGAAACGTGGTTGGAAGGTAGTGGATAAGGTGGTGGTAGGTGGTGGATGGTAGGTGGTTGGAGAGTCTTTTTGATTAATCCTTGATACTGTAAATACCTCCTCTGTCCAATTCGGAAGGTACCCTTTAGCAAAAACACTTTTCACTTTTGAGATACGAACTTTATCACCAATTTTCAGATCACTTTTCACATGAGTGCGTTTACGTTGGAATGATTCGCGCACTTTATCTACATTGTCAGCATTTACATCTACTGGTCTGAGTCCAATAGAACGATGGATAGAGTGATTGTAGGCATAGAGTGTATCTTGTAGAACCTTTGTCCAATTTTGTGTCAAGTTGGCAGTAAAATGTCGCCACAAGCGATTTTTTAATGTGCGATTAAAACGTTCAACGAGTGCAGCTTTATAAGCACTCTTTACACTAAACAACTCAATGTCATGCCTCTCAAATAATCTTGTCACATGCTGATTTTCAAACTCTTTTCCTTGATCACTCTGAATTCTTTTTGGAATACGACCTTCTCGAAAAATTGTTTGGAATGCTTTTGCTACTCCTTTCCCTTCTTTGGTTTTTAAAGGTTGAGCCCACGCATAACGCGAGAAAATATCAATGACGGTTAAAATAAAATTATTACCCGAGTTATGTTTTGAAATGGAGGCAACATCGCACAAATCTGCTTGCCACTGTTCATCGATGTCATGAACAATATAATGGCGGGTGCGGTACTTCTTTTTCGCTTGTTTGTGGAGTGTATAGGTAGCCTGACCCTTTAACCATCGTTTCACTTGTGATTGTGGAAGACCACTCGCTTTTGATAATTTCTTGATAGATGCAAATCCTGCCGGATGTTTTACATCATAATAGATTGACTTCAAACGTTCAGTCGATGACGACTGACTCTTTTTTCTCCTTCTCATCTTTTTGTTTTCTTGCCTTTCTACATTTACAACAACTGCAGCATTTAGCTTTAGCGGTTTTGCAATCGTGTTCACATTGCTTAGGGGTTTCATTGTGAGAGCTGGCGCAGCAAGTGCAAGTGACAACGACATTCACCTCTGGCGGCTCATTACATGGCAAGCAACACATCTGCTTCATATTAATAGTCTGAGAACATGTATTTCCTAGGAGGAGCAGTTTTACGTTTTCCTTTTACTAGTTTTAGTGGTGATGTAGATCTACGTCGAGTTCTTCCTCTTGTTTGCTTAGTGAGTGTGGGAGGGGATGTAGCAGGTGACGTCTTAAACCAATTTGTTGGCATTTTCATCGCCTGAAGCATTGGAGCAGTAGCCACTGTTGAATCAAGTTCTTTCAATGTCTCATTATTTAAAGCAAATTTTGGCACATTATGCTTTTTCAATAGTTTAAGAAAGTATGACCAACCAGGTGGAACATAGCCCTGACGACGCTTTCTACGTGTCGCATACTGAATCAAGTCTTCATAACGTGAAGCATCAATCACTTTATTTTCATCTGTAATGATTTCTCCTCTATCATTTACATTGAGATGGGGTTCAATGCTGTTGAAAAGAGATATGGCATGTGCGCGAGATGCTAAAGGTGTAGCAGTCGATACAGAGTCACGCATCTTATTCTTCAAGTTTTTCAATTGCTCAACAGTTTCCGATTGTAATAATACAGCACGATGTGGATCTTTGATGTGAACATTTTGCTGATAATCTATTTCTTTCCTATACATTTGATTTGCAAGAGGTTGCTTTACTTGCTGCATGGCAGTCAATTGTACATATTCATCCTGAGGAATAACAATCATGCGAGAATAAGAACTCATAGTTTGTAGATAATCATGGGAGTTTTCAAAATATCACTTCGAAATCTAAATTCTTCCGGACACTCTTGCGTAAAGTCAATGAATAAGTAACCGTATGGTTTTTCAATAGCTGCTTGAAAAATTTCAATTAAGGCTTTTGATCCTCTGGGTGCAACTTGTCGCGCTAAAATTTCAAATTGACTTTTATCTCGCGGATTCTTGAAAATAGCATAATAGTGTGTATTCAGGTTTCGTGTACGAGCTTCTTTTCCATCAGGAAACAAATTTTGTGTGATATAGATAATAAAGCACCTTTTATGGTGTGCTGCGCGAGTGAACATATCTGTAACATCTTTGGAATTCTTACTTTCTTTTAATAAATCATCCAATACAACAACATCATTAGACTGAAGTTTATCCACTGGAATAATTCCTTCATGTCGAATAAAGTTGCGACTTTGCAATTCCTGAAACAGCGACGGTTGATAAATACCATAACACCAAATCACTCGATTGATAGGTTCCTTAAACAACTCCCTTCTTTTATCCAATAAATTCAGCGTGAAAACAGTTTTACCTGCATGAGATGGACCTGATACAGTCAGAACTTTATCACATTGAAGTCTGAAATCCATTTTATTACTTTGAGATTCAACATTTGCATAATTAACGCTTAGAGCCAAAGATATTACCCAATAGGTTGCCCACGGCAGGAGCTATCATTGGAAGTATTGCTGAAAGGAAACCGCCCTTTTGTGTTAGAGTTTTCCTCTTTCTTTGAAGGGTGACTTTAGGATTGGAGATGAAACGCAATTTCGTAGCATATCGCTTAAGTAACTTTCGTTGTTTTGGCGCTAATTTCTTCGTCCTCAACTTTCTCACATGAGAAATAATTTCAAGAATGAATTTATCGTTGGCATGTCGTATAGCATTGTATCGCTGATTTGCTTTCATTCGTCGGAGAGCTTGAATGGCTGAAGAAAACTTTTGACTTTTACGTTTCGCCATTTTACGTTTCGCCATTTTCCGTGTTAGTCTTTGCTAAAACCTATCTTTACCACATTTGCATAGGTACTAACTATTGCGACATAAGTGACACTCGAAATGAGCAATGTCACAGTGGTTACATTTGCAAAGTTGAATGCAATTACGTATGAAACAGCGTTGACAAAAAGCATGCTTACATCTCTTGAAGATGCGCTTTTCATTTCCATCCTTTCGCTTACATACATCACAACACATAGTTTCACCGTTACTGATGTCTATAGCAAGTCTTTTTGAAGATATGAATTTGCTAGCCTTTTCTAAATAATAGACACATGTACAGAAGGAATATACTTCGAGAGTGAGCAGACATAGCTCGAAAACCAGTTGTGCTACAATCAAGTACCACTGCATTTTCAATTTTTCTTTATGGAAAGTTGAATGTGAATATCTGAAATCGCTTCAATCACTTAATTTTCGCAACTAATCGCGCCATGACAATGCTATCAGAGAATGTATTCATTAACTCTAGAAATAGAGTGCTAGCATCATCGACCACTGCTTCGATGTCGGTCTCATCTTTATGAAAATTTATCACATAATCTTGAACAGCTCCTTTTAAACTTTGCCTATGGAAATGTAATGTTCCGCAGTCGTTTGAGAAAGACATGATCGCCCTTTAACTAACCCATCCATTGCATGAAAATAACTCTTCTCATAGTAACATTTATTGAATAATGGTAACAAGCATGCATTATAAATCAATGGTTTGAAAGAGATAAAATAGATACAGCTGGTAACTATCATACAGCGAGCAATGATAACCATACAGGACTTTGGCAGTGCTGAGGTAAGGAGGAAAGAAGCATTGGTTATGAATGTAGCTACTACAACGAACAGACAAAATAGGAACACACAAATCCTTAAAACGTTTCGTGACTTCATGATAATGTTGATTCACTCTACTATCCCAAGGTGGGAGCAAAATATCATCAATGATTAAATTAGGAAATACTTTCCTCTCCTTACCAGGATTATTACAAAAGATGCGTATAACATTGAAAGCAGCTAACCATCGTTTAAAGTCAATTAGAAGAGCACTCTCACAAGAAAAGCCATAGTCTTGCAAATATTTCAGATTAAGTCCATGAATGTGTTTTCTCGCCCATTGATCAACATTGGGATTGCAGTTGGCATGTTGATGATAGACACTGACAATCTGATATGTCCAATTGTTCATAGCAATAGCACTGAGCTCCTGTACAGGTTCACCCTCACAATCCATAAAAATGATGATAGAAGCCTAAAACGGAAATTTACACATCTAAGGAAACGTTCTATAACATATTACAAAATGAAGAATTACATCGATGCTTTTCACGACAAAATACACAAATGATATGATGGCAACGAAGAAGTAAAATGTATCTAATAAGACCACGTCTACGACACTCAAAGCACATAAGCGAATTGTCATAGGGTAGAGTTAGGAAAGGACTAGTAATTCTCCTTCTTTGATTTGCGTTTTGATGTAGCATTCTTCTCCGACTTGCGCTTCGTACCACTGCTGTTAAGGATTTGATCAATTATGTCGTCCACGTTGGGTGGTTTTGGAATATATAGGATGGATTCCATATGCATGGAGAGAGAGGCTATTTTATTATCCTTATGCCGACCATAATATAACCCATTCACTTTGAAAAGGATATCCCAAGTACCTTCTCCGAGCTCGTCGCATGTGATGGGTGTTGAATGATCTCCCTCCTTCTTATAGTAAGTGCACCAATGTGATACCGGTAGGCAAATGTGATTACCATCCCAAATCTTTCTATAGGGTGTATCCTTGTCATCTCTCGCCTTCCACTCTTGAGCAAGAGAAATAGGAATTTCCATATTTGATGTCACGTACTCCTCAATAATATCAAGTTGGTGGCGAATGTACGGACTCACGGGGATCAGTATGTAGTCACCATACTGATTGTGCATTATCTTGACATCCGTGGAAGGGAGCATTCCCGTTTGGAGTACTACGCCATGATCGTCATAACGCAAGACTTGTTTAAATTTGCGCTGTAGCGGTGTAGGATTATGTACCTTGGTTGTTTCTTCCACTGGCCTCAGTTGTAGATGATCTGATCGTAGCGAACCTTGTAACGTTTGACCGCCATTTTGTCCTACTAGCGCAGCAGATGGAGTAGATGCCTGAAAATGGAAAAGATTGTATTAAGTTTACGTTCAAGGGAAGAGAGGGAGGAAAGTAGCGACTTACCATTTTAGTTGGATAATAGAATAGGGAACTAGAGAGAGGAAATGTGCGTCCGTCACTCGTGTGATTCAACGATGGAATGATTCTCACTGTGGAAGGCTCGCTATTTATATAGAAATGCTTGATTCTCATTGGATGATGATCCTCATTGGACCATAACATCAAGCTGATTCCAAATCTGAAATCCGTTTTCCCATCCGATGCTTCGTTTTGAAGCTACAGCCCAAAACGTCCCAAATTCTAACTCTGTCGTTTTTCGCCAATGTCCCAAAATCTTAAATGGCGTCTCACATCTAAACGAAGACAGATAGGAACAAGGCAATTCTTTCAGTGAATTTGTCTCACTCTTAGCTTTCAAACGAGCTATTGCACGACTTTCTACGATCTCTAGAACCAAAGTTGGAAGATCGGTGCCGGGGGGGGGGGGTCAGCGAAACTTTTTCTCTCCGATTGACTTGAAACTCACCATACCGATGCAGGATTTCACGCTGAATCCGAATCTGGCCTCCGTTTTCCCATCCGATGCCTCGTTTTGACGCTACAGCCCAAAACGTCCCAAATTCTAACTCTGTCGTTTTTCGACAGTCTCCCAAAATCTTAAATGGCGCCTCACATCTAAACGAAGACAGATATGAACAAGCCGTTTCTTTCACTGAATTTGTCTCACTCTTAGCTTTCAAACGAGCTATGGCACGACAAAATCCGTCCACTAGAAGCCAAGATCGAAGCTAGCTGTCCAGAGAGGGGGGGAGGTCAGTGAAATTTGACGAAAAATGTTTTGGTGACGGTCCCAGGTCGAAATTCCACACTTTGGAAAATTTTCAAAATTTTACCCATACAAAGCCACTCTGACACTTAGGATTTTTTCAGGTGAGCGAGCTCCGACCTAAAATCTTGTAACCGCTCTAACTTTTGAACGACTGGTCCGATTGACTCGCAACAAAAAATGTTGTCGAGCAGTTTTTTCTCCTCTTTCCAATGAAACTCGAACGAACAAAATCCGTTCACTAGAACCAAAGTTAGAAGAGGGGGGGTCAGTGAAATTTGATGAAAAATGTTTTGGTGACGGTCCCAGGTCGAAATTCCACACTTTGGAAAATTTTCAAAATTTTACCCATACAAAGCCACTCTGACACTTAGGATTTTTTCAGGTGAGCTACGACAGTCCACCCCTCCCAACCTGGCCGGCACACCACGCCAACCTAGACACCACATCACCGCGCGCTACACGACGGTCGACCAGAGGGGGGGGGACGTCAGACCCGAAACACCACGGCGGCCGACCACGACACTCTGCCGGTCCAGAGGGGGGGGGACGTCAGCGATGGCGGCCATCTTGCGCTATCCAGAAGTGGAGTTTTACTTACTACTAATGACCGTCGATGAAGAGTGAAAGGCCACGCGTTTGCCATATCATATCTCTCAAGAACGTTTCTCATTTTTTTTACTGATTTTGCCGAGTCCTTTATTAAATGAGAGTATATATAGGACTAAATGCAATTAAAGCAATTGATTATTAACATGTATAGGCAAGTGAGTGCCAAAATGCGCACCGTAGGGGAGGGTGGGAGAGCATTGAACATGTTTTTGAACTTTTCCCGACAGTTTGAATACACTAAATCAAATGAGCCAAAATCAAACTCGGATGGGAAGTTGAGGGCATACTAATCTGAGTTGTTGGAGGTTTCTGTGACATTTGATCTCTTCACAATTTGAATTTTAAAATTTCTACCAAAGTGGTTCATATGTGGGGCACATCCCGGTGAAAAATTCCACGTGGATTCGACTTCAGAATTTTTATATCGATTCTACGCATTACTTTGGCCCGGCTCTCCACGTGGATTCGACGTGGATTGATACCCATGAAATCGACATCGAATCCACCTGATATCCACGTGGAAACTGTACCTATATCATCCACGTGGAAACATAATGAGTAACGTAAAAACAAATTTTTGTCGATCGCTTCAAGAATTTACGGCTTCCATACAGAGAATATTCGAAGCAAGTCGGCAAAACCTTTTTTTACTGAAACAAATTCACAATGAAGCCATTACACCTGCATATAGCCATAAGGTGGTCATATGGACACAGTTTGATATTTTTTCTCTGAGCTATGCGCAATGAACCAATCATTGAAAATGAAATTAAACTTATAGCTCGAAAATTACCCAAAAATAATTATTGACATTTACTCTTCTTAGATGACACGATTTTGACACATTTTTTAAGCTTATTTTTCCGTGAGGTAAAATATTTTGCAAATGACTTTCAATACAGTCAAAACAAAATTTTGAAAAACAATGGTTTCTGTGCAGAATGATTAATGTTTTCCAGTAATACGTTGCTTCGTAGTCATCTTGTTCATATTTAATTGTAAGCAACATTCGAGTTTCATGGATTTTGAAGTGTTCGAAATTATTTTTTTGAAATTGGTTTGATACGGACATGTATGATACATGTTTCTCATTTTCATCAAACAGCTATCTATTGCAATTTGCCAATGCAACTTTGGACCAGATTTGATGACAGCGAACGTGGAAAGATTTGAAATGAAAGCCCTTAATAAACTAAATGAGGGAGCAATTGAATAAAAATTGATTCATATGCACAATTTTGGTTATTAAATTGTGCTTTTAATTGGCCTTCACGGAATTTGCTTTCCCAAATAATTTCAAGAATAGAGTCAAGTGATAAAAAAATATTCACATACATATGACCGCACGCTGTTTTCTGCCATCAAGTTATGTTTTTGTGCATATAATGTGAGCGTATGCTCCTGTTTTCCAATGTTCTTGGAAATAAACATTTTATGACTTTTGACTATATTGATATAATAATAATGCACGATAAATTTGACTTATGTCCCCACTATTTTAAAATAGATTAATTATTTTCCGACAGAAATGATTGAGATCCATGAGCCATGACAGCGCATAGAACTACAACAGTTTTGATCAATAGCTTTATCATCAAATCAAACTCATTTCTTATTGAAATCGAGTGAAAAATAAAGGTACTCAAAATTAACTGAAGTTTAGTCAGCGCCAGGTGTCATAAAATCGCCATTTTCCAAACCTTGAAAATATATATTGAACACTTAAATATGTTGAACAATTATTCCAAGTCAATAGATTTATCAGCGTGACGTTTCGTTTGAATATTTATTTCTTCCCATAGTAAAGATTATCAAGGCCCGTTCAGACAGAGCACGGTTTGCGGCTATTTTCTGCCGAGCTAATTGGCTTCTCGAATTCTATCATTAAACTCAGTACAAAATCGCAGATGGCGTTCCCACACGATACGGTTTGTCGCAGTTGAAATGGATCTGAACCCATTTCAACTGCGGTTCTTTCATTTTAGAAAAAAAATTTTTGCTTCTGATTGTAAAATGAATAATGGCATCGCATTCTCCATAAAATTTCAATCTTTTCGAAGTCCATTTCGGTAATTTTGGTCAAGTATTGAGATAACTAGATCAAAAAAATCATTTGATAACAAACCTCATGCTTTAAGTGTGTGGGGCGGCAGTTAACCAGATGGTTATTACCAAAGTCATTATTTCAGATTGTTCTCGATCTACCCAACCGATTCATGTGATCTACACTGCAAATAAATCGCAGTGATATAATGAATCTGATGAGAGTAAGGACTTCTCAATTTCATAAATTTTAATTTTTTATTATCAGAGTGTCAAAATTCACGTTCAAATTTAACAGAATATCGGTATGTGATTGGCATTTCAATTGCGCGACTTCTTTGTTCGGGATGGTGATCAACTCTCATAAATAATGTGTGTGTCACGCCCACGCCGATGAGACATTCGCAGCTCGTGAATGTCAGCGTTGAGACTGTTCGATGACCTTAGAAGACCCTTGTTTTTTTTATGACGTCTCTGAAATAGGATGAAACCATGAAACAAATCAGTGCATAATGCGGTACATCTATTCTTTCCCCCACCACATTTTTCAAGTTTTCCAAAATCATCAAATTTCGCCAAAGTTAGTCACATTGGGTCTAGAATGGACTTGAATAGAATCTTTCACTGAGTGACAATACAACACGACTGAGAAGTCTTACTTGAACCCTGGGAAGAAGGATTGGTCATTTGGATACTCAGTTAGAATACAAGGTACAGCGATCATGAACTTCGTGGGATTCTACAATGACGAGCAGTTTTCTAATTTTGAGGCTGTGAATGTTCTACAAGTCAAGATAAGAGGAGTTTTACACACTCAATGCTATGCCACGTTAGTGAGATCAAGTAGGAGCAAGAGAAGATCGTTGACGATGCAACACTTACGGGTGTCAACAACAGAAAAGTGTGGGGAGGGAAGAATAGAAGTACCCATAATGCTTTTCGCAGAATGCTATGCACCCACATTCTTTTTTCTTTTTGATCTCCGTAGAATTAGTGACGAGTAGGCTACAGTAAATTATCCACCTAGCTGTCTGAGGAATTCATCATTAGTGATACAATAGAATGATTTAAGTAACATAGCAACTGAGATGATTTCATTGGTCAGCCTGGACAGTGAAAGACTACAATCGGTCCATTTTCACTGAAATGGTGTATTTATCCAGCAATTTTGAGAAATTTTATATTTTCAGAATGCTCGCAATATCGTCATTATGAATACATAACTTTTCATTAGATCTGATGTATAGGGTTTCCAAAATCCCGGAAAATCTTGATCCCGGGATTGAGTAGAATCGTAGACATCCTCTTATAAAGCACAGATACATGTAAATAGCATGGGATTGCGGCAAGGACTGCAATCCCGCGATTCCTTGGGTTTGCGCAAACCCGAAATCCCATCATTGATTGATTAATTTAGTTGTTATCTTGGTAGTAGCTTATGGATGCTTTAAGGCTTCGTTAGTGGAAACCGAAAAGATTTTCGAATACTTTTCGATGTCTTTCTTTGAATTACTAATTTAATAATATTGTAGCCCATATATTACAGTTGTGTCAGCATACTTGCATGTGTGACTGTATACTTACGTACTTTATGTTTATCTAATCATGCAGGGTAGAGATTCCACAGTCCCGGAAAATCTCGATCACATGATTCCGGGATTAAGTTGAACAGTAAATGCGCTATGACAAATCACATGTGTATATTAATAATATGGGATACCGGGATGTGAGAATAGCCACAAGTTGGAATTGCAGCAAGTCGGTTTACTTACAATATCGCAATCGACTTAAAATTTGTTCCGCTTTAAGCACTAATGGAAAGCGACTTACAGCTACTAATAGAGTTACAGAAAACAGTTGCAAATTCATGATTATGGCACTTTCAATCTACAGTTTCCCGAGATTTGGGATTGGTATAGGGTGAAGACCCGGGACTAGAGCCTGCCTAAAGCTCTCGGCTTTTCTTGATCCCGGGATTCGGGATCACAGACTCTGACCCATGATCGATATTGACAAAATGCAAGTATACCATTTGTAGCTAAAAGTAAAATGGCAATCAAGATAATCATGATTCACGACTTTCAATGCATTTAACTAGCACATTGAGATATTCCAAAATCCCAAGCTCGGGATTGTGCGATTGAAGAACCTTTTACTTGCCTTTTTACTGTATAAGCTAACCTAATGCTGTGAATAACAACTATGGTCAAATAGAACTATTCTTCCTGAACAAATTAATCCCAAGATTGAGTTAAACAGAGAATAATAATGTAAATATATACTGCAGTCTGGTGAGCAATTTGCCTCCTAAAGATCTCAATCCCGAGGATTAGTTCGATTCCTTATCCCGGTATTGTGTAGGCCTACTTTGCCAGCAATGTTCATCTTCAAATTGGTCATGCTCTAAAATATTGTTGGCTTTGAGAAATAACAAGCTCAAATTTAAGTCTCGACCTAATTCAAAAGTCTCATCAATGGAATATTAAAAACGTAACGTTGACGATTATAATGAAATGAGAAGAGTCTATAACTATCGTGTGTGGATTTCTGGTAGCTTCACCTTCGCCAATCTGTCTTTCTTCAGACAGAATACAGCTATATTGTTAATTTCTCAATCCCGGGATTTTGACTCTCCAATCCCGGGATTTCGGGATCCCAGGGATTGGAATCCCTACTGATATGCTTCTGAGGTAAACGTGCTGTGATATTCAATCTCCCACTACAGTAGACACACCTCTTTTGAAGTTGACGAGAGGTATTTGCCGTCTCTAAAACCGTGCTCTGTCTGAACGACATACGGTTTCTTTTCAATAATGGAAGGGGCAAAAACCGCAAACAGCAAACCGCAAACTGTTCTCTGTCTGAACGGGCCTTTACACCCTAGCAGCCATGATCATCATTTTCAGATATAAATTGATTTTTACACACGATTTTTTTCAAGAGTATACGACCTGAAGATGATCGTCA
Organism: Prostheceraeus crozeri; assembly: GCA_907163375.1. NCBI lineage: Eukaryota > Metazoa > Platyhelminthes > Polycladida > Euryleptidae > Prostheceraeus > Prostheceraeus crozeri. The sequence goes on along the minus strand of CAJQUW010005390.1, from coordinate 115,325 downwards.
GTGACGACTGAGGAACACAACAGAAGTCACTATTGCTTTGGAATCATCATGAAAAAGTCACAGGTCAGTTTATGAACTTCTTGCGATATGAAGTGAGCACAAGTGACGACTTATCATTTCATTAAATCAAAATTCTTGTTAAGCAGTCCTACAGAATTGTTGTTGAATGATGTCGACATCAATTTATCTCAAAATGGACCTAGCACACATGTATGTCACACACATGGGCATAATCACTAAATTGTCCAATTTGTGAGACACATTCCTTCCTGTCTATTGCAAGTGGTCATCAAAGAAAACACCGATCTGCGGGCCTCAACGCCGGCAGCGTCAATTAGGGAGAGCAGCACATCCTTGCTCTCTAAATCTGTGGTCGGCTGACGTCATCCCTCGAGTGAGCGGATAGACGGTAGCGAGGATTGCTTTGTTGCCAAATAAAGTTAGGAAAGTCTGTATGCGTCGTAGGGGGTAAGTTTCGTGTGTGCGTTTCACATACAGTGGAGACCTGGCTTCACTCCTTCGAGCAAGCAGATGGAAGTTCATATCGTTGTTAGTTGATGGCGTCAGCCTTCTGCTCGGTATGGAAGAAGAAGAGATAGTAAGAGAGAGACAGTCACTGTCTCGGACTGCAATGTTAAAGAAGTGAAACGTGGAAAGAAAATGACACGCACGCACAAATGGTGCGACATGCAAGCTCTCAGGAAGTGATGATGTAATTGCAAATTAACTAAACTTGAGTTTGAAAGTCACACAGTTATCAGATCATGATAAGACTAATAAATTCTCAATGCCTGCAAAATTGCGATTTTCATGACACCAAACTCGACCAATTCAATTAAAATATTTTAGCAGCTACATTTCATCCAATTTCAGAAAAAAAATTGAGTTATATTTAGTCGCCGATCTCAATTATTCCTTTGAACGAAATAAATATATTCACACATTGCTGGCACTTGTATAAGTCACATTTATTGTACACTATGTCAATGTAGTGTCAGGTATATGAAGATTAGTGAGTAAATAATTTGATTGATCTGATTCAAATTACTATTTACCTATTCAGACAATTTCTTTTGAACGATAAATATTGAAACACCTGATGAATAATGAATCTCTGTACGTGAAAGGTACTATTGTTGAAAAGTTCATAATCACTAATCGGTTGTGGATATCCAACCTATTGCTTCTCTTGTCCCTTTGTTGGTGTCGATAAGGTCTTCACCAAAATGTTTAACAAGAGTGAGAATGGAGTGGTTTGCAAATACTGAGTAGCATGTTTGAGTTTGTTGTCATATTGATGGGGATGAAATGATATTTTGTGTAAGTTTGATCAGGCACATACATAGTTTTCTCGACGAATAGCATTCTGCTACTATCAGACTCAAAATTCATAGAAAACATATTGATCGAAATGCAAACGCCGATTTTAGGCCTGTGTAGTTGATTAAAGGAGCGCGCTTCAAATTAAATCTGTTCGTGACAATGCCCGGTGGAGAAAGATGATCCTAAGTCTGGCATACCATTATCATGGATATTTTTAATAATATCACAGTAAATAGTAATTGTCTTGTAATTAATTACATTTTTGAGTAGTTGGAACAATCTGATATATGCCTACTCGCAGTAACGAATTCGAGATCTCGGTATTTGGAAAATGTTGATCCGAGATCTCGAGATTGAGAGGCCAGATCGAAAAATTCACTTCGTTGATTAAACGTTCTTTAACATTTACAAGGTTCCTTTGAGCTGCCTTTTAAATGACTGATCACTGCATGTTAGCTGTGTTGAACATGAACAATTACTCAAAGTCAATACATGTGTCAACTGAACGCTACATTTAGATAACTATTTCCTTCCTTGAGAAGGTCATGCTCATCATTTTCAGACATTCATGAATTGATTTTCGTAAGTGATTTTTCGAGAATGTATAAATAGGCCTAATCAAAGCATGTTGATAACTAAATAATATTTGTATATGCAAATGTGAGCCAAATTACGAATATCCAGCAGACAAATATTCCGGCACTGACATAGAGAATTTGATAGATAAAAAGAACAGATGGTCCGCCTTATGAAAGGTAGAGAATCATGGTCTCAAGAGCACCAACTTCTCATCATATCTGTAGGAATTCATAGAGCTTTTGCATCGATACTGACTAAGCATGTTTTGCGTAGAAGACTGCACATGTAGGCTATAGTGAATTCAATCCAATTTTAGACGTTCGAGATCTCGGGATTACAGCATTATCTCAATTAGATTCGAGATTAAGTTTTTTGATACACACATAACAAATGAAAAATCCTGTAACATTTGAATTGCTTGTTGGAGCATTTGGTCACCTGTCGGCACCAAATGCAAACCCATACCCACTTTTTAGGTACCACATGAAAGGTAATTCAACAGTTAAAGGAATTTAACTATTTTTTTAGTATATAATTTAGTTATAATTTATTAGTTAATTAGTTATATATATAAGTTATAATTTATTTTTAATTAAGCCACGTCATATTTTCACGATCATCTGAAAGAATGAAATGTAAATGAATGAAATGTTCCTGAAGATGCACAATGTTGGATGACTGTGCCTTTGAACTGCCTTTTAGATGACCTTAACTGTTGATATCAGTCATCCATGAATAGCTGCGTTGATCATAGATATTGAACAGTTTTTCCAAGTCAATCAATATGTCACCTCGGCGTTGTGTTTAAATATTTCCATTGGAAGGCTTGTAATATGCTCTTCATATTATATATTCTACCAATCATTTGATCATCATTTTCTGACACCAATTGATTTTTATAACTTGTGTGATTTTTTTTTCGAGAACTTACATTATAGAGGATGGCGACTGAAATGCCACGCGTTTGCCACATCACATATTGCGAACTTTTCTCACCTCTTTTACTGACCATCCTTTATTAAAAGAAAGTTATCATGTACATGTAATTAACAGATGCTGTGATGAACAAATAACATTTGTATGCAGTGTGTGCGCCAAATATTCAGATAAATATTTCAACATTGACAGAGAGAAATTAACTTGACATGTAAAAAGAGCAGATGGTGCAGTGAAAGATGATGAATCATTGCCTCAGCAATGCCGGCTTTATGCTGTGCAAGGCCCACCCCTCATCATAAAATTTTGACTACATTTTTCAATTACAACTGCTTCACGTGGGATTACTGAAGCTGGATACCAAGCTTAGCCTTATAATTGGCATCAGAATATGTTACTATGCTCCCGGTTGCTGACTCGGGTAATGCTAAGTTGCAAGGACAACTACAAATAGATACTTCTATGCATAAATACATATAGGCCTAATTATGAACCTATTTGTTGAAGTCCTTCCTAGCTATTGGCTAATCATAACTCGCCATAATGAACCTCGTACCATATTTCGAAACCGATTGCATCGGTGAAATCAAAGTAGGTGAAATCATGTCTTAATTTGATGATAATGTATACAATGCCATTTTGGAATTATTGGAATTGCTGTAGCCTAGACCATACATACTATGATGCATCTATAAAAACGGAAAATTCACTCAAAAATAGGTTACAAATTGATAAAATATATTTCAATCATTTCACAACTGAATTTTCTGAGCTTTCATTGTGGCAAAATCATTCATCCGGGTTTCTAGATCAAGTTCATTACATATTTCATATTCTATTGGCATGAGAGCGAGGTAGTTTTTAGTCTTTCTTCGAGCATTTGTTCGATTTATTCATGGCATTCAATAATTCAAACCACACGATCATCGAGAGAATGAATTCCCAAGAAGATCTTCGTCAAAGAGTGAGCTTGCTTCACTAGTTGTACTATTATGTGTTATCTTGCCTCTTTTATAGAATTTTTCTTTAATTATTTTAGAGTTTTTCGCATCTTTTTCAGTTCATACGTGAATGGCTTAACAAAATTCACATTTGCCTCCCATTGCGTACTACAACAGTTTTTCAGAGCGATAGATATGTTTTCAACCAAAGTATCCCATCGGACTGGTGAAGAAGAAAGGACCTCATCACTTCTCTCATGGCTTCCTGATGACGATGTGATTATTCTTTCCTACGACGAGATAAATGATTTTGTTGAGAAACTGCAAAAATATTGGCTGACTTTACAACCTTAACAAACATATTTAGCAACATGATCAACGAGTTAGGAAGGGTGGTAGCTTTCCCTGTATGATCTCGTCATAGCGGTCGTACCTATTGTCTATCTTACTGTTGTGATGTACAGGTTTCATTGGCCAAGACTCTTACCCGAGTAAGTCAGCTCAACAACGTTTCATTTAATTTATAGCTGTAATTTCAGGTTAGTAGTAGAAAATTTCAGTTTAATAGCGGCAATTTTAATGGATGATGGCTACAAATATTCCTGCTTTTTCACTGAAAATTTCTACTATTCTTTTTCGATTACCTTGATAATCATCTGCAGTTGCTAACTGGATTTGCCGTTATTGTTGTGATAAATATCGTTGGCCTATGAAACTATGGATCTAAATTGAAAGTTGTGTAAAGATTAAAGGATGCCTTAGAAATTTTAATCAGAAATACCGAAATATTTCTGATTTACAAATTTTTGAGGTCATCCTTTAACCGCATTAAAGAAAATTATTGACTGTCTATGTGATGAAGTAAATTTGAACAAGGTCAGATTGACTACTGTGGACAGATGTCTTGATTTCTCTTCCAATAAATGGTGTAGCAACTCTCCCCTGGGTCATAACACACTCACAATGATAATCACGAGAAGACGGGAATTTCACCAACCCTAGTGGGCGTCGGACGAGTGCTGCCCGAATAACGGGTGACAGACAGTTAGCCAAAAAAAGTAATCGGTCATCGATCTGATTGTGTCGTGTGCAAGAGCACAAAATACTGAAGAGAATGAGAACTGCTTGCCATGACTGAATGCAGATATAGATGAGAGAGAGAATGTGGTAAGTTGGCCATCTGTAAGTCCATTTTTATTCAGGGTTGGGCTAAAATCACAATTTTTTGAAAAAAATTGGTGTGAATATTAATTGTTTATCATTAGCCTACACATCTTGAAATTATTGCATGAAATTAGACTTGATTTTACTGCTAAATTCCATCAAATTTTCCATGTATCGGTATGCGATTCTTTTGGATGACCATATGATTCCGAATTACAGTGTGAATGCAGATTTTTTAGAAAAAGATTATAGAACAGCGGAAAACACGCACTTCAAAACTGCACTCCTATCGGAAATCGACACCGGTTCTTGGTTTGCGAAAGTTGTCAATTTGTAGTCCTTGTTGCCGACTTCTGATCTTACAAGAGCACGTGGAAGAAGTCTACACTTCTTACCATGTCTGTACGGTTCTCTCAATCCCAGTATTGAAAACTTGTTTTGGTGAAACACGAGGCATCCAAGGTAAGAGCGGTTTTGCTGTATATGTAGCAGGTGCTTATGTAAAATTTCAGAATATCTGGAATTTAAAATCGTCTATCTTCTCATTCATTACCTCTCTATGTTCGGTTGAAAAATATTCTTGGAAATCTTCTCGAAAAGACTAGTGCCTAAAGTGTAAATATTGTATATATATAATTCTAATGTACTGAAATAATGTATATATTCAGATAATGTGTATTACATTCATGCATTAGTTATAAACTGAAATGTGTAATTTTTGGAATATTAAAATTTGATCAAAATCTTCATCACTAACATATTTTGACATTGCGCGCGCTTATCTTAAATAACTATAAGTGATAAAAAATACTGTAGCTTATCATCGATTTGGTGCGTCTGAGTGCGTCAGATGGTTCGAGTCTATCATTTCCTCGGCTCTAGGAGTAGTGAAAACTGTACCCTACTTGCGACGGATAGGTACATGGATAGGTACATGTAAAATTTAGTGTTATCAATAGGTACATGGATAGGTACATGTATAATTCAGTGTTATGAATAGGAACTTGTATGAGATCTGTTTTACTGGATAGGTACATGTGTTTGGTACACTCGGTTGAGTACACTGTGTTTCGGAACGTCTATGAGCGAACTTGTGTGGTTTGGTTCTGAGCACTTGGGTACGTACCGATAGACGTCCGTTGTTTGATTTTGAATGGGTTTGCTCAATTGCGACTATTGTGACAATTATTTTAAATGTAGCACTATTTAGATGTGAAACTTTACTGTGCAGCTATGATTTAGTTGCTCCCCAATAAGAAAACCAATTCCAGAACTATGTTTAAAATGAAAAGACAAGAGATTTACAATCTAAGTTTAATTTAAGCGTGAAAAATAAATGACGGGTACAGATCACGTCCCTCAGGCGACTCCATGATCTTCAGGAAGTCATCACACCATTCATGAAATGTCTGATTTTTACTAAAGTCATGGTCACACGTGTACCGGACACTTCACCGGTAGTCCACTCCGCCTTTGAAGTGCTGACACAGTCAAGGTTTTCCATAGGGCCACTTTGCAGCCGCAAGAGAGATGCACGGTCATATCCAACTGACCTCCCATAATGACTTGGCTGTCATTTTGAAAATAAAATAGTGGTTTTGAGGACATGCTTCTTGTTATGGAACGTTGAGGATAAGTACTTAACAGTTTGGAACAATGACATCCTTTATATAGTTATATATATTCTTTAGGGAAGTTCGGTACCTCTCTGATTGGCTATTAGGATTTCCTTTGTTTAAAAAGTATATAAGTCCCGAGGTTTGTACCAATTCTTATCAAAGGTTCTAATCCTCACGTTTACAAGTTACAATTATCTTAAATCTACAAGTCATAATGGATCACAAACAGAAAGCCGCAGTTGAGAACGGTACTGCTGATCGTACCACTTCGCCAGTGGAACGTACCAATACACCTCCCCAATCTCCGATGGAGCGATCGACAACACCAAACGAGCCGGTGGTGTTCACCCAAGCCCCTGCATCGCCCGAATACTCGAGTGATGATGGTGAGGATAGTGACGTATCAATCGAGACGATGCGTCACATGAATAAGAAGTCCATGCGAACGCCACTCTATGGAAGGGTCACGGTCAAAGTCAAGAACGCCCCGAGAAAGTACCACACGAAACGGGTCCTCATGCGAATGGAGCCGAACGTGCGGAACCTCACAACCGCTCTCGAATTTTCAGTCATCGACCTTGACACACCACGTCGCTGTCCCTGTGCGCCCAAAAAGACCAGGATCCATGTGCAAGTGGACTTGAAAAAACTTGTACCCTTTCCTTACCTTGATGACATTTAGTGTGTTTTTTCTTAATCTCTTCATTTAATATTCATTTGTATATATGAACAGACTTGTTTTATCATTTCACAAATCGGTCTTCAATTAAGGTCTGAATGGGAAAGGGGAATAACTATCTACAATTAATGATGTTCAATAACTGAATTGAAACAAAAAAATCAAATATGAAGACTTCAACTTGAAATAAATAGGAACATATAACTTTTAAAGAAACAGCTGTGTTGTTAATTTTAAAATGCTTGTAGCAGTCCAGGATGATATCATACATGTGTCATACACGACACCATAAGAATTAGAATGAAAAGACCTTTCGAATGATATAAGGTATGTACCTATTCGATGGGAAAATCCTAGTTGTATGCAACTGTATGCAAGCAGACAAATGTTAGATTTTTAAATTCACTAAGTTTTTAGCCCATTCTTTATAGACATGTAGCTCTCTAGTTATATGTCATACATGTGTCATACAATACACCATTAGAATCAGCATGAAAAGAGCATTCGAATGATATATTGTATGTACCCATTTGATGAAAAAATCCTACTTGTATGCATCTGTATGCAACTTGAAAAATTCCAAGTTTTTTTACAAAAATGACTAAGTTTACAAATTTTCAAAGTTAAAGTTTTACAACTAAAAATGACCATAATATACAAACCTCTACACTTGACCTTGACCTTGACCTCAGACCTGACCTTGACCTTTGACCTTCATACACTTCATTCACTTCATTCACTTCATACACGGCGGGTGGGGCCTCAAAATTTCTCGGGCGCTTCCCGCCCTCGAAATTTTTCGGATTATAAGGTACTCGAAAATTTATTTACCCATGGGTTCCGGGTGCCATAGATACTCATCTTGCTTCCCTAACCCTAACCCTAACCCAATCCCTAACCCTAAACCTAAACCTAACCCTAAACCTAACCCTAAACCTAACTCTGACCCTAAACCTAACCCTAACCCTTAACCCTAACCTAGTATTTTAATTTGATTATTTGAATTTTGGCGCGAAATTCAAATTTTCGAAAAAGTCTAAATTTGATTATTCGAATTTTGGCGCAAAATTTGAATTTTCGAGATTTAGCGCTTAATTCAAATTTTAATGTTCTATTCAAACCACACGTTTTATATCTTCAAATATGAATCATTATATGACTATTAATAATAACATGTATATCAAATAATATATCAGTCCATCAGTTCATATTACTTTGAATTCACTCGACTGTTTACATGTAGAAATCTTTCAACACATATGATGGCACTTCCATTTCTAAGGTTAAAAATAAACCAGCTGTTCCATTTCTTGTTTGAGTTATCAATTTTGTTTGACCGTACCAATTCCAGGATGTGATGTCATAAGGTCTTTGTTCATAGTTGCTTTGTCAATTTCATATATAAAGAAGTTGCACACAACGAATTTTCACTCATTTTCAAATAATTCAGTGTCCATAGCAGACGTCGTTCTTCGTTCCTCCGTTCTCCGGTTCTTATTACAATTCTCAAGTGAGTTTCATTGTCATGTTGTGCTACTTTATAGGATATTCGGGAGTAGGAACATTATTAAGTTTTATAACCAAATAGCTTTAAATATAGAAGCTTGGGTTTTAGGATAGGAACCCTTTATGTTATATTATTAACGTTTTTTTAATTTTTCATCCTATATTAAGTCATTGAGCGAGAGACATGAATATATCAGTTTAAATGTAAGTGTATTTGAATCAACAAGATTTTCACGGTTTGTAAATAAATAAAAAGATACCTAAATAAAGCCTTCATCCATTATAAATATTCAGTCTGTCACCTGCTAACAGATGTATGAAATTCAAGCTTGTTTAATTAAACAAATTGAGGATTGGTTGAAATTTTTGAAATTTCACTTTCATTCTATTATATTAATTTCGAAATTAAATAATAGTAAATCAGCTGTTTCCAAATTTCAACTCTTCTTATGAGCGAACCCTTTTCGAATAAATATGTAATTTTCGACTTTCAGTTTCAATTTCAACTTCAAATTTTATTTCTTTCTCAGATTTCTCCAATATGAAAGTAGCACTTAATAGAGCTTTGTTGATGGTATATAAATGCGTTCTCGTTTACCAAGAGATAAAATTATAATCAATTTTTTTTCCTGTTTAGAAATGGTCCGACATGAAAGTATTGCGCGACAACGGTTGATCTTCCATTATTGTGAAACATGCCGACTACCTGTTCGACATGCCAACAAGAGTGGTCACAAAGACTGCACATTCAAACAGGATTTCACATACCTCTATTGTTTAACCTGCAAGACATACGAGAGGAGCAACGACAAGGTAAACAGCGACTCAGCAAAGGCCTTCATTGCCAAACATACTCCCTGTGCGCAACAGAATGGCCGGAAAGGCATCAACCTTACCTCCAAGTCGGAGAAAAACAAAATTGGAGAGGCTTTTTAACAAGGAAAGGCCGACTGAAGGCGTGCTCTCACAGGTGGACGAGCCTGAGGCAAAGAAAGCCCCCAAGTCCCGAGCACCTAAGAAAGTCCCCAAGTCTCGAGAATTTATTGATGAGACTTTGAGTGATTTTGAGGTGATGTATCTGACTGCTATCTCTTGGATTTTTAAATATTGCCAAATAATGTGTATTCAAACTTCTAGTTCCTTGCTCTTTCCCTCCATCGAAGATGTTTTGGGTGATGTAGATAATAAAAGCTTCCCTATGCTGTGCAGTTTGAATGAACATTTCAGTTACATCATTTGAAGATTTGCTTTCTCGTAATAGATTACCTAATACTAGTAAGTCACCTGCTTTGATATCCTCAGTTGATGGCAACCCTTGCTTCACCTCATAACCTTTCTGGCGAAGTGCAGAATGTAGTTGTGGTTGAAATATTCCATAATACCATTTGACTCTCTTAATTTCCTTGTTAAACATTTCATTTCTATATTGTAGCAATTCAGTTACAAATGTAGTTTTACCGGACTGACTTGGTCCAGCGACACACATTGTGCGATCAGTAAATAGGCGAAAATCTGTCATCTTATAATTCCATTAACATTAAACTCATCATCCCGCTAATTTTGCTTAGAACAACAAAACAGACACATGTTCCAGATCACGTTTATTTACATTCAGAATAGAAACTTTCAAGTTACATTTACAAATTAAAACATTTACAAATTAAAACATTTGTGTTTCCTCATCACAATTAGGATTATAGAAAGTTTTCAAGTCAGCATCTTGGCGCTTCAACTTCAATTTAGGATTCCCATCTTTAGATTTCCGCCCTCGCTTTTTGCTCTCTTCCTTCCCATCACTTGAAGCAGTCTTATCAATGTTAATTAAACATTTATCAATTGGTAGTGGTTCATAGACTAGTTGAAGAACCTTCATTTGTAAAGATGCGACTCTACCAGTCGAACCATGTGAACCAATATAAAGTCCGGTAACGTGCACTAAGCCCATATAGCGGCCCCGTTTGAGATCCTCACATTCCATCGCGTTTGTAAAGAGATCGAATGCTTGAAAATGATCCGATAGTTTTAAAAACAGTGTATCGAATTCCGGCAATTCCTTATAACCAACTCCTTCCTCTGCCTTTCTCCAATGAGTAGGAGCACTTTCAGGCAGCTCAACACATTCTTTCGCGAAAGAGTCAATAGTTTTAAGAATCACCTGTTGCCATTTTGGAAAAGTCACTCGCATTTGTCTCATATTGCTATACCCTGATGTAGGCATACCATTACTGTGGAAGAATGGAACTTGAAGATAAAAGCCATCATCACTATAATTCAAGGTTTGAAAGTAGAATGTATTTCCAATCCCTTGCACCTTTCGTGTCGGACGAAGCTTCAAGAGATCTTCCTCAAAAGCGTCACCTTCCTCTCTGATTGTATACATTTTCTGAGTCATGTTTCAACAAGTACTAATTCGGAGCTTTCAACCAGCGCAAATGAATTGTCACTTGAAAGTGGTAAAATATCATTAAAGCGTCTTCCTTATATACACCTATATATGACTCATCAATCAAAGTGATGACGTGTCACTTTATGATTCGCTAACCTTATATTAACATTGCAGCAGTTGCTGCAATCCTTCCAAGCGGACTATTGATTACACCATTAATACTGTTTCCAATATCATTTAACATACTTAGAAACCCACCACCACCGCGCTGAATTAAGTTTCGCCTTTTCTTATCACTACTCCTTGGATTTGAAAACTTTTTTATGCTATTCAAAGAGCCAGCATTCAACAGAGGCTTGTAAATAGGTAGACATTTGTGTATTGCAAAAGCTAAATCACGAATGAAATCATCACTTGAATTTTGAATCAATTTACACTTCTTATTATCATGTATCCTGTTTAACTTTCGCAACGCCTTTTTAAACTGACTTGAAGGTTTGAAGGACCGTTTCGATTGACGAGAAGATGCCGTCCGTTTTACAGACATTTTTATTCTAATATGGAAATAGATAATACAATTACAATTTTTGCTTAGTACTTACAACATTATATACAAAAGTTTACAAGCATTCACACAGAGTTTGTTGCTGGTACTTATAAAATTACATAAAACACTTAACAAGTTGTAGAGGGAAACTGATATACACTCACATCGGCTAGAGTCTGATTTGTAGCAGTTATGAGCTGCTCAATGTCTTTCATTAGATGTTTTGAAATTGGACAGCACATACAGCAGGGCTTTGAATGGAAAGTCTTTAAAATATTGGCATAGTATGCCCGCAAACTGATTACCTCAGAATGTCCTTGAGCAGCCACATTGATGCTTACTGATGGCGGTCCACTGAACAAGTCCAGTTTGCATTTCTCACCCTTCTCGTCATAGTAGCTGGAGGTGATAATGTCATGGAGACATGTGTTGAGTTTCCGTTGGATACTGCTGCACCAACGGCGAGAGTATTCCGGTACAATCTCCGTTTGAGCTAGTGGGCGAAATACTTCATTGAGCCAAAATCTTGCAACTCGTGTAAGAGCGTTGTTCACGACTCTCATTAACATTCTCTGCACCACAACGTCCTCTCCGCAGCGGAAATACTTCACTATTTCCTCCATCAGATCCACCAAATCCGCTTTATAGCCAGTTATATTCACGGCAGAATAAAATATATTGCCGGTGAAGAGTTGACTTCGGTAAATTATTGAAATGGGAATGTTGGTAGTGAACGACATGCTGATTGACATTGTATTAGCCTCAAATTATGCTTGAAATAGAACGGTACAATGTCCTCCTTATATAGAAAAGTCAAACAAAGACACAATAGTGACCAATCACAGACCTGCATGATGACTCATCATGCACGATATACAGTGACTGTTGAAGATATTTCTTTATCACAAAGGGGACAAGATGAAGTTTCAAAGGGTACATAACATGTAGAACACATAACGCTATGAGAACATGGCAAAAAGAGAAGGGATCGTTCCTGTTTAAAACATTTAACGCAGTTCCGTTCACATAATAATTTAAATTTCTCTTCTTCTAATTTCCTTCTGAAGTCACTTTTATTGGGAGAACCTTTTATTAAAACACTGTCAGATGTCTCCTTCTTTCCATATCGTTCCAATTTGATCCTCCTAATTTCACTATCATTGCAGTGTAGCATGGAGAAATCCTCTATCCACCTGCGATCCAAATTGTGATTCATTGCATGCTCATCTAGATCCATTAGTCGATCAACTAAATCACCAGCGTTGATATTTTCACTGAGATTTGTTACAGTTTCTATAGCTTTGAACGAATATCCAAGGTCTCTTGCGACAACCCATGACGTTGGGATACTAGTCATCATTATGTATGTCATCAAACAACTATCTCATATTTATAGCTTAGTTTGTCTACGTAAAAGGAAAATCAATGTGTCATCTTGATTACAATGGTTTCAATAGTCACAATAGTCGCAATTGAGCAAACCCATTCAAAATCAAACAACGGACGTCTATCGGTACGTACCCAAGTGCTCAGAACCAAACCACACAAGTTCGCTCATAGACGTTCCGAAACACAGTGTACTCAACCGAGTGTACCAAACACATGTACCTATCCAGTAAAACAGATCTCATACAAGTTCCTATTCATAACACTGAATTATACATGTACCTATCCATGTTCCTATTGAGAACTAAATTATACATGTACCTATCCATGTACCTATTGATAACACTAAATTTTACATGTACCTATCCATGTACCTATCCGTCGCAAGTAGGGCACAGTTTTCACTACTTCTAGGGCTGTCTTCAGAGAATTTGGAAGTGTGCTATGCTTGGATGCATCAATAATAATAGCATATAGATATCTCGTCAGAAAACTGGTCTCATAAACTCGCCATTACTCGTCTCAAAAGTAATGCCTTGAGACGACTCGTTCACGGACATTTTACATCAGCTGAGATGTCCTTTTTGTGACGAGCTGAGCTGTCTTCAATCGTGATAAGTCGTCGTCTTAATGCTGAGGGGTATAGTCTGACATATTCTAGAAAAATAAGTACTTATGTATAAAAATGTATGAAGGGCCGATCTTTTATTCGTTTCTTAAAACTCTGCATTCTACAGAATGCAAATTCCATTTAAAAATATACACTACAGCTAAACTTTTCGGTATTAAAGTCAATCGCATGCATGAAAATGAAAGACTACAAGCACTAGAAAGAAGAGAAATTCTGTTAATTAGTGTGTATATTTCCTTTCGTGATTCCTCACGACCATTATGCTACTAATAATATTTGTAGAAGTAGTCAAAATACGGAATATCACGCCAGATAATTCAACTGTCACTTAACTGACACTTAAGTGACAATTGGCTAGCAAATGGTCAGACAAATGATTGTACATTAACTGACACCGGTCAACTAGTGTAGTAAGGGAGTTGCCACATAAAGTCCATATTCTCTCACAAGTGGAGGGTGAAAGTATAGAATAACATGTAGGCCTATAGCATATTCATTCCATTCGGGTTTTTCTCGCTCAATATTGTCACTAGCGAAACTCTGACAGCAGATGTGAATTTTGTAACTCAAATTTTTATCAGAAAACATATTTCACATGTCATGGGCTTAGATGCAGGCCTTTGACTCATCAAGCACATGTAGATTCACAGCTGCTTCTCATCGCCTACTTCATTGAAATTATCAACCATTGCTAGTTTGTTTTTACCTCAGCGAATTCTGCGATTGCCTTTTACTTCAACTTATATCATACGACATAATCATCAATCAACATATTGTAATTTTTGAAGATTCCATTGTGATTTACATGAACATATCGAATCTTGTGCCGTTCTGGAAAATACAATGGTTCAAACCTTGATGTTCTCTCGTTTATCTAATCATTTTGGTTCATTTCATTTCATGTATAGTTGTCAGGCTCAGACAAAGAGCTCCGTTTTCGATACTGTTTGAGTCGTAAATTAGGCTAAGTACCTACTGTATCTTGGAAACTTAGGCCTAAAAAGGGTGTAAATTTCTCATTTGGTGAATTAGCATTATGTGATCATAAAAACTACAGATAATGTCGTATCTCGTTTTGAGGAGATCACTAATAAAATCGATCAAATATACCTGTAGCTGCATACCGTGCATACAGATATGCGCAAGGCTAGAGATACACTCATAGGTATGCCTCAGCCTAGGCTCCCCCTAAACTGAAATTCTGGATACGCCTATGGGTACCAGGGAGTGGAAAGCGCCGAACTGGCTATCTAGTCACGTACCCAACAGCAACGTGTTCCCGTTCTTTTCCTTTAATGAAGAAAGGTAATGACCGCAGCGGCTTGCCTACGTCAATTTTTCATGATGATTTATGACAAAATGAATTACGAATCTCAGCAAGCTCTCATCAATAGTCTGAACGGAACCTGAGAGTTAGTGCAACAAAAAGATATAAATAGAGACATTTTTCAGCATATCTGCGACCTGATGGCGGTAGAGTGAACGGGTCTGAGACCTAGGTCTCATCAGATCTCAGATCATGTCTCAGCGAGTCTCAGCGTCGATAGTTAAATGAAGGAGTGGCTCATGAAAATGAGGGGCAGTTATTTTCCTGACATCTCTCTCTCTCTCTCCTCCCTCTCTCTCTCTCTTCTCCCTCTCTCTCTCTTCTCCCTCTCTCTCTCTCTCTCTTCTCCCTCTCTCTCTCTCTCTCTCTCTTCTCCCCCTCTCTCTCTCTCTCTCTTCTCCCTCTCTCTTCTCCCCCTCTCTCTTCTCCCCCTCTCTCTTCTCCCCCTCTCTCTTCTCCCCCTCTCTCTTCTCCCCCTCTCCCCCCATCTCTCTTCTCCCGCTCTCCCCCCTCTCTCTCTCTCTTCTCCCCCTCTCCCCCCTCTCTCTCTCTTCTCCCCCTCTCCCCCCTCTCTCTCTCTTCTCCCCTCTCTCTTCTCCCCCCTCTCCCCCCATCTCTCTTCTCCCGCTCTCCCCCCCTCTCTCTCTCTTCTCCCCCCTCCCGCTCTCTCTCTTCTCCCCCTCTCCCCCTCTCTCTTCTCCCCCCTCTCCCCCCTTTCCCCCGTTCGTATAGTCGTTCGTTTTTGTTGATCAAAGCGTAAACACAATCTCAGACATTGTCGCCTACAGTCCGCTATCTATGTTCTTTTGTTTTTAATGTCCATCGCTCTATCAATATATTCGTCAACTATCCGTAACTGTCCGATTGTTAATGAATTCATGAAATCATAGAGATCCGTTCTTGAAATATCTTTTACATATGGAATTAAAGCATTTCTCATATCATTATAGCATGGACATACAGCAAAGAAGTGGAAGATATCTTCTATCTCATCATGTTCGCATAATTTACAAATATAATCTTTATATGCAATGCGGTTGTGATACGTTCCATCTTCTGCTGCTAGTGAGTGATTTCCTGTTCTGATTTTAATAATATTATTGATTTTAGTTTTGTCACTAGTGAGTGCTAGATATGGCTTCAGTTGACATTGAAATCTACACAGCTCCAAATAATTTAAACCTTTATTGCTATGTTTGGCACTATCAATCCATTCCTTCCTAAAGAATTCCGTTAGCACTATTAAATATTTTTTAGACTTTCCACTGTAATCCAAGCCTTGCACGTCTTTGAATTTGATTTTGTTAAATAAAATGTTTATTCGAACACACCATGTATTACGATAAGGCTTATGGTTTATATTGCATTGTATATTTTTGAATACTCGGGTGATTAATCGTGTATCATTATTGTTATTTATCTTAAGAAAATAATTTATTGCTGATTTATAGCAATAAAATTCTATTGGTTTGACACCGAATTCCCCAATAATGCAATAATTTGGCGTAGTTATTCTTAAATGGTGATATCTTTTGTAGAATTGCATAATCACTCGATTTAGATCAGCCAAATTTTTGTCGAAAAACAGTTCACTGCCATATCTTATTTTTGATATCGTTAACATTTCAAATGCTTCTGTCATTATTCTACCGTCTGCATTGCCAAATTCCTTTAAAGTTTTAGCGGTTACGTACGATGATGCTTTTCCTTTTTTCGTTAAATCTTCTATGTGTTTTCTATCATTCTTTGCAATCCAATAACCTAAATATTTATATTCATCAACAACTTCGATTGGCAATATATCATCATCATCGCTTAAATGCAGTTTCTCATATTTTTCAGTTTCATTGAAGATCATTATCTTCGTCTTATTGTAATTCATTCTCAAGCTGTTACTTTCACAGAATTCATGAAGAAGCTTAATCTGTTTAATGATGCCAGTTTGCGTTTCACTCATCAATAAAATATCGTCGGCATATATGAGCGCCACCAAATTCAAATGGCTTATCTTTATAGGATGAAATGTACTTATATTTCGATAAAGTTCAATTAAGAAGTCGTTCATGTAAATACAAAACAGGGTAGGCGATAAACTATCTCCCTGTGGAACACCATGTTTAACCTCGAATTCTTCACTTTCTGTACCATTAAACAGAACTCTATATGTTTTGTATTTTAAAATATGTATCAGTAACAACAAAAAGTCACCATTAGGTATTATGCTTCTCAACTTATTTATCAGTCTGCTTTTCTGAACAGAATCAAATGCTTTCGAAAGATCAACAAAGCAGGTATACAGTGGTCTCTTATCATTTTTATATATCTGTATTATTTCTTTTAAGATCCAAATATTGTCAATTGTCGAGTGTTCTTTCCTAAAACCTGTTTGAGATTCGTGTAATATTGCATTTTTGTCGAGCCAAACATTTAACTTATCATTTAATATTTTGGTCAATAATTTCTCAATACATGATGATAAATTCAAACATCGATAGGAGTTAGTATCATCTTTATCACCCTTCTTAAAGATAGGGATGGTCCAACTGGAATGCCAAGGAGTTACTTTGGTTCTGATCATTCTTTAACATTTCATATACAATTTCGTCTGGGCCACTGGATTTGGATGTTTTCGACCGTTTTATCGCATTTTCAATCTCCGTCATTGTTATAGTTTGGTTTATACTGTCGTCACTTTTGGTAAGTAGAGTTTTATGCATAGCAATTACGCAGTTTTTATTACCGTTTAGATTTTCTATTTCTGCATCCCTTTTCTGGATGTTTTCTTTGAAAGATAGAGCTGACAGTGAAGTTTTATTTTTAGTACTTTTCTTAGGATTATTTTTATTCAGAAGCTCCCAATATCTTTTAACATCGTTATTAAATTTCGCTATTTGTAGTTCATTTAAATTCGCTTGCTTCAGTGTCTTCTTCTCTCTTTTGATGCTTTTATTAAGTTCTCTTTTTGTATGCAACAACAAATGCAAATTTTGTTCAGATTTATCAGCTTTATATTTCTCAACAGTTTGTCTATATGTTTTCCTGAGAGATCTTAATTCATTAGAATAAATTATTTGTCTATCAGGATTCGTCATAGTAGACAGTGATCCCTTATTGATATTGATTAATTTGTAATAAATGTCTTCTTTGTTTAACTTATTATCTGTTACTTCTTTTAAGAGATTCATACTTTTACCTACAGCATTTTGATGAAATTTTTCAATGTCATATTTAGGAGACCATTTGATAGGGATGATCCGTGTATCATGATTCATTTGTGCGAAATTAACATTAGATGATGCATTCCTTGCTACAGTCTTTAAAGTTATATTTATCTCTATTACCATCGGTCTGTGGTCAGTAAATAATTGAAGCTCCAATATTTTAAATGTTTCTAAATTTTGCAATAATGATTCTGACAGTATTAAGTAATCTATTACTGATTTGCAACACTTTCCATTTTGCAGTCTGCAGAAAGTGTGTTCTCCTTTTTCGTATCTTCCATTAGCTATTATCAGAGATGTTTCATTACAGAAATTTATCAGTTCTCTTCCTTGCTTTTTTACAATTGAATCTTCCGAATTTCTTAATGGGAGATCCAAATGTACGTTGTCATTCAAATTACCTATTCTGCTATTTAAATCTCCCATCATAATTATATGCTTCATTTTGAATTTTTCTATATATCTTTTTATTTTATCAAGATATTCTTTATCTGCATATTTGGATTCTCTGCTTTCTCTATAACATAAGATCATATGTATTCTTTTTATTTCCTTCCATTGTTTGTTTGACATTTCAATTATTATCGTGTCTCCATTTTCAGAAACTATTTTTTCTATATTTAGGTTGTCCTTTTTGTGATACAGATTGACTCCTTTAATATGGCGTCCTAGATTACTTTTGGTTTTGCTAGATGTTTCTATGGTATTGTATTGGTCTATTGTCAAATTATTATATTCCATTAAGTGTGTTTCGGTGAAGCACATTATATCCGCGTCACAATTAATCTGATTAATGTCTTCAATTTTATTGATATTTAATCCATTAATATTTGTATAAAATATTTTTATCAATTGGATTTGAGTCTTACTTTTTTCTGTCTCCTCCCCTCGCTCACTTCCGCTAAATGAACTGCTGTTGTTGCACACCGACTTGATTAAAATTCGGATAATGTCCTTGAGCCATGGTGGGAGCGGGTGGCTGATGGTAGTTTATGGGCGGTTGGAAGCTTTGATGACTGAATTGCTGTTGCGGTGGGTAGCGCTGATTGTAAGGCAACTGGTACTGCTGGTGATGTTGCTGTTGTGGTCTTGAGAAGTTGGTTCTTGGTGTGTACCATCGCGGTCGACTTGAGTAACTGTTTCTTGCTATATGGCCTCTTCGGCCACACGAATGACAGATTGGCGCTGGTCGTCGTTGCTGCTGTCGGTAGGGTCTTGGCTGGTACAGTCTCGTTGGTGCAGGTTGACGGTATGTTGACGTTGGTGCAGGTTGATAGTATGTTGACGTTGGTGCAGGTTGATAGTATGTTGACGGGTTTCCTTCTTGTCTGCTCAAACTTTTATGCATGCTGGTCTTTACGTCGTCGATGACATGCCTTAACACATGCTTATGACATGCTATCTCCGAACTCGTGTTTTGTCTATTTGCGTCGACAAGCTTAATAAGTTCTCCAATGTCACTGTTCTTTCTTTCCCTCTCCTTGCTGCTATTGTTTTGATTTTTTCTTTCCTTCTCTTCATATTCAGTCAGTTGGGAATCGTACACTTCGATTGTTTGAAGAAGATCTGCTTTCTTTCTTTGAGCTATCGTCAATTCTTCATTCTGCCTTTCAACTTGGTCTTTCATTTCATCTCTTTCGGTATTTGTTTGCTGTGCTGAATTCTTCAGGTCGTCTATTTCTTCTTCCATGATTTGAACTCGCCTCTTATACTCTGCTATCAAATGGTCTTTGCCACAGTAATTTTTCACATTTTCTTCTATAATTGCGTAATCCTCTGCATGGATTTTCTTAATGCATTCAACACAGGTATATTTTCTTTTGTATAAATTTTCTTTCACATATTTCACCAGCTCATAATGTGGCAGCATCGTACAGGAGTAGTGTAGACTCGCTTCGCACTTTTTGCATGTGAGGAAAAACTGGTCATCAATTGGTCGCGTGCAGCTGGTGCATTTATCCTTCGAGGCAATGAAACCAGGATGTTTACCAGGATTTCTGTAGATTGCGAATCGCAATGTTTTAAGTATGCCGTCCTCTCCATTCTCCACTATAATGATGTACAGTATAGCCGATACCGTAAGAGTAAGTATCAACAGTGGGAGAATGAATTAAACTTCGATGACTGTAATAGTGACGATATGAAAATTAAAGATATAGAAAAATTTGAAAAATTGAACAACAAAATAGTTCTCCATGTTTGGGAAAAAGGATTGAAGGGTGTGCGCTACAACTTGCGTTCGAGTTGTTATGAACGTACAGTAAACCTGTTATTAGTAAAACAGGAGGATTATTAGTAAACAGGATTCATCTTCTAAATGCAGTGGCCGATTTAATTCTACTCGATAGTCTGATGGTTTCTTTTTGGGAAATTTATTCATAGAAGCATCACTGGGCAAGTAGAATTAAATCGGCCACTGCATTTAGAAGGTGAATGGGAGGTTGGCGTTTCTAGTATTTGCTATGATAGCAATATTCAGAATGTGAATGATTTGGAAGAAATGATATTGACTCCTCGCACCCATGATGGAATAACGATGAATAATACATCTCAGTTCCCATACAATTTAACATCAGATGGAAAGTGGAACTATGAATGGATTCAGATAAAATCAGATTCTTATGAACCATTTGGGAATGAGAAAATTATTAAGGCATTCAACAGTGGTAATACTTCCATCATGAAGAATAAAAATCAGAAAGCTTATGAGTTTACTATCTATCATTGGAGTGGGAGACAGTTCCTCCGCTTTCATTCTTTTACTAAAGGTCTTACGCTGAGGTTGGATAATGAATTCTATCCACATCTTGGTTTTGGTCATGGACTACATCTAACATCAATTGCTACTGCAAATGTTAAAAAAGTTTATTCAAATCGAATCAACAAATTTCATTATAGATTTAAAATATTTGATGAAGATGTTGTAGAATGCGAAGAACGCATCATTTTGAAAAAGCGTGGTGTTCAACCTTTATCACTTATTGAGTTAGTAAAACGATGGAATGAGACTGTGGGTAAGAAGTATGGAGAGAAAATTATGGCGAACAAAAATAAGTTGGTTATTCAGAAATATAATGACAAACTTACAGTTTATTTCTCTCCAACCTTGCGTCATTTTGTAAGACATTATACACCTATTATTGGAAGCGGTGTGGTGTATGCTTCTCATGAATATCACATTAAAGCTGATTCAGTTAATGATGAATGGTGGGTGGACATCTATGGCGATCGCATCAAGAAAATTTACCAGTCTTATGAAGAATCTAAAGTTGCTATCAATATAATGCCGCGTCTATATCATACAGTTGAAAGCTTCATTCATGTAGTAAATCCTTATATACAACAGAAGTTGAAGCATGTGATGAAAAGTAAATATGATGTAAAGACACACCACATTTCGTTTTCAATTGAAAATCAACGCGTTGTTCTGAGACTGGGTGATGACATTCAATGTCAATTGAGTAAAAATTTGAAAAAACTCTTTGGTTTTTCAATGCTACAAACAGTGTTTGCTGCTGCGCATACGATTGGTATAGAAACACCAATGACACTTGATAAACATGAACAGCACCTTTACATTCAAAGTGATTTGATTCTACCTATTTCTGTTGGTGAGAAAAAAGAATACATTTTACGTGATTTCATTTATGATAAAGACGCTTCATATGGAATAGTCGAGAAGATGTTTGAATCTATTTTCTATCATCCCGTCGTCAAACAAACTATACCCTCTATTGCTATCAAAATTACCAATGGTTTACAAGAGTGCATCCATGTGAAAGATACTAAATCCCTCGTAACTTTAGTGTTTCGGAAAACAAAGTGAAGTCTTTATACAACATTTATTGAAATATGCGCATGAATGTGAAGCAATAGACTTTATACAACATCCACCGAAAATATATACATGAGCACACTTCAATAAACATTGCTATATACAAAAAGTCTTTTTACTTCGTGAAGGGTGGAAATATACAGGGATAGTAAAAATGTCTTTCAGTGGAAAAGTCATCACATGGGGAATGTACAGATGCGGACACATATTCACAAGGAAAAAACAATCTCATGCGATACATAAAACAGCAATGTTTATCTACAGAAATCAACATCAAAATACTAAGTTAAGGATGATTATGCTAAGACGTCTCCTGAATGTGGTAGTGTGGGTTTAATTCTTTTGGGTGGTGGTATGCCTGTATCAGGATGTCCATGTGGAAGAGATATGTTGTGTTCTAGCCAGCACCTCTTATCCTCCCATGCTGAAAGCGCCCGTTTCCTAAAAGTATGAGTTTTGATCTCATGCGACTTAGATTTTAAGATTGTCATATTGACAAACGTTATATTTTTATTTCCATAGGCTCCCTTGAAATTTTTATGTTTCATGTTAGAGACCAATGATCTTGATATGCCTTTAGCGCGCTTAATGCTATCATCACTATCCTTTAATTTCATAGAATACATTTTAGGGCGGAGGAGAATCATTTCAGCTATCTCCTTCCCTGCTGTCTCATCCTGAAAACAACCAAGTTTGGCCTTATTTTTGATGGAGTATAGTGGATGATCAGTAGGATAATTTGATGTATCAAAATATCTTTCTAAAGATTTTCCTACTTCATTAAAATTTAAATCTTTTTGAGTGGTAATACCTAAGAAGAAACTATCTGTGTCACCACCCAACAAACGAACCTCTTTTACGAGAGGACACGGTTTTAGTATTTTATAGAAGAGTTGATACATTTCAAGCTTGGAGTAATCTAGTACAGCTTGGCCAATATAGATGGGTTTGCACAACTCAACTTCAGATTTTATCATTTTAACACCTATAAGGTCCTCATCGATAATGTCATCTGCTGTCATATGCAATGATCTGCGATAGAGTTCACCATCATACTTTTGTTGAAATTTTACAGCCTGTTCGAGGAATTCTAGGAATTGGTAAATACAATCCTCTCCTTGCCAGACGTGCATTTTATTTTGCCTACTCCTAAAGTGATCATGCCGTACTTCATAGCAGGAAATGGCTGCTGGCTTGTGGATGATATCATCGATATAGCATTCGATGTCAGCATAGATGACACGAAGAGGACTTAGTTCATCGCCATTCTCTCTATATGAAAACTCCTTATCTTTGGGCATGCGCTCCATTTGTAGTTTACCTCGCTTACACCACTCATAATGAGTTTCAAATTTAGTTTTCCTCCTAAAGTGGTGAATACATCTGTCGCAGTAATATAACTCTCTACTGGAGTTTTCTAAGTGGTGGTATAAGCGAGAGATTTTGGGAATACCGCAGTAGTGCCATTCCTCACTATCATCCTGTTTTACTAATAACAGGTTTACTGTACGTTCATAACAACTCGAACGCGAGTTGTAGCGCACACCCTTCAGTCCTTTTTCCCAAACATGGAGAACTATTTTTATGTTGTTCAATTTTTCAAATTTTTCTATATCTTTAATTTTCATATCGTCACTATTACAGTCATCGAAGTTTAATTCATTCTCCCACTGTTGATACTTACTCTTACGGTATCGGCTATACTGTACATCATTATAGTGGAGAATGGAGAGGACGGCATACTTAAAACATTGCGATTCGCAATCTACAGAAATGACTGCTGCTTTATTTCTTAAATTTTTCGGAAGTTTAAAAGAGCCTCGACCACTATGATTTCCTAATAAACTGATTTTAATCATGGCGGTCTCAATACCATCAAAAACGAGTCCACTATCACGCTCGTTAAATTTATCTATATTTAATTTTAACCCTTGGATATGAAAATTTATCCAAGACTCACAGTCTACAACCTCGGTTGCAGGAGAGGAGGGTATGTGAAACTCCAACCTCTATTATTTGTCCAGTATGGTGGTCGATTTTTACATATTTTATTTTAAGATAGATGAGCGACTTCATTCTAAAATTGTCTAAATTGTTGAAGAGCGCTTCTATCAATGATGAATTTTGATGAAACCATTCCTCAAAGTTAGCAATGGTTTCTGAGGAGTCCATCTGGTAGTTCCTCACTAAATTATTTATGGACACTTCAGTGAATCGGATAGAGGAGGTACCGTTGGTGTAGGTATCGTTCGTGTGTGTATGTTGAAGTCTGTGCGAAGATAGTTCAAAACGTGTCTCGAAAGACTGAGCGAACAAGTCGCAAGAAAAGGAGACATCGTTAACAGAATCATCCCTACCTTCGGAGATTGATGCTGACTTAGGTCTACAAACACTTCGCTTGATGTGTCGGATGAGATCACGCTTCCTCGTGAAGATGTGTCCACAGTCAGCACATTCACGATCGCTGCATTCCCGCGACAATGTTGATATGGACTCTCTCGAGATGGGACTGGTATCACCTGAAAGAGAAATCATTCTATCATCTCTGTTCAAGTCTCAGTGTATTGTTACAACCTACCTTGACTCAACAACTCTAAACTTTCCTCGAGAAGGGAGGGTGTTGGTGATGAAGTTGATGCCTGAAATTGATGAAGATGCTATTAGCCACACGTTTGAGGGAGATGAGTGAAGAAATTTTCAACTTACCATTTGAACGAAATTATGTTTAAGCTTGATACTTCAACAAGATAGAGACTTCACTCAAATAATACGTCTCAAATTTGAAATTCACTAGAGAGCAGTTCACTTGTACGCCTCAAATAATAACAGAATTCGCTAGACAACAGTTCACTTATGCGTCTCAAAGACAGAGTGAAATGACACGAATATCACTTTGCATATATACTTTCATATTCATCATTCATTGGCTGTTCATTCTGATTGGTTGCTTGTTGATACTTAAGAATTAGAAAACATTTCAAAGTTATTATTCACAGTCAACATGACAAGTCCTCCGACCACACCAAACACAAAATTCTCTTCTCCATGCTCAACACCAAAGGCGCTCGTTGCACCAAACGCTCCAACGAAGGGGAAGGTAGAGAAGGTGTACCGACTGGACAATATCAGAAAGTTGTCATTAGCAGCGGATGAGGAAGAGGAGAGTGTATGTGAGAAGGAGTGTCCCGACTTAACAGGCGTGAGGTGGAAGTATCTCCAGTATGATACTGACGATGTGATGGAGATCACCAGCACCAAATTCCTCCACCAATTATGGAAGTGGTACACCCCTAACTCCCAGCCACGAACTATGGCGGAGTGGGAGTATATTGACAAAGTGAGGCTCGCAGTGGAAGAACGATTAAAGCAAGTGAACTGTTTTTGTGATCTATGTGAAGCCAGACTCTGGGACGATATTGATGATGAAGACCTTTTGAAATACATGCCATAATAAATTTTTATTTCATATTATCTTTGCTTTCATACTGAATTACTTGAATGGGGCTTCAGTGGATGATTTAAGCATGTATACTTTTTCATTTGGAAATAGTGACACGCTTAGTCTAACTTGCAAATCTTATAACATTTCATGGGTGATGATGGTAGGTGAAATAGTGTTAAATAAAATTCTTACACTTCTGATACAGGGATAGCAATCGACTGCAATCCATGTGTAAAGAGCTTGTTAGACTACGGAAGAGAGAAGTGTGTTATGTTGCGTGTGGCGCGTGAGTGTCCTCCCATTTCATTCCATTCATCAATTCGTCTCATTGATAGAGACAGGTAGAACTCATGGTTCTCATAACGTATGCAATGGAAAGTTTTAGGCAACCTTCGACAGTTGGCTAAATGTAGCCCTGGCGCGAATGCATACTACGTTGAGACAGAGGCAATCACTTGCAAACATGACGCAGAGAGGTTAAACAAGATTGACCATTGCCGAATGTCCCTTGCGGTATACATAGCTATGGGTTTCACCGCCGCCCTTGACAGGAACGCCCGTCGAAAGGAAGTATTACACCGAACTTCATTTGCAACGTTCAAGTTGACTGATAGCAGATTCAACTTAATGATAGTATTCGCCAGTCCGAAGACTGCCCAGGGCAAACCGCGTGGAGGTTCTATCATGTCTTGCCCCATGGTGGCCCTTAAGAGAGCCGGTGGTTCGTTCTCAGGGTGTGTGGTAGGGACTCAGGCTTGATGTTTCGACTGTGGCTCCGGCAATGGGGCGGGTGGTCGCTTCTCTGGTATGTCTAAAGAAAGAAGTAGTGAGTTATCATCTTACATTTTAATTTAGTCATTTTTACTTACAGATCTTCTCGGACGCTTCCTCATAAAGGAAATTCGAGATCGGATCACGATGATCGAAGGTGAAGTGTAGACACTCCACCCCTTTCTTCACCCGAGAGTAGCATTTCTCCCCTCTTCCACGTTCGTACAAGAGAGGAGTTTCTGCTACTCTCCCCTTTCCAATAGGGATGTGCAGACGACTGGAACGCACCCTTCGATCGCGATCCACCAGCTGCGCCGAACGGTGCAGCTCGTGGTTCGTCTCGACAACCTTAGCCATCTGCACACGGAGTCTCTCCACTTCCTCCTTCGTATCTCCTTCTCCCTACTTTCCCTCTCTGCTAGCAAAGCCTCTTCTCTGGCTTTCCCCTCGAGAGTCTTGAGCCTCTCCTGCTCCAACTCGCCATCCCGCTCGCTTAATCTCTCCTTCACCTTCTTCATCTCTCCGGCCACGTTCTTCAGGTCCTCATACTTTGCCTTGTATGAGAAGGCCTCCTCCTTCAACTTCTCCACTTCTTTCTTTAGACTATCCCGTTCGGCGATCACCGGCGGGCGCTTGACAAAATTGCGACATTGTGTTGCAATTCCGCTCGCAGTTACGGCTGTAGGGGTCTCGCGATCGAGGTCGACGTCCTCGATAGGTTGCGACTGTAGCTCTCCCTCCTCCTCCTCACTATCGCTGCTGGACAGCGAGCTCTCGCTACTAAGCGAGGATACAGCGGCAATCGCTTCAATGGCGGATTGTAGCTCAGTGGCCTCAGTGGTGAAGAGTGAACTCCGTTCTTGCTCGTTGGCAGATTGTAGCTCCAAAGAACGGAGCTCAGTGGCGAAGAGTGAACTCCGTTCTTCTTCGCCTACTTCGCCTGTTTGACACTCGCTGTGTTGTGAGTGCCAATCCTCCAGCCGCTCACTTAAGCGACTGACTTTGTGGGCTTCGCAATAGTAGCGAGCGACCCCTATCTGTTTCTTGTTAGTGCAAGCATGTTTCTTGAAGGCGTCAGCTCGGAATACCTTCCGGCATTGACACAGTTTGAAACTGGTCTTCATATTATTGTATTTCGGCATTCCTGAAGCGAAAAACGGAAAACAATGATTTTACACTTAGTGAGGAATGATAGATTTGAGTGTAGTGAGTGGCACTCGATCCCGTCGACAACCCGAAGGTCTTGTACTGATCACTAGGGAAGTGAGAGATCTTCCCCGATACCCGCTATTTACAGCTTAAGACATCATTGTCACTGCCCCGAAGTGGTAACACCAACGCCGAGTCAAAGGTAGTGAACAGTAGCTTGGATCTAACCCCTCAAAGCTGCCTTAGACTTAGTTAAATTTGAAATCTGATAGCAGATTTGAACTCAGCATACTTGAAAACCTTGAGGAAACATCCCAAGTTATTGCTTTGATCAGCTTGATAGCAAGCCGTAGAGAGCTTGATTCACCAGCGTTTTGCAATGGAGATGTTTAGAGGCCACCCATGACAAGATAGCTAAGACTCAACCGATTGGCGTTCAAAGTGCTACATTGAGAACTGTGTCAAATGCCCAACATGAGACATGAGTTGTCCCAGCGGTTACGGTCTCAAATATGACACATTCCCTTGCCACACTTATCACTACGGCATCGTCCGCCGTCTCGAAGGAACACCCTGTCAGTGGAATATTACAGCAAAACTCTCCGTGCCTTGCTCGCTTTCAGTGAAAAGCCGCTTATACCATGAGAAGACTGGCTCAGACATCATTAAAAATGCTTTCATTGACTTCAGCAGGGTCGAAAACCCCAGAAAACCTCCAAAACTAGTGAATTTAAATTTTTCAACTTTTTAGCACTACTTATGAAATTTTATAAGTAGTCTATCACTTAGGGCAGGTCAATAGCGACCGAACCTTTTTTGAATCAAGTCAAACGGACTTGTAGAAGCAAAGTTACAAGCCTTTAAAGTTTTGGAGTCTTTTATGGCCTGGAGACGAAGGCCATCTCCTGGCGAACCTCTAATTCTGACGCCTTAGCTGATATCAGCAATGAAATTTTCTAAGTCGGTTTCTTACAGAAACTCGGGATTTGGAATGTCCGAAGCTATCATCGGAGCTCAGAGAGACGACTTACCGTTGGCAATCTCTCGTCTGAATGACAAGTCTCTGTCGGTTCCCAGCTTATATAGTGTGTGGCGATCAGCTGATGACGTAATACCCATCATCCAAACACTAAAAACCCGTCTATCTCCGGTTCTAGTGCTCCGATTGAGCTGGAAATACACCATTTCCATGTAGAATTTGACGCTGAATCCGAATCTGGCCTCCGTTTTCCCATCCGATGCTTCGTTTTGGCTCTACAGTAGGCAGCCATCGCAAAAATTCTAACTCGTTTTTCCGAAAAATGTTGAAAATTTTTCTCTCCGATTGACATGAAACTCACCATACAGATAGAGAATTTCACGCTGATTCCAAATCTGAAATCCGTTTTCCCATCCGATGCTTCGTTTTGACGCTACAGCCCAAAACGTCCCAAATTCTAACTCTGTCGTTTTTCGCCAATGTCCCAAAATCTTAAATGGCGTCTCACATCTAAACGAAGACAGATAGGAACAAGCCGATTCTTTCAGTCAATTTGTCTCACTCTTAGCTTTCAAACGAGCTATCGCACGACAAAATCCGTCCACTGGAAGCCAAAATCGAAGCGAGCTGTCCAGAGGGGGGGGGACGTCAGCGAAAATTTTTTCTCTCCGATGGCGTTCAAATTCACCATACCGATGCAGAATTTCACGCTGAATCCGAATCTGGCCTCCGTTTTCTCATCCGATGGTTCTTTTTGGCGCTACACACCAAAACGTCCCAAATTCTAACTCTATTAAAATTTTGAAGAAAAATTTTTTCTCGCCGATTGAGCTGGAAATCACACCACAGATGCAGAATTTTACGCTGAATCCGAATCTGGCAGCCATTTCACCATCCACGACAACCTAGACGGTCGCCCACGTCAAACTAGACGGTCGCCCACGTCAACCTAGACGGTCGCCCACGTCAACCTGGACGGTCTCCCACGTCAACCAGGTGGTCGGACCAACTCACCCGAGTCTCACACTCTGTCGTTGCAGAGGGGGGGAGTCAGCGAACATTTTGTGAACGTGGACCAACCTGGCCGGCACACCACGACAGACTACAACCTCTGTCGTTCCAGAGGGGGGGAGTCAGACTCGAAGCACCACGGCGGCCGACCACGACACTCTGCCGTTCCAGAGGGGGGAGGGGGAGGGGGAGGGGGGCGCGCCGGTCGAGTGTTTGTCACTTGCTTACTACTTAGGAGGGATGACCATCACCAATGTTGTTAATGTCAATGTAATGTAATGTTCAGTTAATGTCAACACATGATTCACATGAAAGGATGACGTGAATATTTGATAATAAACATATATTGAAGGAGAGGAGACATCATCCATGAAATTAATTGAAATATATATAGCCATGTCAGTCAAATGCATGTAATGATTTCGGTGTTTTATATTTATTGGCATTTAATTATTACTATTTTTCATTTAAATTTTATTTATTTCACATGATTCAGCAACAACACTATCTGTAATGATATCACTGTCTATGTTTTGCTATGTTACGTCACTGTCAATGTTAACAGTTTCTAGATGTCTAGGTGATTTGTAATATCATTGATATAGCCCCTTTGCAAATGTAGATATTAGAAGTCAATGTAAAATTTGAATCTTTGTAAAGCATTCACAACTAATACAAATCTCACAATATCAAGTTGTCTGATTTTGCCTCTTCACTGTCCGCTACATATTGGTGAGCCCGACTTCAAAATGTCTACTGGCGATATAATGGAAATAAATACAGCCACTGTGAAATTGCCTACATTTACGTCTGCGGATCCTTTCACCTGGTTTGTTCGCTCCGAAGCACAATTCCGATCTAAAAACATTACGCGCTACCAAACGAAATCAGATTACATCTTGCAAGCACTTCCAGAACATGTGTGCAACAAAATAGCATCATTTCTACGAAGACATCCATCTGACATCGATTATGATGAACTCAAAAACGAGATTTTGAAGAAATACTCCCTTCAGCCATCGGAAAGAGTGCATATGCTTCTGGAAATGATTTCCCAACCACTCGGTGATCGTACTCCAAGAGGTGCATGGGATGAAATGAACCGTCTTCTACAACTAGATGAAGTTGATGAGCAAGGGAATTTTAAAGAAATTGACCTGAAACGCGAACTTTGGTTGCAACATTTGCCTGAGCCTATTCGAGCTGCTCTCCACGATTCATCAACTCTCTCGATTGAACATTTGCTGACTAAAGCTGACAACCTCCAAATCTCGAATCGTGCTATTCTTCGTAATCGAGGCAGCAAGCCAGTTATTGCATCTATAAGTGAATCCTCCATTCACAAAATTGAATCTCAACATGCAAATTTGAGTGATGGTGAAATGAACAATGATCAAAATGTGTCATATGTCTCAAGAACAAAGCCGAGATTTTCCAAAATTTTTCAAAAAAGGACGCCTGAATTTCAAAGGACACCCGATCGAAAAGGACTGCGCTATTACCACATACGATGGGGACAAAATGCGCGATCGTGTGTTCAAGGATGTACGTGGCAAGTTCACTCAAAAAACTAATCAACGGCCCTACCCGGGGCCAACAATTAAGGGTGAAAATGCTCAAGGTACTTCGTATTAACAGCATCAACAGCACTAAATCTAACGCCCTCACTGTTCATGACAAATTTTCTGAACATGATTTTCTTGTTGATGCTGGAGCCTATGTTTCCCTTTTTCCAATTTCTCGCCTCGATTCAAATAGAAATGACTTGACTTGTGAAAACATTCCTACACTGATAGCTGCGAATGGGTCAAAAATTGCAACATTTGGTCGAAAGGAAATAACTCTACGCCTTTCTGAAACCAATTATACATGGAACTTTATTATTGCTGACATTCAACAACCACTTCTAGGAGCAGATTTTCTCGCGTACTTTCGCCTCCTTGTTGATGTAGCGGGTCAACGACTTCTCAATATGGATACTTTCTCATCTTTACCATTAATTCCTGTGAACACGATTGAAATTGCACCCATTCATGCATCAGGTGAATATTCTTATATTTTTGAGGATTTCAAGGACGTTTTCAAAGTTGAACTGAAGCAGAATCCTCAAGATGTATCAAAGCATGGAATTTTTCATTATATTTCCACAACAGGAGCCCCCGTTCATTCTAGGTATCGACGATTACCTCCTGCAAAATTAGAAGCTGCAAAAGCTGCATTTTCAGAGATGGAAAGAATGGGCATCTGCAAGAAAGCCAGCAGTCCTTGGAGCTCTCCCTTGCATATGGTTCCTAAAGCCGATGGTTCTTGGCGACCTTGTGGTGACTACCGCAGACTGAATTTGAAAACAATTCCCGACCACTATCCACTTCCAAATATTCAAGACATTATGGCATCAGTAAAAGGAGCAAAAATTTTCTCAAAACTAGATTTACTAAAAGGATACTTTCAGGTACCAGTGAATCCCGATGACGTTGATAAGACTTGTATCATCACTCCGTTCGGTAGCTATGTATTCCTCTATTCAACGTTTGGATTGCGTAATTCAGGTGCAACATTTCAACGACTAATGGATACCATATTTGGTCATATCACTTTTTGCATTGTGTACGTTGACGATATTCTCGTATTTTCAAAGACAATTGATGAACACCACAACCATTTACAGGAGGTTCTGAAACTCCTGCGGCAGAATGGACTCGTTGTAAGAACAGATAAATGCATTTTTGGTGTGTCCTCCGTCACTTTCTTAGGCCATCACATTAATGAAAATGGAGTTTGCCCGACTAAAGAAAAGGTGAAAGCTGTTGAAAATTACCCAAAACTGACTTCAATCAAAGATTTGCAGAAGTACCTTGGTTTAGTTAACTACTATCACAGATTTATTCCTCATTATGCAGAGATCTTGAAACCACTATACGATGTGCTAACAGGAAAACCCAAGAGTTTGTTATGGGGACCAGAGCAAGAAAAATCCTTCATTCGGTCAAAATCCGCATTGGCTTCTTCCTCGTGTTTGCATCATCCCAATCCAAACGCTCCTATAGTGGTTACTACTGACGCTAGGGCTACCGCAGTCGGGGCAGTTCTTGAACAAATTGTCAATGGTATTAATCAGCCAATAGCCTTTTTCAGCAAAAAACTGCGTTCAAACGAAATGCACTATAGCACATTTGACAGGGAACTTTTGGCAATTTATCTTGCTCTTCGCCATTTCAAGCATTATTTGGAAGGAGTTGAATTCAAAGTAAGAACTGATCATCGCCCTTTAATAACAGCTTTAACAAAGAAATCTGAAGCTTTCTCTTCTCGACAACAAAGACAATTATCCGCAATAACAGAATTTGTATGTAAGGTTGAATACATCCCAGGTAGAAATAACCCTGCGGCTGACGCATTACCCCGTGCAGCTATAAGCTCAATCCAACTCGGTCTTGATTATCGAAAATTGGCATTGGAACAGGTATCCGATCCTGACATACAAAACTCAAAATTTATTGCCTTCACTGAAATTGCAAAATGTTTCATTTGATCATGATACTCATATTCTTTGTGATGTTAGCACTGGAAGACCTCGCCCTGTAGTTCCATATACTTTCAGAAAAGAAGTGCTTGAGTTAATACATGGACTAAACCATCCATCAATTCGATCGACGCTGCGTCTTATTACGTCAAAATTTGTATGGCATGGCATTTCTCGAGACGTTCGTGCTTGGGCCCGTGCCTGTGAAAGATGCCAAAAGTCTAAAGTCGTTCGTCATATCGAATCTGGAATCGGCAGTTATTCTATCCCACGTCGAAGATTTTGTCATATTCATGTTGACATTGTCGGACCCCTACCCATAAGTAGTGGTCATCGATATCTTTTTACCATTATTGACAGATCAACTCGTTGGCCAGAAGCAGTACCCCTGGTAGAAGCAACTTCAACTTCTTGTTCATATGCCCTTTTGGATAATTGGATCTCCCGATTCGGAGTTCCAAGTGATATCACATCCGATAGAGGCTCGACATTTGTTTCCGACTTATGGAAAAATTTGGCATCTTATGGGTTCAAGAGTTCACTATACTACAGCTTATAATCCAGAAAGCAATGGTATGATAGGACGTTTTCATAGATCATTGAAGCAGTCATTAACAGCCCGTTGTTCAACTTCTGATTGGTTTCATCAATTACCATGGACACTTCTTGGTCTACGAACTACCCCAAAAGTCGATATCGGATCATCTCCCGCAGAAATGTTGTTTGGCGAGGCCATTGTCGTTCCAGGGGATTTTTTTCCTGATGATTCAAACTCCGAATCTTTGGAATTACTTCGAGCTCGAAATGCTGCTGCTCAATTTCGACCAATTTCTCCTCGATCCAACCCGAGAGGTATTCAAATTCCCACCGAAATAAAGACATGTGAATTCGTATTTATACGAGATGATTCATACCGCCCACCACTTGCACCTCCTTATAAAGGCCCATTCAAGGTAACTCAACGTTCAGACAAAGCTTATAAAATTCAATTGAATTCAGGTCGTGAGGACTGGGTATCAATCGATCGTCTCAAACCGGCGTACATTGACTCAGACATTTCTTCGCCGCGTTCAAGTTTCGGACGACCTCTTCGTTCTCCTAATTTTTTTATGTCTTGAAATAATTATAACCTTTGTCTTGGGGGAGAGTATTGTAGTGATATCACTGTCTATGTTTTGCTATGTTACGTCACTGTCAATGTTAACAGTTACTACACCTTTTCCATTTCTATTTCAGATATTTCCAAATCGATTTCAGATCTTTCCAAATGAATTTCAGACATTTCCAGATGGATTTCAGATTTCTCCATTTGGATTTCAGATATCTTCAAAGTTGAGCCTGTGGTAGATATCTGAAATTCATTTGGAAATATCTGAAATAGACATGGAAAAGGTGTAGATGTCTAGGTGATTTGTAATATCATTGATATAGCCCCTTTGCAAATGTAGATATTAGAAGTCAATGTAAAATTTGAATCTTTGTAAAGCATTCACAACTAATACAAATCTCACAATATCAAGTTGTCTGATTTTGCCTCTTCACTGTCCGCTACATATCCATCACACTTATTTATTATTTTAAGGCGGAGATCGGTCGATATTTTGCAAAACATATTAGAAATCACAAAGCCCTTAGAATTCAAAACATTAAATCCGGTTAAGTCCAGATACATATAATTGCTACAGTTATTCAGTTCTACATTAATCTTTACATAATAAGTTAGATAGGGAATATATATCTCACCTGTAAATTAGATGGTAACAATTAATGGTAATGCAGGTATTCGTTGGCACCGATCTCCGCGACGTGTGTATAGTAATTCAACAACGCTTGGACTGGACTTAGTACAGGCATGTTCCGATCTTTTGTTGCTGTTAAACATTATTCATATTCTGCATGTCTGCATTGGCAAGTTATACGAGGGTTAGAAATTACATTGCTTATTGTTCTGCTTTAGTCCTGTTGATAGACATTCAATAGGAATGAAATATTCTGTTCCGAATCTCATCGATATCATTGAAATGTTATATTTGATATTTCTATGTACCTCGCCTTTTGTCTGAAGTTTGGATTATTGATAAAAACTGACTATACGTTCTGTAGCTTTTCCTAATTTATAATTATGATATCTATGCCATTTGCAATTCATTTAGTTACTGATTGCCATTGTTTCTACGTCGTCGATGTAGCAATGTTTCAATGTAATCAATGTTTCCAAGCTTAACGACATCAAATATCGTTGAATCATTATTTACACTTTTGATTATTTAGATATCTATGTACAATGTATGTCTTAACGTGTCTACATCGGCATCGATTATTGATATGGTAGTTTAGAAATTTGTTTATTTATTGTCATTTAGAACCTCTGATATTTATACAGTTTGTAAGGTACTTGGTTAGTGCTTGTAATTGTTTCGGTTTGAGCATGTCCGTTAAAGCATAGAAATCTTGTCGGCTGATATTATGAAAGAATGGAATGTTCAATTTTCTAATCAGATGATATTTGGGACACATCACTATAAAATGATATAGATCTTCAATAGAATTATCATCACAGTAGCTGCAAACACACTCTTCATACTCTCTTCGATTATTATATCTACCAATTTCAGTTGCTAAATCATGGTTTCCAGTTCTGAATTTTAGTATTAGATTGATATCAAGTTTTAGGCTATGATATTGTAGATAAGTCTTCATGTCACATTGAAATCCAGTTAATTCTAAATATCTTAGTCCCTTATGACTGCATTTCGCTGAATCAATCCATTTCTCTCGGAAGTACTCATTTAATCTTATCTTAATTGACTTGTTAAATGTTTTCTTTTCCATATTCTTATCTTCAATCAAATGCGTTAATTTAAGTTTTACCAACAGTTATTGTATCCTCCAACACCATGTTTTCTTATAACTTTTATCGTCTAGCTTGCTATTTATGACGTTAAATATTTTGTAGATATAGCTTTCCCTATTCATATTTTGTATTTTATTCCAGTATCGTAATGCTGATTTGTAAAAATGGAATTCGATAGGTTTAAAGCCGAATTCTCCAGTAAGGCAATAATTCGGTGTGGATAATTTGAGGTGAAAGTATGACTTATAGAATTGGTTTTGAATTCTATTCAATTCGTCTAATTCATTGTAAAATATGAATTCACCACAATACATCATTTTTGATAGAGTAAGCGTCTCAAAAGTATCTTCAATTATATTACCTTCTACTTTATCGAATTCCTTTAATACTTGTGCAGTTGAGAAAGATGATCGTCTACCTCTATTACCCAATTCCTTTATATGCAACATATCATTTTTTGAGAACCACATACCGAGGTATTTGTAATCTCTTACTACCTCTATGTCTGAAGTTGAATTGTCGAAATTAATTTTTACTTTACTATATTGTGTTTTATCTTTAACCATAATTTTTGTTTTATCAAAATTTATTTTCAATCCATTATTTGAGCAGTATTTTTGTACTATCTTTATTTGTTTAATGAGACGAGACCTTTTTGGCTTTCGCTCATTAATAGTATATCATCAGCATAGGTCATGATAGCCATTTTCAAGTCCGAGACACATATAGGATTTGTTTTTTATTTCTTTATCAATTTCGTCAATCAGGTCATTGACATATAAACAGAATAATGTCGGTGAAAGACTATCTCCCTGAGGAATTACATTTACAAGAGTAGTAAGTAAAACTCCACTTCTGGATAGCGCAAGATGGCCGCCGTCGCTGACGTCCCCCCCCCTCTGGACCGGCAGAGTGTCGTGGTCGGCCGCCGTGGTGTTTTGGTTCTGACGTCCCCCCCCTCTGGAACGGCAGAGTGTCGTGGTGTGCCGGCCACGTGCGTCCGTCAGGTTCGCTGACGTCGTCGTCCTCCCCCCCCTCTGGCCGACCGTCGTATAGCGCGCGGTGATGTGGTGTCTAGGTTGGCGTAGTGTGCCGGCCAGGCTGGCGTGGTGTGCCGGCCAGGTTGGGAGGGTGGACTGTCGTAGCTCACCTGAAAAATCCTAAGTGTCAGAGTGGCTTTGTATGGGTAAAATTTTGAAAATTTTCCAAAGTGTGGAATTTCGACCTGGGACCGTCACCAAAACATTTTTCATCAAATTTCACTGACCCCCCCCCCCGACAGCAATCTTCTAACTTTGGTTCTAGTGAACGGATTTTGTTCGTTCGGGTTGCATTCGAAAGAGGATGAAAAACTGCTCGACAACATTTTTTGTTGCGAGTCAATCGGACCAGCCGTTCAAAAGTTAGAGCGGTTACAAGATTTTAGGTCGGAGCTCGCTCACCTGAAAAAATCCTAAGTGTCAGAGTGGCTTTGTATGGGTAAAATTTTGAAAATTTTCCAAAGTGTGGAATTTCGACCTGGGACCGTCACCAAAACATTTTTCATCAAATTTCACTGACCTCCCCCCCCTCTGGACAGCTAGCTTCGATCTTGGCTTCTAGTGGACGGATTTTGTCGTGCCATAGCTCGTTTGAAAGCTAAGAGTGAGACAAATTCAGTGAAAGAAACGGCTTGTTCATATCTGTCTTCGTTTAGATGTGAGGCGCCATTTAAGATTTTGGGAGACTGTCGAAAAACGACAGAGTTAGAATTTTGGACGTTTTGGGCTGTAGCGTCAAAACGAGGCATCGGATGGGAAAACGGAGGCCAGATTCGGATTCAGCGTGAAATTCTGCATCGGTATGGTGAGTTTCAAGTCAATCGGAGAGAAAAAGTTTCGCTGACGCCCCCTCCCCCCGGCACCGATCTTCCAACTTTGGTTCTAGAGATCGTAGAAAGTCGTGCAATAGCTCGTTTGAAAGCTAAGAGTGAGACAAATTCACTGAAAGAATCGGCTTGTTCCTATCTGTCTTCGTTTAGATGTGAGACGCCATTTAAGATTTTGGGAGATTGACGAAAAACGACAGAGTTAGAATTTCCCAAGAAACAGCTCCAGCGGGCGAATGAAGGCTCGGATTGGTAAACGGAGGCCAGATTTGGAATCAGCTTGATGTTATTGTCCAATGAGGATCATCATCCAATGAGAATCAAGCATTTCTATATAAATAGCGAGCCTTCCACAGTGAGAATCATTCCATCGTTGAATCGCACGAGTGACGGACGCACATTTTCTCTCTCTCTCTCTAGTTCCCTGTTCTATTATCCAACTAAAATGGTAAGTCGCTACTTTCCTCCCTCTCCTCCCTTGAACGTAAACTTAATACAATCTTTTCCATTTTCAGGCATCTACTCCATCTGCTGCACTAGTAGGACAAAATGGTGGTCAAACGTTACAAGGTTCGCTACGATCAGATCATCTACAACTGAGGCCAGTGGAAGAAACAACCAAGGTACATAATCCTACACCGCTACAGCGTAAATTTAAACAAGTCTTGCGTTATGACGATCATGGCGTAGTACTCCAAACGGGAATGCTCCCTTCCACGGATGTCAAGATAATGCACAATCAGTATGGGGACTACATACTGATCCCCGTGAGTCCGTACATTCGCCACCAACTTGATATTATTGAGGAGTACGTGACATTAAATATGGACATTCCTACTCCTCTTGCTCAAGAGTGGAAGGCGAGAGATGACAAGGATACTCCGTATAGAAAGATTTGGGATGGTAATCACATTTGCCTACCGGTATCACATTGGTGCACTTACTATAAGAAGGAGGGAGATCATTCAACACCCATCACATGCGACGAGCTCGGAGAAGGTACTTGGGATATCCTTTTCAAAGTGAATGGGCTATATTATGGTCGGCATAAGGATAATAAAATAGCCTCTCTCTCCATGCATATGGAATCCATCCTATATATTCCAAAACCACCCAACGTGGACGACATAATTGATCAAATCCTTAACAGCAGTGGTACGAAGCGCAAGTCGGAGAAGAATGCTACATCAAAACGCAAATCAAAGAAGGAGAATTACTAGTCCTTTCCTAACTCTACCCTATGACAATTCGCTTATGTGCTTTGAGTGTCGTAGACGTGGTCTTATTAGATACATTTTACTTCTTCGTTGCCATCATATCATTTGTGTATTTTGTCGTGAAAAGCATCGATGTAATTCTTCATTTTGTAATATGTTATAGAACGTTTCCTTAGATGTGTAAATTTCCGTTTTAGGCTTCTATCATCATTTTTATGGATTGTGAGGGTGAACCTGTACAGGAGCTCAGTGCTATTGCTATGAACAATTGGACATATCAGATTGTCAGTGTCTATCATCAACATGCCAACTGCAATCCCAATGTTGATCAATGGGCGAGAAAACACATTCATGGACTTAATCTGAAATATTTGCAAGACTATGGCTTTTCTTGTTTTCTTTGTTGGCTATCTCTTTCAAACCATTGATTTATAATGCATGCTTGTTACCGTTATTCAATAAATGTTACTATGAGAAGAGTTGTTTTCATGCAATGGATGGGTTAGATAAAGGGTGATCATGTCTTTCTCAAACGACTGCGGAACATTACATTTTCATAGGCAAAGTTTAAAAGGAGCTGTTCAAGATTATGTGATAAATTTTCATAAAGATGAGACCGACATCGAAGCAGTGGTCGATGATGCTAGCACTCTATTTCTAGAGTTAATGAATACATTCTCTGATAGCATTGTCATGGCGCGATTAGTTGAGAAAATTAAGTTTAGTCATTTTGGAAAGGAAGAGGTGGAAAGTCGCTCTTTCCATTTTGCTTCTTATTCAATGGAAGTGGTAGATCACCCCGAAGAATTTTTTAAAAGACATATGATAAAAATTGCTGAACGTCTTAACGCATTTAACCATCATGGTAGCAGTCTAGTGATTGAAGCGATTTCAGATATTCACATTCAACTTTCCATAAAGAAAAATTGAAAATGCAGTGGTACTTGATTGTAGCACAACTGGTTTTCGAGCTATGTCTGCTCACTCTCGAAGTATATTCCTTCTGTACATGCGTCTATTATTTAGAAAAGGCTAGCAAATTCATATCTTCAAAAAGACTTGCTATAGACATCAGTAACCGTGAAACTATGTGTTGTGATGTATGTAAGCGAAAGGATGGAAATGAAAAGCGCATCTTCAAGAGATGTAAGCATGCTTTTTGTCAACGCTGTTTCATACGTAATTGCATTCAACTTTGCAAATGTAACCACTGTGACATTGCTTATTTCGAGTGTCACTTATGTCGCAATAGTTAGTACCTATGCAAATGTGGTAAAGACAGGTTTTAGCAAAGACTAACATGGAAAATGGCGAAACGTGAAAAGTCTTCAAAGTTTTCTTCAGCCATTCAAGCTCTCCGACGAATGAAAGCAAATCAGCGATACAATGCTATACGACATGCCAACGGTAAATTCATTCATGAAATTATTTCTCATGTGAGAAAGTTGAGGACGAAGAAATTAGCACCAAAACAACGAAAGTTACTTAAGCGATATGCTACGAAATTGCGTTTCATCTCCAATCCTAAAGTCACCCTTCAAAGAAAGAGGAAAACTCTAACACAAAAGGGCGGTTTCCTTTCAGCAATACTTCCAATGATAGCTCCTGCCGTGGGCAACCTATTGGGAAATATCTTTGGCTCTAAGCGTTAATTATGCAAATGTTGAATCTCAAAGTAATAAAATGGATTTCAGACTTCAATGTGATAAAGTTCTGACTGTATCAGGTCCATCTCATGCAGGTAAAACTGTTTTCACGCTGAATTTATTGGATAAAAGAAGGGAGTTGTTTAAGGAACCTATCAATCGAGTGATTTGGTGTTATGGTATTTATCAACCGTCGTTGTTTCAGGAATTGCAAAGTCGCAACTTTATTCGACATGAAGGAATTATTCCACTGGATAAACTTCAGTCTAATGATGTTGTTGTATTGGATGATTTATTAAAAGAAAGTAAGAATTCAAAAGATGTTACAGATATGTTCACTCGTGCAGCACATCATAAAAGGTGTTTTATCATCTATATCACACAAAATTTGTTTCCTGATGGAAAAGAAGCTCGTACACGAAACCTGAATACACACTATTATGCTATTTTCAAGAATCCGCGAGATAAAAGTCAATTTGAAATTTTAGCGCGACAAGTTGCACCCAGAGGATCAAAAGCCTTAATTGAAATTTTTCAAGCAGCTACTGAAAAACCATACGGTTACTTATTCATTGACTTTACGCAAGAGTGTCCGGAAG
Source organism: Prostheceraeus crozeri (assembly GCA_907163375.1). Classification (NCBI taxonomy): domain Eukaryota; kingdom Metazoa; phylum Platyhelminthes; order Polycladida; family Euryleptidae; genus Prostheceraeus; species Prostheceraeus crozeri. The sequence goes on along the minus strand of CAJQUW010005390.1, from coordinate 74,187 downwards.
AATTTAGATTTCGAAGTGATATTTTGAAAACTCCCATGATTATCTACAAACTATGAGTTCTTATTCTCGCATGATTGTTATTCCTCAGGATGAATATGTACAATTGACTGCCATGCAGCAAGTAAAGCAACCTCTTCCAAATCAAATGTATAGGAAAGAAATAGATTATCAGCAAAATGTTCACATCAAAGATCCACATCGTGCTGTATTATTACAATCGGAAACTGTTGAGCAATTGAAAAACTTGAAGAATAAGATGCGTGACTCTGTATCGACTGCTACACCTTTAGCATCTCGCGCACATGCCATATCTCTTTTCAACAGTATTGAACCCCATCTCAATGTAAATGATAGAGGAGAAATCATTACAGATGAAAATAAAGTGATTGATGCTTCACGTTATGAAGACTTGATTCAGTATGCGACACGTAGAAAGCGCCGTCAGGGCTATGTTCCACCCGGTTGGTCATACTTTCTTAAACTATTGAAAAAGCATAATGTGCCAAAATTTGCTTTAAATAATGCGACATTGAAAGAACTTGATTCAACAGTGGCTACTGCTCCAATGCTTCAGACGATGAAAATGCCAACAAATTGGTTTAAGACGTCACCTGCTACATCCCCTCCCACACTCACTAAGCAAACAAGAGGAAGAACTCGACGTAGATCTACATCACCACTAAAACTAGTAAAAGGAAAACGTAAAACAGCTCCTCCTAGGAAATACATGTTCTCAGACTATTAATATGAAGCAGATGTGTTGCTTGCCATGTAATGAGTCGCCAGAGGTGAATGTCGTTGTCACTTGCACTTGCTGCGCCAGCTCTCACAATGAAACCCCTAAGCAATGTGAACACGATCGCAAAACCGCTAAAGCTAAATGCTGCAGTTGTTGTAAATGTAGAAAGGCAAGAAAACAAAAGGATGAGAAGGAGAAAAAAGAGTCAGTCGTCATCGACTGAACGTTTGAAGTCAATCTATTATGATGTAAAACATCCGGCAGGATTTGCATCTATCAAGAAATTATCAAAAGCGAGTGGTCTTCCACAATCACAAGTGAAACGATGGTTAAAGGGTCAGGCTACCTATACACTCCACAAACAAGCGAAAAAGAAGTACCGCACCCGCCATTATATTGTTCATGACATCGATGAACAGTGGCAAGCAGATTTGTGTGATGTTGCCTCCATTTCAAAACATAACTCGGGCAATAATTTTATTTTAACCGTCATTGATATTTTCTCGCGTTATGCGTGGGCTCAACCTTTAAAAACCAAAGAAGGGAAAGGAGTAGCAAAAGCATTCCAAACAATTTTTCGAGAAGGTCGCATTCCAACAAAGAATTCAGAGTGATCAAGGAAAAGAGTTTGAAAATCAGCATGTGACAAGATTATTTGAGACGCATGACATTGAGTTGTTTAGTGTAAAGAGTGCTTATAAAGCTGCACTCGTTGAACGTTTTAATCGCACATTAAAAAATCGCTTGTGGTGACATTTTACTGCCAACTTGACACAAAATTGGACAAAGGTTCTACAAGATACACTCCATGCCTACAATCACTCTATCCATCGTTCTATTGGACTCAGACCAGTAGATGTAAATGCTGACAATGTAGATAAAGTGCGCGAATCATTCCAACGTAAACGCACTCATGTGAAAACTGATGTGAAAATTGGTGATAAAGTTCGTATCTCAAAAGTGAAAAGTGTTTTTGCTAAAGGGTACCTTCCGAATTGGACAGAGGAGGTATTTACAGTATCAAGGATTAATCAAAAAGACTCTCCGACCACCTACAAGTTGAAAGATTACGATAATGAAGAAATTGAGGGTAGCTTTTATCGCGATGAGATTGAGGTAGTCACTGAAAGTGAAACATATTTGGTAGAGAAAATCATTCGATGTAAAAAACGGCAAGGTGAAGAATGGTGTCTTGTTAAATGGACTGGTAATCCTTCAAGTATGAACTCTTGGATGCGTCGTGCTGACATCTTTCACTTAAGTGATCGACAGTGATTCATGCAAAGTTGTAACTAACAATGTTTAGGATTTGAGCTATGAATCCAACTGCCTCATTTTATTCACGACCCTCCTATGAAAGTGGTGGAGGACAAATTTACATCGGCGCTCGCCGCCAACGTGGAGGTAGCAAGTGGAGGTAGCACTGAAATCTGTTGTAGCACCTCTCATATCCAATGTCGGTAGATCTTTAAAACGAAATGTTTTAAGTAATGCCGTTGGCTTTGCTGGTGATGTTGCTAGTGATCTTTCCAGAGGTAGAAGTTTGAAGAGCAGTTTGTTGAATCGTGGGAAGGAACGCGGTTTAAAAACATTGAAGCAGACCTTTGCTGGTGTTACTCAAGGAAAGAAATCACCTAAACGAATGAATAAAGGAAGAAGGAAACATCGCGGAGCTGGTAAGGTGCGATCTTCAGTCAAAAGGCATTCACGCAAACGTCGCAGAGGCTCTAATCATTCATCAGGCGCTAAACGAGGACGCTGCTATAACTTCTTATCATGGAGTGTAAAACTTCCGGTTTTTGTTTGTTTGATCAACAAGCCATACAGACAGATATTCTTAGTTCAAGTATTGTAGATTATCATCCTCGAACAGCTGAGAATGCTGGCCCCATTGAATTTGTTATTCCTGGTGGTAGTGATGACTACATAGATTTGAGTTATGCGATGGTTGATTTGAGGTTTAGAATTCAGCAAGCAGATGGAACTGCTATTGACGATACACATAAAGTTGGGCTGAACAATTTACCATTGACTACATTACTTCGTGATGTTTCTCTAACGATTGGAGAGTAGCAGGTGGAAGGCGGTCAAAGCGATTATCCCTATAAATCATATTTCAATCATGTATCACAGTTTCATCCAGCAGCACAAAAAAGTCATATGGAAGCCATGGGATGGTACAGAGATGAAGCAGGAAAATTTGATGTTGAAACAAACAGTGGCTTTGTAAAGCGATCTGCTATGATTAAAGATAGTAATGTATGTCAGCTATATGGTCCGCTGAATTTAGACTTCTTTAGACAGTCAAAGTTTTTACTCTGTAATACCAGCATGCGACTCAAGCTGACATTGAATAAGCCTGAATTTGCGCTGAATGCATTTGCTAAAGTTGACAATTTTAGAATTCATGTGGAAGATATTGCACTTTACATTCGTCGAGTAGTACCGAATCCAAGTGTCATTAGAGGACATGCTGAATGTCTTAACCGCCAAAATGCCATTTACCCCGTTCAGCATACAAAGCTTCTCACCTTTACAATTCCGAAAGATCAAAAGAGTTTCATGAAAGATGGCCTCTTTCCATCGGAAGCACCGAAGCTCCTCATGGTGGCAATGGTTGAAAATGATGCATTTAATGGTAATATAAAGAAGAATCCTTTCAATTTTAAACACAATCAGTTAAGTGAAATTGCTTTACGTGTTAATGGTGTTAGTCATCCCGGTCCACCCTACAAACCAGATTTTGCTTCGGATCAATTTATGCGCAGTTATGTTGATTTTATGGATGTCTTTGGCTTTTACAATACGGATGACACCAACGGACTCACTACGAAAGAGTTTAAGAGTGGATATACTATTTATGCATTTGATTTGACTGCTGACAGCGATATTAGTGCACCCTATCGTCAAGCGAACGTGCCTCATAATATTCGTTTGGATTTGACGTTCAAAAGAACACTACCTGAGACGATCAATGTATTAATTTATGCAGTCTTCGATTCAAACATTGAAATTACAAAGTATCGTGACGTGATTCTTCAGTATAATCGTTAATGAGTTGGTTGACTGCTGACGATATTAAGACTAAAGTGCAGCGTAATGCAGACGAAGCGACGTTGAAAGCTTTCGATAATGTCTATTCACTCGATACCTTACCACCTGCAGTAAATCACTATCCCATCTTTATTGTGCTAAACACTCATTCGCAGAATTTAGGCGGTGAGCATTGGACAGCGATCTTTATTGGAGAAGACCGACGTGGTGAACTATTTGACTCTCTTGCTCAACCTCCAAATATACCAACACAGCAGTGGTTGAGAAAACATACGCGTCAATATCAGCGAAATGAAAGCATACTACAGCATCCACTTTCATCAACGTGTGGTGCTTTTGTACTGTACTTCATCTTAAAACGTTTACATGTATCTCGATTTGCATCTATTATTCAAAACTTTTCATGTAATCCATCCTCTAATGAAAAAATGATTTGTAAGTTCTATCATGATTTGAAATAAAAACATCATGTTGGAAAAATTGTTTTTTATTTTACAATCCGCTGGGTACGTACATACTCAATGAGATAGTCTAGGATCACATTTGCTTGTACATGAGATTTAGTCCAGTAATGATCACTTTACTATTATGAAAGATTGCCACATGCACAGGTAACCAACAACTAATGAGAGCTGCAGGAAAAAGTTCGGGTTCATAACACAAATTGTAACTGCTGGTACGAATCTTCAAAAATGATACACTTTCACTCAATTGAGTAGAGATCACCATATTGTCCACAGTCAGATTCGACATCACACACCTCTCCCTCTTCCATATCCGACGAAGTAGTCTCTGTAGCTCTAAGCGCATTGACTGCGCCGATGAATGAGAAAGGGCGCCGAGAATCTGTACAGTCCCATTTGGGAAGAGTTGAAGATTCCGTGAATTGTTCATCTTCACCACTAACATTTGAGGTCGGCCCGGGTAATACTTGCTGTTTGGAAGGTGTTGGTGTAATGTTGTGAGATCGATTTTGGTGTAGAGTCTGAAGCGACGGAGAATGTTGACGATGGTGTAGCGATGGCGCTTCATGATGAAAGAATGAGTAAATTGAGCGATGTACCTTCCTTTTATACTTTTCCCAACTACCTTGATGAAATGTGAAGTTAGTATGAAGTTGGGAATGATAGAGTTGAATTCGCCGATTGTTGACGCGCAGCCAGATGCGATTTCCAATACGTGAATGTCTTTTCATATAGAAGTATTTCAAGTCCTTCATGATATGATGTAGAGATTGAAAATGACGATAAGATAAAGCAAACTCTCTTCTCACATGCAAAGTCGCAGATCAGCAATATAAAAATGTCGTTTTATCATATTTTGCTTAGCAATGCGGCTACAAAGAGATTTGCTAGTAATCGAGCCGCACTCTTTTCTACTCCCATTGATCATGCACAACAGCTAAATGGAAATTGGGAAGTGGGTGACACTCAACTTGTTTATAGCAACTGTGTCTATACTTTTGATCATGAGGTGATGACTATTAATATGAGACGTACAGCTGCTTACCAATGTGAAAAGGGGTGCCGAGTATACATTCCACAGTGGGCAAAGAAAGATCTCTTATCATGTAAAAAGTTTATATATGATTTCTTGAATAAAGCGTGTAAACATATTGTCCAATTTACTCCGCACAATGATGATCATAATTATGTACATCATGTAGTTGAGAAAGATTGGATTGTTGGTTTAAGTCCAAGTTTAAGAAATGATTTAGGTTACCTCCCTAGCGCCTTAACAAGCTATGATAATTTTAACGTTAATTACCACATAAGTGGTCATAAACAGTTAATATATCGAGAGGAAGCTTATTATGTAGATCTTATTCCAAAAAATGAGAAGACGTTGGTGAAGAAGATTGTGATTAAGACAAGAAAGACAAATATGACTCCTGAAACATTATTGAAGAAATTTAATTATCTCCTTCGAGTTGATGGTAAACAAGTGGCAACATTGACTTATATTAAATCACTCGCTTTGCGTTGACACACACGTTGTTTGATGTGTCGAAGGAGACTGTGCTTCCTTGTAAACATATGTCCGCAGTCGGCACATTCCCACTCGTTGCCTTGTCTCGAGAGTCCTGAGCTGGAACTCACATCACCTGAAAGAGAAATCATTCTTTCATCTCTGTTCAAGTCTCAGTGTATTGTTACAACCTACCTTGACTCAACAACTCTAAACTTTCCTCGAGAAGGGAGGGCGTTGGTGATGAAGTTGATGGCTGAAATTGAGGAAGATGCAATTAACCACACGTTTGACGGAGATGAGTGAAGAAATTTTCAACTTACCATTTCAACGAAATCGAGTTTAAGGTTGACACTTCAACAAGATAGAGACCTCGCGAGAGAGCAGTTTACTTGTACGCCTCAAATATAGAATTCGTCAGAGAACACTTCACTTATATGTCACAAAGACAGAGTGAAATGACACGAATGTCACTTTACATATATACTTTCATATTCATCATTCATTGGCTGTTCATTCTGATTGGTTGCTTGTTGATACTTAAGAATTAGAAAACATTTCAAAGTTATTATTCACAGTCAACATGACAAGCCCTCCGACAACACCAAACACAAAATTCTCTTCTCCATCCTCAACACCAAACGCTCCAACGAAGGTAGAGAAGGTGTTATTACCAGCGGACAACGAAGAGAGTGTATGTGAGAAGGAGTGTCCCGACTTAACAGGCGTGAGGTGGAAGTATCTCCAGTACGATACTGACGATGTGATGGAGATCACCAGCACCAAGTTCCTCCACCAATTATGGGAGTGGTACACCCCTAACTCCCAGCCACGAACTATGGCGGAGTGGGAGTATATTGACAAAGTGAGGCTCGCAGTGGAAGAACGATTAAAGCAACTGAACTGTTTTTGTTATCTATGTGAAGCCAGACTCTGGGACGATATTGACGATGAAGACCTTTTGAAATACATGCCATAATAAATTTTTATTTCGTATTATCTTTGCTTTCATACTGACTTACTTGAACGGGGCTTCAGTGGATGATTTAACCATGTATACTTTTTCATTTGGAAATAGTAGCACGCTTAGTCTAACTTGTAAATCTTAAAACATTTCATATGGGCGATGATGATAGATGAAATATTGTCAAATAAAATTAAGATAGCTTACACTTCTGATACAGGGATAGCAATCGACTGCGATCCATATGTAAAGAGCTTGTTAGACTACGGATGGGCTTAAGTGGATGATTTAACCATGTATACATTTTCATTTGGAAATAGTAGCACGCTTAGTCTAACTTGTAAATCTTAAAACATTTCATATGGGCGATGATGATGATAGATGAAATAGTGTCAAATAAAATTAAGATAGCTTACACTTCTGATACAGGGATAGCAATCGACTGCGATCCATGTGTAAAGAGCTTGTTAGACTACGGAAGAGAGAAGTGTGTTATGTTGCGTGTGGCGCGTGAGTGTCCTCACATTTCATTCCATTCATCAATTCGTCTCATTGATAGAGACAGGTAGAACTCATGGTTCTCATAACGTATGCAATGGAAAGTTTTAGGCAACCTTCGACAGTTGGCTAAATGTCGCCCTGGCGCGAATGCATACTACGTTGAGACAGAGGCAATCACTTGCAAACATGACGCAGAGAGGTTAAACAAGATTGACCATTGCCGAATGTCCCTTGCGGTATACATAGCTACGGGTTTCACCGCCGCCCTTTTACAGGAACGCCCGTCGAAAGGAAGTATTACACCGAACTTCATTTGCAACGTTCAAGTTGACTGATAGCAGATTCAACTTAATGATAGTATTCGCCAGTCCGAAGACTGCCCAGGGCAAACCGCGAGGAGGTTCTATCATGTCTTGCCCCATGGTGGCCCTTAAGAGAGCCGATGGTTCGTTCTCGGGGTGTGAATTTGACTATTGGCTGGAATAGTCAATGGGTATGACGGTTAGGTTGTCATAGACCCTATACCGCCGAGGTCGTACTGGTGCATCTGGCACCTTTCGGATGCGAGTGGTATTTGGAGTCCACACCCCATCCGTCCAAACAATCTTCTCGATCTTCCCCTTCTTATCATCCTCTTCATCCCACTCGTCGAGGATGACGAACTCGGGAATAGCGTTGTCTTCATCGATGAAGACGGGAATGTTGTCGGCAGATGTCGCTTCCATCGTGACTTCAAATTGAATGAGAAGTGCTACAATCTTCTGGCTTATATCGGGTTTTCAACAATGAATTGCTCAACAGCGAATCAGAATGCTTCAGGGATAGCAATCGACTGCATAACGTTCAAGTTGACTGATAGCAGATTCAACTTAATGATAGTATTCGCCAGTCCGAAGACTGCCCAGGGCAAACCGCGTGGAGGTTCTATCATGTCTTGCCCCATGGTGGCCCTTAAGAGAGCCGATGGTTCGTTCTCGGGAGTGAATTGATGGGGTGGTGAAGGCGGGCAAAGATCTGCAATGAAAATGATATGTATTAGAATAGGATATACTATCTTATTTACTTTTCACTTATCAAGTTAGCCATCGTTTGGCAGTCTCGCGCGCTTCCGAATAGAAAATTTGTGTAAGTGACCGCGCATTCGTAGGCTGGCGTGCAAACATTTTTTCGTCGGATGGCCATTATAGCAAATTATTGATTCGTCGATACTTTGATTTACCAATACTTCGCCGGCCAAATGATTATCCCGAATGGGGATGTGAAACTCAAACAAACGATCCTCATTCACACGTTCCCACTCATCCCTCATGCGCTCCAACTTCTCATACGCCTGCCTCTCATCACCCCGCCGAGCCACAGTCCTCTCCAACTCAATATTCCTCGCTCTCAACACACTCATCTCCTTCATCATCTCCTCAAACTTCGCTTCTGCATCTCTCATTCTTCTCTCCGCAGCACTCGCCCTCTTCTCACACTCATCATTCTTCTCTTCCAACTCTCGCGTCTTTTTCTTCAAATCAGTCACACTACGCCTCATTCTAATATTTTCATCCGCTACCTCCTTCGACTTCAGTTCCTTCTTTTTCAACTCATCCAACTCCTTCACAACTTCATCCTTCACTTTCTTCAAACTCTCATACTTATTCACCAACAAATCATGCGCCATCTGCTGCGAAACATGCCTGTTCTGTTCATCCTTCAACCACCTCGCCGACTGCACACGAATCCCACCACTCTTCACTTTTGGGGAGGATGAGCTCTTCGGGGGGTCGGTGATGACAATGTTTGACACCTCCGACGACGAAGAGCTCAACTTCCTCACACGCTTCCTCACACGCTCCCTATCTAAATCCACATCATCCTCATCATCACTCTCAAGCACTCTCTTTCGCTCAATCTCACCCTCCAACGACGCAACCGCTCTCGCCAACTCATCATTCTCAACAACATTCTCAACAACATTCTCAGCCTTACCCTCTCGCTCGATCGCCAACATTCGCTCCCTCTCTTCCACAATCAACTGCGTAAATCTTAAGTCAGTCACTAAACCACCACTACAGTCAGCATGCACTCTGTAAAAACGCGCCTCATCCTCATCACCCTTCAACACTCTACACTTCACACACGCAACCCTATTCAAGATAATCATGGCGGAATGAGAATGGCAGATTTGAATTTCATTTCTGTAATGTTGAAGCCAAACTTGATCACCCAAGGAGATGAATCTTAATGTTTCAAAATATTCCAAATCCCTCATGATATCATTGAGGTTGACAAATTGTCGCCATGTTAATGTAATTCCTCTTGATGTATGACCATGAGAATTTTTGAAATGTACGTTTCCATCACGATCAACTCTGATATATTGTAGAGAGTCCAAAATCCAAGTCTTCATGATGTTATGCAAAGTCGCAGATCAGCAATATAAAAATGTCGTTTTATCATATTTTGCTTAGCAATGCGGCTACAAAGAGATTTACTAGTAATCGAGCCGCACTCTTTTCTACTCCCATTGATCATGCACAACAGCTAAATGGAAATTGGGAAGTGGGTGTCACTCAACTTGTTTATAGCAACTGTGTCTATACTTTTGATCATGAGGTGATGACTATTAATATGAGACGTACAGCTGCTTATCAATGTGAAAAGGGGTGCCGAGTATACATTCCACAGTGGCCAAAGAAAGATCTCTTATCATGTAAAAAGTTTATATATGATTTCTTGAATAAAGCGAGTAAACATATTATCCAATTTACTCCGCACAATGATGATTATAATTATGTGCATCATGTAGTTGAGAAAGATTGGATTGTTGGTTTAAGTCCAAGTTTAAGAAATGATTTAGGTTACCTCGCTAGCGCCTTAACAAGCTATGATAATTTTAACGTTAATTACCACATAAGTGGTCATAAACAGTTAATATATCGAGAGGAAGCTTATTATGTAGATCTTATTCCAAGAAATGAGAAGACGTTGGTGAAGAAGATTGTGATTAAGCCAAGAAAGACAAACATGACTCCCGAAACATTATTGAAGAAATTTAATTATCTCCTTCGAGTTGATGGTAAACAAGTGGCAACATTGACTTATATTAAATCATCTAATCATATTGCAATAAGCAAATTAAATGATGATGATCTAGTATTAGTTTGTTCAAAAGATTTTCATCAGTTCTTACGACATCGTTCTGCAGCTGTTCATGGAAAATCTGATATGCAACATTTACCATTTGAAAGGTCAAATCAATTTGATACAGAATGGACCGTATCTTTATACAGAAAGTGTGTAGAGCCTTTAGGTGGTATCTTACATGAAACAAGAGTGTTGATGCCTCGCATTATTACTTCGGTTAAATTGGTTGTAGATTATTTAAATGAAGTGATTAATTAGCAACATATTTCATTTTCTGAAAAAGAAGGTACTTTGTCTCTCACTATAAGTGGAAAAGGTATTGAACTAATTATGGATAAAACTCTAATGGACATTTTGGGTTTTGATCAAAATATCTTTAAAAGTGATACTGTAACCAAAGCTAGCGCAGACATGTCGCTATCGCGTCGTATTAACTATTTTCAGATATATTCCAATATTGGTGAAGATGTACGTGTGGGAGATGTTGAAGCTCCATTGCTAGCAATGACACCATACCACCCAAAAAGCTGCAGTATTTTATCTGAGCATACTTTCAAGAAAGTGCATTATACAAAGCTGAAATCAAACTACATCCCACAAATTGATATTGCCATTTATGACGATGCTGGTGCGTTGATTCCTTTTCATAAAGATGCTGTGACAAGTATCACACTCCATTTCCGAATGAAGAGTTAATGCAAAAGTATGCTATTATATTTTTCCAATGTGAATAATATGGAAAGTGAAAATAAGGACTCGTTTCTAATCTACTTGCCCAGTAATGCTTCTATGAATAAATTTCCCAAAAATAAACCATCAGACTATCGAGTAGAATTAAATCGGCCACTGCATTTAGAAGGTGAATGGGAGGTTGGCGTTTCTAGTATTTGCTATGATAGCAATATTCAGAATGTGAATGATTTGGAAGAAATGATATTGACTCCTCGCACCCATGATGGAATAACGATGAATAATGCATTTCAGTTCCCATACAATTTAACATCAGATGGAAAGTGGCACTATGAATGGATTCAGATAAAATCAGATTCTTATGAACCATTTGGGAATGAGAAAATTATTAAGGCATTCAACAGTGGTAATACTTCCATCATGAAGAATAAAAATCAGAAAGCTTATGAATTTACTATCTATCATTGGAGTGGGAGACAGTTCCTCCGCTTTCATTCTTTTACTAAAGGTCTTACGCTGAGGTTGGATAATGAATTCTATCCACATCTTGGTTTTGGTCATGGACTACATCTAACATCAATTGCTACTGCAAATGTTAAAAAAGTTTATTCAAATCGAATCAACAAATTTCATTATAGATTTAAAATATTTGATGAAGATGTTGTAGAATGCGAAGAACGCATCATTTTGAAAAAGCGTGGTGTTCAACCTTTATCACTTATTGAGTTAGTAAAACGATGGAATGAGACTGTGGGTAAGAAGTATGGAGAGAAAATTATGGCGAACAAAAATAAGTTGGTTATTCAGAAATATAATGACAAACTTACAGTTTATTTCTCTCCAACCTTGCGTCATTTTGTAAGACATTATACACCTATTATTGGAAGCGGTGTGGTGTATGCTTCTCATGAATATCACACTAAAGCTGATTCAGTTAATGATGAATGGTGGGTGGACATCTATGGCGATCGCATCAAGAAAATTTACCAGTCTTATGAAGAATCTAAAGTTGCTATCAATATAATGCCGCGTCTATATCATACAGTTGAAAGCTTCATTCATGTAGTAAATCCTTATATACAACAGAAGTTGAAGCATGTGATGAAAAGTAAATATGATGTAAAGACACACCACATTTCGTTTTCAATTGAAAATCAACGCGTTGTTCTGAGACTGGGTGATGACATTCAATGTCAATTGAGTAAAAATTTGAAAAAACTCTTTAGTTTTTCAATGCTACAAACAGTGTTTGCTGCTGCGCATACGATTGGTATAGAAACACCAATGACACTTGATAAACATGAACAGCACCTTTACATTCAAAGTGATTTGATTCTACCTATTTCTGTTGGTGAGAAAAAAGAATACATTTTACGTGATTTCATTCATGATAAAGACGCTTCATATGGAATAGTCGAGAAGATGTTTGAATCTATTTTCTATCATCCCGTCGTCAAACAAACTATACCCTCTATTGCTATCAAAATTACCAATGGTTTACAAGAGTGCATCCATGTGAAAGATACTAAATCCCTCGTAACTTTAGTGTTTCGGAAAACAAAGTGAAGTCATTGTGATATGTTTATTGAAATAAAAATATGTATATGAAAAAGTCTTTTCACAGATATAGGGGGAATGAGCTAACTGTAGGCATATATTCACAAGGAAGAAACGATCTCATGCGATACATAAAACAACCATGTATATCTACAAAAAGCAACATCAAAATACTGAGTTAAAGTTGATTATGTCAATACATCTCCTGAATGTGGTAGCGTGAGTTTTATTCTTTTGGGTGGTGGTATGTTTGTGTCAGGATGTCCATGTGGAAGAGATGTGTTATGTCCTATCCAACACCTCTTATCCTCCCATGCTGAAAGTGCTCGTTTCTTGAACGTGTACGTTTTCACAGTATGAACTTGAGATTTTAAGATTGTCATATTGACAAACGTTATATTTTTATTTTTATAGGCCTTCTTATAGGAGCGATGTTTCATTTTATGAACAATGGATTTTGATATACCTTTAGCACGCTTAATACTATCTGCACATTCTTTTAATTTCATGGAATACATTTTAGGACGGAAGAGAATCATTTCATCTATTTCCTTTCCTGCTGTTTCATCCTTAAAACAACCAAGTTTGGCTTTATTCTGTATGGAATAGAGTGGATGAGTGGGATTGTAGTTAGATGTGTCGAAATATTTTTCTAATGACTTGCCTACTTCATTAAAATTTAAATCTTTTTGAGTGGTAATTCCTAAAAAGAAACTATCTGTATCACCACCCAACAAACGAACCTCTTTTACGAGAGGACATGGTTTTAATATTTTGTAGAAGAGTTGATACATTTCAAGCTTGGAATAATCTAAAACGGCTTGCCCAATATAGATGGGTTTGCACAACTCAACTTCTGATTTTATCATTTTAACACCTACAAGATCCTCATCGATGATGTCTCTATCAATGAAAAGAGGTGATGAGGTCAATTTGTGATATTTTTGTTCATCAACGACTAGTTTGTAGTTCATACGTTTTCTAACATCCTCCATGGTCTTTCCGAAAAGACTGTTCTTATATTTATAAAAATCCTTTTCAAAATTATTTTGGGCGAGTGCACGTTTTTGACTGTTACTATCTATGTAGGGTTTGAGGAAGGCTTTCTGTCTAAATTTGATAATGCGGTGAACTGACTTTAGAAGCATGCCCATTTCTAAATAGAATTTTAGTATGCAGAAGTGTACGAGATAATTTTTCTTATCATATTGGGTGAGTAAAAGTTTGCGGCATGGTTTGTACCTTGGCTGTCCACACTCTGTTAAGTTATTATGAAATTGTGACATGAATGGTGAAAACATATCTTCAGTCACTTCACCAGATTCAGGTGCGAGTGGGAAATCAGCAGTTTTATTTTTAATGCTATTTGGATAAATCAAATCCACTTCAAAATAATATCCCCAATCACCTTCATCTGGAATCTTCAGTATGTTTGAAGGGTTGGAGTAATACTCAAGCTCATCTTGATTTAACCAACTAAACTCGGAATGAGGTAGTGGTTTAGACAGTGAACTGCCATATAAATTATTTTGGTCATAGTACTTTAGGTGGATATGATCATCACCTACTGTTTCAGATTTTATATGATGTTTATTTACAAATGTGAGACCACCGCGTATTCCGCGCTCAAATATATTATACATCTCCGGGTCTTGTAAGAGATGAATGGTCTCACCAGTCATTTTAAAGGCTGATTTAAAGGACATGGCTGGTAGACTGACAAAGTGGACAGGATCTAATTTGTCTTCTTCTAATGCCACTCGTCGAAATTCCTGAAAGACATCAGCCAGCAAAATGACATCTAATTCTAAGTAAGCGATCATATAATCGCCAAACGTTTTACATTCAAATTTTAACCATGCCTCTTGAGCATGTTCATAATCTTCTACTGGACAATCTTCACCCGTCAAATCGTTTTGGAATTTGTCAATGGAAGGAAGGGTTGTTTCATTTAGTTTAGACATTGAGCTAAAATACGCATAAGGAAAGACTCCTTTGCGAGTGATTATTTCATCCGTTAAGTTTGGATAGTGTTTCTTCAAAGTTTGACTATGGGGAAGAAACTTGAGATTACGAACGAGAGAAGCTAGTGACGCTGACATGAATTGGAATGAATCTAAAAATTTTATTTCGAAGAAGACTGTCTTATTTTCTTTAGTTTTATCTACTGGTACTTTTGCTGTCATTGCCATGAATTTTTCTCTCGTTTGTGCTATTACATTAAACTGCCACGATTTCATCTGGCTCAACCCTCCTTTTATGAGCATATCACTGTCATAGCCCTTAAAGTTATGAAAAATGACGGGTAGTGTACGACGTCTCAACCTAAATGAAAAGTTACATTTGGAGCAGAGTGCGTTTCTAAATTTACCAGTGATGTGATCATGATCACGCACTTTCTTAATTTTATCGTCATCAAACGTTTTATGACATTTAGGACAGGATGTGCAACTTTCAAATTTTTGTTTGTCTTCATCTGTCATATGTAGTGACTTACGCTGCAATTGGGAATCATGTGATTGTTGAAATTTAGCAGCTTTATCGAGAAATTCTAGAAATTTTGAAATGCAATCTTCACCTTGCCAAGTATGCATTTTGTTTTCTCTATTCCTAAAGTGGTCATGCCATACTTCATAGCAGGAAATGGCTGCTGGCTTGTGGATGATATCATCAATGTAGCATTCTATGTCTGCGTAAATGACACGCAGGGGACTTAATTCGTCACCATTATCCCTATGTGAAAATATTTTATCTTTGGGCATGCGTTCCATTTGTAATTTACCTCGCTTGCACCATTCATAGTGAGTTTCAAATTTATCTTTACTCCAAAAGGAGCGGATGCAGCGGTCGCATACAAAATGTTCACCTCTTTTAGAGTGCCCCAAGTGAGTGTACAAGCGAGAGATTTTGGGAATACCACAGTAGTGCCATTCCTCGCTATCATCTTGTTTTACTAATAAGAGGTTGACTACACGTTCATAACAAGTTGAACGTGAATTATAGCGGGCACCCTTCAACCCCTTCTCCCACACGTGAACGACAATTTTAATCTTATTATGTTTTTCGAACGTTTCTACATCTTTGATTTTCATGTTGTTACTATCACAACCTTCAAAGTCTAGTTCATCCTCCCACTGTCTATAGCTATAGGTATGATTTCGATTCGCGTTGATATCATTATAGTGAAGGATGGATAGGACTGCATATTTGAAACACTGTGATTTACAATGGACATTGATGACAGCTTTCTTATTATACAACGTTTTTGGTAGTTTAAATGTACCTCGAGCTGCATGACTTTCTAATAGTGAAATTTTGAATATGGCTGAGTCCACACCATCAAAAATGAGAGCGCTGTCGCGTTCATTGAATTTATCTACATTTGATTTTAAACATTGAATGTGAAAATTTAGCCAAGACTCGCAGTCTACAACTTCGGTTGCGGAAGAGGAAGGAACATGAAACTGTATTCTCTCCGTCACTTGACCCGTTTGAAAATCTATCTTAATATATTTTAGTTTAAGGTAGATGAGCGCCTTCATTCTAAAATTGTCTAAATTATTGAAGAGCGCTTCGATAATGTTTGAATTTTGAAGGAGCCACTCAGGAAAATCTACTATTTGAGTATTGGACTCCATGCAGTAGTCGCGTACTAAATTATTATGTGAAACATTAATGAGGGAGATGGTAGAGGTACCGTTGGTGTAGTGATCATTTGCATGCGTGTGTTGAAGTCTATGCGAAGATCGCTGAAAGTGACTATCAAAAGAAAGGGGGCACAAATCGCAAGGAAAGGAGATGTCATCGTCAGAATCAACTTCACCCCCGGAGATTGACGCCGCTTTGCGTTGACACACACGTTGTTTGATGTGTCGAAGGAGACTGTGCTTCCTTGTAAACATATGTCCGTAGTCGGCACATTCCCACTCGTTGCCTTGTCGCGAGAGTCCTGAGCTGGAACTCACATCACCTGAAAGAGAAATCATTCTATCATCTCTGTTCAAGTCTCAGTGTATTGTTACAACCTACCTTGACTCAACAACTCTAAACTTTCCTCGAGAAGGGAGGGTGTTGGTGATGAAGTTGATGCCTGAAATTGAGGAAGATGCTATTAGCCACACGTTTGAGGGAGATGAGTGAAGAAATTTTCAACTTACCATTTCAACGAAATTATGTTTAAGCTTGATACTTCAACAAGATAGAGACTTCACTCAAATAATACGTCTCAAATTTGGAATTCACTTGTACGCCTCAAATAATAACAGAATTCGCTAGACAACAGTTCACTTATGCGTCTCAAAGACAGAGTGAAATGACACGAATGTCACTTTACATATATACTTTCATATTCATCATTCATTGGCTGTTCATTCTGATTGGTTGCTTGTTGATACTTAAGAATTAGAAAACATTTCAAAGTTATTATTCACAGTCAACATGACAAGCCCTCCGACAACACCAAACACAAAATTCTCTTCTCCATCCTCAACACCAAACGCTCCAACGAAGGTAGAGAAGGTGTTATTACCAGCGGACAACGAAGAGAGTGTATGTGAGAAGGAGTGTCCCGACTTAACAGGCGTGAGGTGGAAGTATCTCCAGTACGATACTGACGATGTGATGGAGATCACCAGCACGAAATTCCTCCACCAATTATGGGAGTGGTACACCCCTAACTCCCAGCCACGAACTATGGAGGAGTGGGAGTATATTGACAAAGTGAGGCTCGCAGTGGAAGAACGATTAAAGCAACTGAACTGTTTTTGCTATCTATGTGAAGCCAGACTCTGGGACGATATTGACGATGAAGACCTTTTGAAATACATGCCATAATAAATGTTTATTTCATATTATCTTTGCTTTCATACTGACGTACTTGAATGGGGCTTCAGTGGATGATTTAACCATGTATACATTTTCATTTGGAAATAGTAGCACGCTTAGTCTAACTTGTAAATCTTAAAACATTTCATATGGGCGATGATGATAGATGAAATAGTGTCAAATAAAATTAAGATAGCTTACACTTCTGATACAGGGATAGCAATCGACTGCGATCCATGTGTAAAGAGCTTGTTAGACTACGGATGGGCTTAAGTGGATGATTTAACCATGTATACTTTTTCATTTGGAAATAGTAGCACGCTTAGTCTAACTTGTAAATCTTAAAACATTTCATATGGACGATGATATAGCAATCGACTGCGATCCATGTGTAAAGAGCTTGTTAGACTACGGATGGGCTTCAGTGGATGATTTAACCATGTATACTTTTTCATTTGGAAATAGTAGCACGCTTAGTCTAACTTGTAAATCTTAAAACATTTCATATGGACGATGATGATGATAGATGAAATAGTGTCAAATAAAATTAAGATAGCTTACACTTCTGATACAGGGATAGCAATCGACTGCGATCCATGTGTAAAGAGCTTGTTAGACTACGGAAGAGAGAAGTGTGTTATTTTGCGTGTGGCGCGTGAGTGTCCTCCCATTTCATTCCATTCATCAATTCGTCTCATTGATAGAGACAGGTAGAACTCATGGTTCTCATAACGTATGCAATGGAAAGTTTTAGGCAACCTTCGACAGTTGGCTAAATGTCGCCCTGGCGCGAATGGATACTACGTTGAGACAGAGGCAATCACTTGCAAACATGACGCAGAGAGGTTTAACAAGATTGACCATTGCCGAATGTCCCTTGCGGTATACATAGCTACGGGTTTCATCGCCGCCCTTTACAGGAACGCCCGTCGAAAGGAAGTATTACACCGAACTTCATTTGCAACGTTCAAGTTGACTGATAGCAGATTCAACTTAATGATAGTATTCGCCAGTCCGAAGAATGCCCAGGGCAAACCGCGAGGAGGTTCTATCATGTCTTGCCCCATGGTGGCCCCTAAGAGAGCCGATGGTTCGTTCTCGGGGTGTGAATTTGACTATTGGCTGGAATAGTCAATGGGTATGACGGTTAGGTTGTCATAGACCCTATACCGCCGAGGTCGTACTGGTGCATCTGGCACCTTTCGGATGCGGGTGGTTTTAGGAGTCCACACCTCATCCGTCCAAACGATCCTCTTGATCTTCCCCTTCTTCTCATCCTCTTCATCCCACTCGTCGAGGATGATGAACTCAGGAATGGCGTTGTCTTCATCGATGAAGACGGGAATGTTGTCGGCAGATGTCGCTTCCATCGTGACTTCAAATTGAATGAGAAGCGCTACAATCTTCTGGCTTATATAGGGTTTTCAACAATGAATTGCTCAACAGCGAATCAGAATGCTTCAGGGATAGCAATCGACTGCGTAATGTTCAAGTTGACTGATAGCAGATTCAACTTAATGATAGTATTCGCCAGTCCAAAGACTGCCCAGGGCAAACCGCGAGGAGGTTCTATCATGTCTTGCCCCATGGTGGCCCTTAAGAGAGCCGATGGTTCGTTCTCGGGAGTAACGTCATCTTACACCCTACCAATTCTGCTGAGAGAGTCTTTGACTCTCTCTTTGGTAGCACTGTCGACTTCCACGTTAATTGGCACGTTACTAAAAAGTGGAATGTAGCGCCATTCCGTTGGATTGACAGCAGTTGCTGTCATCGGATTGCCAATCCGAGCAAGATTATTAAAAACTCTGTCTTGCTCCTCTAGCCTGACAAACTCCTCAAATAAATTTCGTGGCCTTAATTGCGGTCTGCGAGGAGAGCTGACTTGACTGTTCGGCGTCTGCATGATTGAAATGAAATGAAATGAGAGGTAGTGGTTTATATACCCCTCTAACGCGACGCAACGTTCAAGTTGACTGATAGCAGATTCAACTTAATGATAGTATTCGCCAGTCCGAAGACTGCCCAGGGCAAACCGCGTGGAGGTTCTATCATGTCTTGCCCCATGGTGGCCCTTAAGAGAGCCGATGGTTCGTTCTCGGGAGTGAATTGATGGGGTGGTGAAGGCGGGCAAAGATCTGCAATGAAAATGATATGTATTAGAATAGGATATACTATCTTATTTACTTTTCACTTACCAAGTTAGCCATCGTTTGGCAGTCTCGCGCGCTTCCGAATAGAAAATTTGTGCAAGTGACCGCGCATTCGTAGGGTGGCATGCAGACATTTCTTGGTCGGATGGCCGTTGTAACAAATTATTGACTCGTCTAAATTCTGGTTTACGAGTACTTCGCCGGCCAAATGATTATCCCGAATAGGGATGTGAAACTCAAACAAACGATCCTCATTCACACGTTCCCACTCATCCCTCATGCGCTCCAACTTCTCATACGCCTGCCTCTCATCACCCCGCCGAGCCACAGTCCTCTCCAACTCAACATTCCTCGCTCTCAACACACTCATCTCCTTCATCATCTCCTCAAACTTCGCTTCTGCATCTCTCATTCTTCTCTCCGCAGCACTCGCCCTCTTCTCACACTCATCATTCTTCTCTTCCAACTCTCGCGTCTTTTTCTTCAAATCAGTCACACTACGCCTCATTCTAATATTTTCATCCGCTACCTCCTTCGACTTCAGTTCCTTCTTTTTCAACTCATCCAACTCCTTCACAACTTCATCCTTCACTTTCTTCAAACTCTCATACTTATTCACCAACAAATCATGCGCCATCTGCTGCGAAACATGCCTCTTCTGTTCATCCTTCAACCACCTCGCCGACTGCACACGAATCCCACCACTCTTCACTTTTGGGGAAGATGAGTTCTTCGGGGGGTCGGTGATGACAATGTTTGACACCTCCGACGACGAAGAACTCAACTTCCTCACACGCTTCCTCACACGCTCCCTATCTAAATCCACATCATCCTCATCATCACTCTCAAGCACTCTCTTTCGCTCAATCTCACCCTCCAACGACGCAACCGCTCTCGCCAACTCATCATTCTCAACAACATTCTCAACAACATTCTCAGCCTTACCCTCTCGCTCGATCGCCAACATTCGCTCCCTCTCTTCCACAATCAACTGCGTAAATCTTAAGTCAGTCACTAAACCACCACTACAGTCAGCATGCACTCTGTAAAAACGCGCCTCATCCTCATCACCCTTCAGCACTCTGCACTTCACAAACGCAACCCTATTCAAGATAATCATGTGGCCGGTGCCCGCCTTCTTCACATGCGCCTTGGCGTGCGCACTGCGATTAATTCGCCCACATGAGCACATTTTGATGTGATATTTACGATTCTTATCGTTTGCCATGCCTGATTTATTGTTAACTAGAAGATAATGAAATTTGTATAAGTTTGGAATCATGTAGTACAGTCATATTCCTAAAGTATTACACTTAGTCAGGAATGATAGATTTGAGTGTAGTGAGTGGCACTCGATCCCGTCGACAGCCCGAAGGCCTTGTACTGATCACTAGGGAAGTGAGAGATCTTCCCCGATACCTGCTCTTTACAGCTGAAGACATCATTGTCACTGCCCCGAAGTGGTAACAGGAACGCCGAGTCAAAGGTAGTGATCAGTAGCTGGGATCTAACCCCTCAAAGCTGCCTTAGACTTAGTCAAATTTCAAATCTGATAGCAGATTTGAACTCAGGATACTTTAAAACCTTAGTCTATATGTTAAAACTTTGAAAAAACTGAAAATTAAGAATTTTAAAAAATTCCGCATTTTACTACTCATACTACTTTTAAAAAATTTTATCAGTAGTAAAGACACTATCAAACTCTATCATACAAACTTTGAAGTAAGAAGATAGCTTGCCTACTTCAAAAGATAGAGTCCTTTGAAACACCCGATATCGGGAGCTCAGAGCGACGACCGTCGCTTACCTCGTCTTTCGATGAAGTGATCAGACTTACGTTGTCGGGGGTTTATATATGCTCAGAAGAAAACTTGAAATGGCTCTATTTCCGAAAGTATTCATCGTAGCGACATGCGGTTTGTTGCAAACGATTCGTCTCATCATTCTCTATCATATGACACCTGAACCATTCTCATATGACCACGGGAAGTTGGTCCGTCAGCACATGTCCATGTAACATGCCACAAGTGAAAAAATTCCTAAGTGTGAGAGCTCCAGTGTGGTGAAAATTTTGAAAAATTTAAAACTTCCGAATTTCGACCTGGGACCTTTACCAAAACATTTTTCATCAAATTTCACTGACCCCCCCTCCCCCCCTCGTTCAGAGAAATTTGATGAAAAATGTTTTGGTGAAGGTCCCAGGTCGAAATTCCACACTTTGGAAAATTTTCAAAATTTTACCCATACAAAGCCACTCTGACACTTAGGATTTTTTCAGGTGAGCGAGCTCCGACCTAAAATCTTGTAACCGCTCTAACTTTTGAAGGAAGACAGATAGGAACAAGCCGTTTCTTTCACTGAATTTGTCTCACTCTTAGCTTTCAAACGAGCTATGGCACGACAAAATCCGTCCACTAGAAGCCAAGATCGAAGCTAGCTGTCCAGAGGGGGGGGAGAGGTCAGTGAAATTTGATGAAAAATGTTTTGGTGACGGTCCCAGGTCGAAATTCCACACTTTGGAAAATTTTCAAAATTTTACCCATACAAAGCCACTCTGACACTTAGGATTTTTTCAGGTGAGCGAGCTCCGACCTAAAATCTTGTAACCGCTCTAACTTTTGAACGGCTGGTCCGATTGACTCGCAACAAAAATGTTGTCGAGCAGTTTTTCATCCTCTTTCGAATGCAACCCGAACGAACAAAATCCGTTCACTAGAACCAAAGTTAGAAGATTGCTGTCGGGGGGGGGGTCAGTGAAATTTGATGAAAAATGTTTTGGTGACGGACCCAGGTCGAAATTCCACACTTTGGAAAATTTTCAAAATTTTACCCATACAAAGCCACTCTGACACTTAGGATTTTTCAGGTGAGCTACGACAGTCCACCCTCCCAACCTGGCCGGCACACCACGCCAGCCTGGCCGGCACACCACGCCAACCTAGACACCACATCACCGCGCGCTATACGACGGTCGGCCAGAGGGGGGAGGACGACGACGTCAGCGAACTTGACGGACGCACGTGGCCGGCACACCACGACACTCTGCCGTTCCAGAGGGGGGGGACGTCAGAACCAAAACACCACGGCGGCCGACCACGACACTCTGCCGGTCCAGAGGGGGGGGGACGTCAGCGA
The DNA here is from genome assembly GCA_907163375.1 of Prostheceraeus crozeri. Taxonomy (NCBI): domain Eukaryota; kingdom Metazoa; phylum Platyhelminthes; order Polycladida; family Euryleptidae; genus Prostheceraeus; species Prostheceraeus crozeri. The sequence goes on along the minus strand of CAJQUW010005390.1, from coordinate 51,473 downwards.
CGGCGGCCATCTTGCGGTATCCAGAAGTGGAGTTTTACTTACTACTTACACGATCAAATGGTTCCGTGACTTCTTGATTGAATAAAATTTGAATCTTTTTTTCATTTATTAGTCGAATTATCAAGGATGTCACTTTGCTGTGTGGTAAGTAGGCTTCAATTTTTGATTTTAGTATTTCTTTAGGAATTGTATCAAATGCCTTTGATAAATCAATAAAGCAAATGTATAGTGGACGACGGTTGTTCGAATATACTTGGATTATCTCTCGCAATAGTAGTATATTATCTAGCACTGAATTTCCTTTACGGAATCCTGTTTGTGCTGCATGTATAATATTATTATCGTCCAACCATTTGCAAAGTCTGGTGTTGATTATTTTAGTTAACAATTTCTCAACACATGATAAGTTTATACATCTATAGGATGAAACCAAATTTTTGTCACCTTTCTTATAGGTTGGTAAATTCCAGCTTGTAGTCCATGGTATTATTTCCTCATTATATATGCTGTTGAATAAAGAATTTCTATTATATCATTTGAATTTTGTTTGAACATTTCATACACTAATCCATCTGGCCCACTGACTTAAGAATTCTTTGCACTACTTATTGTTTCTCTAATCTCTTCGTATGTTATATCACTTTCTAAAGTATGGTCTCTAAATTTTGTTAATCTAATATATTTTATTCTGTGTGATATATTTATCACTTTTGATTGTATAGTCCGTATTTCTTGATTATTTTGTTCTAAGAAATCATTTGCTTTTAGTAAAGTAATACATTTCTTTTTTCTTTTCTTTTTGTTTTGATTCATTAGATTCCAGTATCTTTTTGTGTCGCCTTCCAGTTTAGCAATTTTAAGATCTTTCATTCTCTTAGCTTTCAATTGTCTTTTTTCTTAATGTTGTGAAGAGCGGTCTTTTTACTTATTAATAAGGATTTAAGGTTTTCATTTGTTTTATTTTGCTTCCATTTATCTACGTGCATCTTATACTCGCGTCTATGCATTCTAGTCTCATTTGAATATTTTATGATAGATTTGTTTATTTTATTTGTTTGGCTGGCTTTTCATAAATTTCTGACGTAGTGATCTCTTCTCTGTCTTTCATGCTTTGTAATAGTTCTCTACATTCATTTTCGAAAATATTTATATCAAAATTTGATTCTGATTCCTTTGTCCATTTATTCGGACCTTCTATACTATTGTGACTGAAATTCTTATAACCGTTTGTATTAATTGTTGGTTTTGGTTTTATAGGTATGCATAATTTCAGTTTCACTGGGGAATGGTCAGTGTAGAGGGTAGGTTCGTCTATCATATTTTGTAAATTATCTATAAGAGATTCTGATAGTATTACATAATCTATTAATGTTTTCCTTATTTCCATGCCTTGCAAGCAATAATATGTACATCTTCCACTTTCGAACCTCCCATTTGTTATAATCAGTGATGTATCATTGCAAAAATTAATTATTTCTTTTCCCATTTCGCTTATAATAGGGTCCTCTGATTTTCGTTTTGGTATATCGAGCTCTTCATTGTCAGAGATTAAAACTATTCTTCCATTTAAATCGCCTATTATGATGATATTATGTATTTTGAGTTCTATCATATATTGTATTATTTTCTCAAAATAGTCATTTTCTTTATAGGGTGACTCTCTATTTTCTTTGTAACAAACTATCAAATAAATACTATTTATTTCTTTCCATTGTGTATTAGATACCTTAAAGATCATTAAATTTCCATTTTCGCTCTTTATTTCTTCGCATTTTATGGAATTATTTGTCTCTTTTATGTACACTGAAACTCCCTTGATATTTCGACCAATATAATTTTTTCGTTTTACAATTGAATGATATCCAATATAATTATCAACAACGGGTGGACATTCTTCTCTCTCTCTCAACTCAAAAACTCAACAAAAGTTTATTGCCCAAGATGGGTACAAACATGAATGATGGTGATATAAAGTATGTACAATTTATATGATGTTAGCGGCTGAAGTGAAGGGAAAGATGACAATGAGAGATGAGATTGAAATGACAGATAAGAGCTCTTCACCACTTTTGCTGATGATCACTTGCGATGAATGTCTGAAACGATGACTGGAGAACGATAAAAATGAGGTAATGACACAACATGTAGCGGATGAAGTCATATCACGATAGAAGAAAGTGTATTCATATATGAGGAGAGGAGACAAGTCATGTATTACAAATTTACTAATAATTTCATGTTTAATATTGAATTTGATTTTGATTTTTAGTAAGTGATTTTATTTGCACATCACACCCAGCAGCAGATTATTTAGCCTATGATCTTATTATTAAATCGGAGGAACGGTTATTTTAGTAAAAGTGTTTCTCTTGGATCAAATATTCATTACATACCTGTAATACGATTGAGAAATGGATTAGGAATGTCCAATTTGTAAATTTGTTGCAACCGTCCTCCGAACAAGGTAATTAGCGAGTGGTCGAGATATTCATCAAATTTGTTGTCGATATCTGTGAGTAATCTTCACTATTATTTGACTGCGCAACAATGTATTGCTTGTTATCTAGTGGCTCTATTATCATTCCATCGAACACCTGCGTATCAACGCTTTACTTCATAGATATCTAACCCAAGCCTGACATTTCTCGATGTATTGATTAGAATGGCCAACAATGTATAAATAGTCGTAGACATCGACAGTTACAAGTACCATTCTTGTCAGTCAGTCACCGCTTCATCTAGACATTTACAGTACAATCTCAATACCAATATGTGGCATAATCTATCATTCAAATGCACTTATCATTTCCACATTCATAGATATCGAATGTGCCTTTTCCGCTATCTATGTTCTCTGTTATTCATCGCTGCAGCAATAAAGTGATCTAGCTTTCTGATCTGTTCGTTTGTCAAAGTATTCATGAAATCATAGAAAGCTGATCGCGAAAGGCCTTTCAGATACGGAATATAAGAATTTCTCTCGCTGTCATAACGTGGACATACTATCGTGAAATGAAAGATATCTTCAATGTCGCCTTTATCACATGATTTACAAACACAGTCTTTATATGTGCTACGATTTTGATAAGTTCCAATTTCTGCTGCTAGTGTGTGATTTCCAGTTCTTAATTTGATGATATTATTGATTTTTGCTTGATTGCTACAGACTGCTAGATATGGTTTTAATTCACATTGAAATCTACACAGCTCTAAATAATTCAAACCCTTGTTACTAAACTTGGCACTCTCAATCCATTCCTTTCTAAAATACAGATTGTTTCATAAAAAATGGATCACCCTTAAACATCGCCTTAACTTCAACTTTGTCTAACTCCGCCAAACTTGAACGAATTTCTCTGAAATTTGGAAGATATGTCAGTTGTGCTTACTAATATCATTGTTGGAAATTTCAAGCATCAGTATTGAGTTGTTTTCCTGTATAAAAAAGCAATGTTACACAAACCTCACTTGTTTCCTTTGTTATAAAGCTATCAAGCAAAACAAAAATAAAGAAAATCGGTCTATCAGAGCCAGTATAGCACCATTATTCATCAACAATAATGTAACTGCTACATGTGATTAACTGGACTTCATGTTCCATAGCTTCCTGACTTCGTTGCGTAGAAATCTATCTCTTAAGGCAAAGTGTCACTTTGCGAGCTACAAGCAAGCGACTAAATGTCCCTCACAGTCGTAAAGAGGGCTCTGGCCGTCCACGCAAAACATCCAAACGTAGAGACCGCCTTATTTTGAGATTTTTGATCCAAGTCTGCTGCATTTCAAGAGCTGTAAGACCCTCTCAGATCGAATTATCAGATCAGCATACAATCAGATGGGCAATGAGTCATTATCAATGGGATCGGGTTGTCTGGTCTGATGAGGCATCAGTCCGTCTGAAGGATAGTGACGGTCGATTGAGATGATGGATGAAATCTGATTTACATCGTCCCCGGGTACAAGGTGGTGCGACTCTACTGATTTGGGCTGGCATTTGGACCCATGGCCGCTCTGAACTTCACAGACAGCAAGGAACCATGAATTCTGAACGCTATGTGAATGTTTTACGAATGAACATTGGCCAAATGACAGATCACCTTGGTGATCCATCGAGATGATAATGCTACGTGTCACAGCAACTTAATCTGAATCCCATAGAAAACGTTCACTGCTACCTACAGATGGAGTATCACAACTTGCGTCACTGTTAAAAAGAGAGTGGAGAAAGTTAGATCAGTCAAAAATCATCGAATCAATGCCTAGACGAATTGGTCATTGACAATAAGGCTTAAGAACCGTTACTGTATCATAGCTTATCAGATTATATAAGAACATTTATATATATTAGGGACATGAAATAAGATGAAAAATGCTTTCTGTATCATACTTATGTTTTATTTAGTTAAATTTTAGGATGATCCACTTTTTATGAAACGGACTGTAATTCGTTAGTACATTATTGATTAGGTTTTTTGACTTAACGCTGTGTTCCAAATCTTTTATTTCTTTGAAGCAGATTTTGTCAAAAAGCTTCAATATTCTGAAACACCATGTATTACGATACGAAAAGTCAGTAACGTTGACATAAATACCCTTGAATATTCGTGCAATTAATCTCCTATCATCACTGTTATTCAATTTTAAGAAGTACGTTGCTGCTGATTTATAGCAGTAAAATTCTATTGGCTTAACACCAAATTCACCGATAATGCAATAATTAGGTGTAGTTGTCCGTAGATGATGAAATCTTTTGTAAAATTGCATTATCACACGATTTAAATCGGTTAAATTCTTATCAAAAAACAGTTCACTGCCATATTTCAATTTCGATAACGTTAATATTTCAAATGTTTCTGTGAGTATCTTACCGTCAACGTTGTAAAATTCCTTTAATAGTTTGGCAGTTACGTATGATGAAGACTTTCCTTTTTTTGTCAATTGTTCTATATGCTTCCTATCATTCCTTGCAATCCATACACCTAGGTATTTATATTCATCCACAACGTCAATTGATCTAAAATTATCATTGAAAGATAGCTTGTCATAGCTTTGCGTTTCATTAAATATCATTATCTTTGTCTTATTATAGTTGATTTTTAAACTATTCATTTCACAAAACTTTTGAAGAAACTGAATTTGCTTGATGATACCAGTCTGGGTTTCGCTCAGAAGTAAAATATCATCTACATAGATGAGTACCGCTAAATAAATATCTGCTATGTACACGGGATCAAATTCGCTAATATCTCGATACAGGACATTTACGAAGTCATTCATATAAATGCAAAATAAAGTGGGTGACAAGCTATCTCCCTGTGGAATGCCATTTTGTAGAAGTTTTCCTCACTCTCTTTTCCATTAAATAAGACTTTATATGTCTTTTCTCTTGTGATGTTTCCCATTAGTGATAGAAAGTCACCGTCAGGTATAATACATTTCAATTTGTTTATCAACCTGGTTTTTAGAACAGAATCAAATGCTTTGGTGAGATCAACGAAACATGTATACAATGGCTTTTTATTATTTTTATATATTTGTATTACTTCCTCTAAAATCCATGTATTATCAATCGTAGAGTTGTCTTTTCTGAAGCCTGTTTGAGATTCATGCAGTATCTCATATTTGTCTATCCAAATATTCAATCTATCATTTAATATTTTTGTCAGTAGCTTTTCGATACATGAAGATAAGTTCAGACATCGATATGCATTCACATCATCTTTGTTACCCTTTTTAAATATGGGTGTGATCCAACTATTGTGATAGGGTGTGTCATGATCTATCATAATCTTATTAAAAAGTGCATGCAATATCTGAACTTGATGAGGGTCATTTTTCATCATTTCATAGACCATTTTATCTGGGCCACTAGATTTTGAAGTTTTTGAATGCTTAATTGCATTTTCTACCTCTGTTACTGTAATACCTTGATTTAGAAGATCGTCATTTCTGATGGATAGTATTTGATTTACAAGAATTTCTATATTTCGGTTATTATTTAGATTTTTAATTTCATCATCACTTTTTTTGATATTTTCTTTGAAGTCTTGAGCACTTAATGATGTCGCGTGTGTCGCGCACTTTTTTGGTTTATTCTTATTAAGTATAGTCCAATATTTTTTCATGTCATTGTTAGCTCTTGCTATAAGTAGCTCATCTAGCCTTATTTGTTGCAAATTCCTCTTCTCCTTTTTACTAATTTTGTTAAGCTCTCTTTTTGTTTGCAATAATAAACTTAAATTTTGATCAGATTGATCGGCTTTAAATTTTTCAACATTTTGTTTGTATGTTTTCCTAAGATATCTTACATTATTTGAATGTATTGTCTGATTATTTGAATTCATCATAGTATTTAGCGATTCCTTATTGATTTCTATTAGTTTACTGTAAATTTCTGACTTACTAATTTGTTTTTGTCTCATTTCCTCTAAAAGGGTTGAACTTTTAATTGAATTATTTTGTCGATATTTCTCAATATCATGCTTCTCTGTCCATTTGAAGGGAATAATGCGCTTATCATAATTCGTTTGTAATTTGTAGTTAGTATTTGATATCTTGTTTGATTTTAAAGCTATCTTTATATTAAATTCTATCGGTCTATGATCAGTAAATATTTTGGGTTCCATTATTCTGAAGGTTTCCAAACAGCATAACATTGATTCCGACAGGATTAAATAATCTATCACTGATTTACAGGATTTGCTATTTTGAAGCCTGCAGAACGTATGTTGTCCTTTTTCATATCTTCCATTTGCTATTACAAGCGATGTTTCATTGCAAAATTCTAATAATTCTCTTCCTTGCCTATTTATCATCAAATCTTCAGAATTTCTCAGTGGGAGATTTAAGTGACTGTTGTCATTCAACCTACCAATTCTACTATTTAGATCTTCCAACATGATAATATGCTTCATCTTAAATTTTTTAATATAACATTTAACTTTATCTAGGTAATCTTTGTCAGCATATTTCGATTCTCTACTTTCTCTGTAACACAGAATGACATGTATTTTATTTATTTCTTTCCATTTTTTATTCTTCATTTCAATTATTATCATATCTCCATTTTCAGATACCGTTTTTTCTATATTCAAATTATCAGTCTTAAAATACAGGTTCAATCCCTTAATTTGTCTCCCAAGATTATTTTTAGCTTTACTAGTTGTTTCTATGGCGTTGCATTGGTCAATTGACAAGTTATTATATTCAGTTAGATGTGTTTCACTAAAACCTATTATATCTGCATCGCATGTATCTGCTATCATATTGTGATCATTAATTTTATTGATATTTAGTCCATTGATATTAGTGTAATAAAATTTTATCACTTGTATCGGCCCATCATTTTTATTTTTTACCGTCTCCTCTCCTCGCTCACCTTCGTTAAATGTACTGCTGCTGCTGTTGCACACCTGGATGGTTCATATTTTGGTATCGCACTTGACCCATGATAGGATAGGTTGGCTGGTAGTTCATTGCAGGTTGAAACTGCGACTGTCGGCGGTGCTGCTGTTGTGGCTGTGGTTGATATTGTGGCTGATACTGCTGTTGTGGCTGATACTGTTGCTGTTGTTGGTATCGTTGATAGTAGGGTTGTCGATACTGTTGGTGCTGTTGTCGCTGTTGTGGTCGTGGGTAACTGTTTCTCGGCATGTACCATTTAGGTTGGTTTGAATAGCAATTTCTGGCGATATGTCCTCTTCGCCCGCACGAGCGGCATGTTGGAGCCGGTCGTCCTTGAGGTCGATTGTATAAGGCTTGGATGGTAGTACCTCGGTGGTCGTGATTGGTATGCCATTGGTTGCTGTTCGGCTTGGTCATTTAATCTAGTCTTTACGGACACTTTGAGGTCGTCGATGAGATGTTTCAGCACACATACCTCAGACTTAGTGTTTTGTCTCTCAGCTTCAATTTGTTTGATCACATCGGCGTTGATGCTGCTCAATTCGTCGTTGATGTTTCGATTCCTTCTTTGCTTTTCTTCACATTCACTCAATTGTTCTTCCAAAGCTTCCATTGTAACAATCAATTCTGCGTTCTTACTTTGCATGGCTCGCAATTCTTCGTTCTGCATCTCCAATCGCTCTTGAATTTCAATTCTTTCCGCGCATGTTTCATTTATCCTATTCTTCAATTCTGTTATTTCTTCATCTTTGACTGTTATCCGCTTCTTGTATTCTGTAACTAGCTGTTCTTTCCCGTCGTATTTCTTGATGTTTTCTTTCAGTGTGGCATATTCTTGAGCATGAATTTTTTCTACGCACTCGCTACACGCAAACTTTCTTCTGTACAGATTTTCTTTCATGTACTTCACCAATTCGTAAAGCGGCAATTCGGTGCAGCTGTAATGGATGGCGACTTCGCATTTCTTACAAACGACAAAAAATTGATCGGTTATTGCTTGCGAACATTTCTGACACCTTGCTTCGGAGGGAACAAAACCAACTTGGGATGATGAGGATGTATATTGATGAGGTGATGAGGGTTGGATGGTGACAGGAGTAGCCGCAGACATTCTGTAATACGATTGAGAAATGGATTAGGAATGTCCAATTTGTAAATTTGTTGCAACCGTCCTCCGAACAAGGTAATTAACTATCTCTCTCTCTCTCTCTCTCTCTCTCTCTCTCTCTCTCTCTCTCTCTCTCTCAAGAACTCAAGAAAGTTTATTGACCAATTTGGTACAAACATGAAATGTGGATGATTACATGCATAATTTTACATACTATCGATGTTGGAGATGAAGGTGCTAAGAACATAGATGGTGTGGTGAATGCAGATACAGAGATGATGAAAGCGGCAACAGCAGCAACGGAGAGTTTTGAGATGAATACAGTCTGAAATCACTGTCTGAGTTCGTTATGATATTTACATTGTGCATTTTATGAGGAATTTTATGAGAATATTTACAGATGGAAAAATTGCTATGTAAACATTTAACTTCTTGAAATGACATATGAGCATGGTAATGAGCATAATCTATATACAAGTGCATGAATCATAACGTCATAAAGTCAGTATGCATGAATGTGATTAGGTAAGGAATAATGATTAGGAAGACATGTCATAGATAAATGAGGAGAGGAGACAAATCATTCACTTTCATAGTATAGCAAACATGCAATAATCATGATGATATATATGCAAATGAATAAGAGCATCAATTTTATTAAATTTATTAATAGTGTATTTTATTTAGCAATCACACTCCTTTCAGCAGATTATTTTATTTACTATATTTATTCGAGGTGCGGTTTAGTAATCATAGTACTATTGCATACAAAGTTAGCGTAGTTAAGTGCAATGCGCCCCATCAGCCACGAATACATATCCCCAATCAGCACGAAAGCACCAACAGGCCAGAGGAAATCGCGACTCGGCATAGCACAGAGTGTCATCCCACGGCAGGATACAGATTCTACCGTGGTCAGGCCACGCCAAACCGCGAAAGCCGCCGACCCATCAAGACCCCCGAGACGGATGAAGAACGATCAGACGGATAGAGCACATTACGCCAAAGAACAGCAGTTAACATGCAGAACTTAACACGTACCTGGAATGATGTAGAAAAAGGATTTTAGCAGCAGTGTTTTGGATAATACGAGCAACCGACCTCCGATGTCAAGAAATGTGCACGGAATGAGACAATTGTAGCATAGTTTGTCAGTATCAGTGAATATAAATCAGTCGCTATTGCTTCTGATATTGTCTCAATCCAAGTCTGTTGTTAGTTGGTACTTTATTTGTTCCATATTAGGTGCGAAAAGAATTTCATAGAAACGGTATCGAAAACAATAACTGATTATTATGACGACAAAATGTGCATGTTGATGAATATCTGACATGAAAGGCTTTATTTTATCTTTCGCGTCTTACTTAAGCAGATTAATCAATGGGTACCTTTAGAAATGTATCTCTCTCTCTCTCTCTCTCTCAAGAACTCAAGAAAGTTTATTGACCAATTTGGTACAAACATGAAATGTGGATGATTACATGCATAATTTTACATACTATCGATGTTGGAGATGTCAATTCTTCATTTTGTCTTTCAACTTGGTCTTTCATTTCATCTCTTTCGGTATTTGTTTGCTGTGCTGAATTCTTCAGGTCGTCTATTTCTTCTTCCATGATTTGAACTCGCCTCTTATACTCTGCTATCAAATGGTCTTTGCCACAGTAATTTTTCACATTTTCTTCTATAATTGCGTAATCCTCTGCATGGATTTTCTTAATGCATTCAACACAGGTATATTTTCTTTTGTATAAATTTTCTTTCACATATTTCACCAGCTCATAATGTGGCAGCTCCGTACAGGAGTAGTGTAGACTCGCTTCGCACTTTTTGCATGTGAGGAAAAACTCACATGCATGTCTCTCTCTCTCTCTCTCTCTCAAAACTCAAAACTCAAATGGTTTATTGCCCAACAGTGTGGGAACAAACAGACTATTACAAGTAATACAATATTTCAATGCAATTAATGTGCAAGAAAGTTAAAGATGACAACAATGAATGGGATGGATGAAATGGAAAGCTAAAATCGCACAAGCACCATGATCGCCGTTGTATTCGTGGAGATGTTGATGGTAGAAATGAGTCTGAAAATAGTCTGCTAAAGTTTTTATATGTAATGTTAACGAACGTAATGAATTATGAGACAATGAAATAAAATGTTATGTCACATTCAGGAGGAGAAGAGACAAAGCATGCATAAAAATTGTTGATTATTTCTTTTAGAATTGTTTCATTTTTATTTGTTATCAATTTTATTTAGTGATTTTATTTACTCATCACACCCAGCAGCAGATCATTAACCCTATTAGTAATCCTATTAATAATCGGAGGACGGTTAATTAATTATATGTATGATCAATGATTTTGAAACTGCAAACATGGTACGTACCTGAAATGTGATTGAGAAATGATGATTAACTTCTTGATTAACTGTCTTGACAACCGTCCTCCGATATAGATTTTTAGCGAGTGACAGATTTAATCATCCTGTCCGCTGTTTACGCCTATGAGTGATTTCTCTCTCTCTCTCTCTCGTGAACGGATTGTTCTCAGTCTCAGGTTTATTTTGAGGTCATCTCTCAGTTTCTTCTCTCATGTATGAAAGTAGCTTGAGGGATTATTATTTGTCCACTTCTAATAGCAATATCAGCGGCGAAAGTCAGCAAGAAAGTCAAAATTGTGCTTCGCAGAATCTTTGCCTGCTTTTCATAGGATAAATCAACATTGGGTGGAAATTTTGAAAATTCTCTTAAGATAATGGAAAAAATGTAACTTGCTGCTGATTCTGATCAATGCATTTTATTCAAAGATGGAATAATAGGGCTTATATATGTGTGGTTCTTAAATGTAAAATTTATGGTTATTATTGCAGTCAGCAGCAAAATACATTTTCCTTCATTATCCTCGAGAATTCTTTATGTTAGTGCTTGCTACTCCAGCAGCCGCATTGTTTCTGTGTCCAATGTCACTTGGTCATATGAAAAGCAGGTAAGGTGAGGATTCCACGGAGCAGAAATTCGGCTTTGGTTTCTGATTTTGAATAGTACAGAATGAGTAATATTATGCTTTTTTGAAAGAATAAAGCCTTTGGGTGCGAATGCTTATCTTGACCTGAAGAATCTTGTAATCATACTGTTCGTTCTGATGCTTTTAGAGGTAAAGTGAATGTCAATTCAGTCAAGCGTCAGTTGTTCAAATCCACCCAGGGAAGCGGCTATTCTCACTTTGAAGATGGTGCATCAGTTACGTGCGAGTACACAAGGCACATGAGAGGCGGCGATTGAATTTGGTGGCCACCACTATCGACTGCATTTGCGAAGTTACTTAGCTGGTATATTGAATGATTTCAGTAGTAATCCATCCCAGACGCAAGGACAGTGCGGTGCAGTGATGAGTCATCATGCTGACTCAGCCCCCCCCTCTGGAAGGAAGGAAGGAGGTGAGGGAGTTTGCCAAGGATGTGATGGAAGGATGGGTCCGAGAGGAAGAAACCGTTTCCTACCCCCCCCCTCTGGAAGGAAGGAAGGAGTTTTCCAGCAAGGGGTGGGAGAAGGGTAGGAATGTGGGAAGGACAGAGTGAGAAAAGTCGGGTTTTGGTGGTGTTGGGATGAAAAAAGTCGGAAATCGTCAGGAAGGAGGGTTTGGATGGGAAATTGGAGTTCAGATTTGGAATCTACGTGAAATTTTGGGTGGGGAAGGAAGGCAGGAAGAGTTTTCCTGAGAGGCAAGGGGTAGAATCTCTGAAAACGGCAGAGTTGGAAAAAGGCAGGTTTTGGTGGTTTTGGGATGAGAAAGTCCATTTTTCGACATGAAGGAGGCCTCGGATGGGAAAACGGAGGTCAGATTCGGAATTTTTGGTCAATTTTGGGTTGGGAAGGATGTTTCCAGTGACATCGGAGAGAAAAAGTTTTGAAGACCTCCCCCCCCCCTCCTGCCAAACTTCCAACTTTGGTTCCAGAGATGGTAGAAAGTCGTTCAATAGCTCATTTGAAAGCTGAGAATGAGAAAAATACAGTGGAAAGCTCAGTTTGGTCTACTTTTCCTTGGTTTGAGGGAGGAAAATGGTTGGAAAACGTCAGAGTTGGGAAAGTCAGGTTTTGGATGTTTTGGGATGAGAAAGGTCCATTTTTCGGGCAGAAGGAGTGTTCGGATGGGAAAATGGAGTGCAAATTCGGACGTTTTGGCCAATGTTGGGTCTAGGAACTTCTTTCCAGCGACATCGGAGAGAAAAAGTTCTGACCCCCCCCCTCGGCAACGTTCTTCCAACTTTGGTTGTAGACATCGTAGAAAGTCGTGCAATAGCTCGTTTGAAAGCTGGGACTGAGACAAATTCAGTGGAAAACATGGCTTGGTCGTATCTGTCTTCGTTTAGAGGTGAGACGTTATTGAAAATTTTGGACATTGACGAAAAAACGACAGAGTTAGAATGTTTACGAAAATCGCTCTAGCGGGTGAAGCAAGCCTCGGACAGGAAAACAGAGACCAGATTTGGAATCAGCGTCAAATTCTGCTTCGGCATGCTAAATTTGAAAGCCATCGGAGAGAAAAAAATTTTCATCCTTTTTCCGAAAAACCTTCTTTTCGCAAAAATTCCTTTTAGAACTTTTGCGATGGCTGTGGGCTGTAAAGCCAAAACGAAGCATCGGATGGGAAAATGGAGGGCAGATTCGGATTCAGCATCAATTTCTACATGGAAATGGTGAATTTTCAGCTCCATCGGAGCACTAGAACCGGAGATAGACGGATTTAAAGTTTTTGGATGATGGGTATTACGTCATCAGCTGATCGCCACAAACTATATAAGTGGAAACTCTGCTTGTGGAAATCAGTTCTCCTCCCGACTGGGTTGGGGTAGGTGAACTCCGGAGCTCCGATGGAAATCTGACAAACCGGGTTTCTGTAGGAAACCGACTTATAAAATTTCATTGCTGAAGTCGGCTAAGGCGTCAGACTTAGAGGTTCGCCAGGAGATGGCCTTCGTCTCCAGGCCATAAAAGACTCCAAAACTTTAAAGGCTTGTAACTTTGCTTCTACAAGTCCGTTTGACTTGATTCAAAAAAGGTTCGGTCGCTATTGACCTGTCCTAAGTGATAGACTACTTATAAAATTTCATAAGTAGTGCTAAAAAGTTGAAAAATTTAAATTCACTAGTTTTGGAGGTTTTCTGGGGTTTTCGACCCTGCTGAAGTCAATGAAAGCATTTTTAATGATGTCTGAGCCAGTCTTCTCATGTTACAAGCAGCTTTTCTCTGAAAGCGAGCAAGACACGGAGAGTTTTGCTGCAATATTCCACTGACAGGGTGTTCCTTCGGGACGGCGGACGATGCCGTAGTGATAAGTGTGGCAAGGGAGTGTGTCATAGTTTAGACCAAAACCGCTGGGGCAACTCATGTCTCATGTTGGGCATTTGACACAGTTCTCAACGTAGCACTTTGAACGCCAATCGGTTGAGTCTTAGCTATCTTGTCATGGGTGGCCTCTAAACATCTCCATTGCAAAACGCTAGTGAATCAAGCTCTCTACGGCTTGCTATCAAGCTGATCAAAGCAACGACTTGGGTCGTTTCCTCTTGTAAATAACTCCACCGGTTTTTATGTCAAAACTGGGGCCCGGATACCAACACAGTGATATGACGCACGCTCTGTCCGCCCGAGATTGGATTTGTGGGTCGAGGCCTTGGAGCTGGGATAAGATCCCCTCTGAGTAATGCCTGTAACGGATTCAAGAGCTTAACACCCAAACGGTTGCTGGCTTGCTATCAGGCCTTCTTCGTCTAGCCTCAGTAACTCAGGCTTGGCAACGTCTATCGTTTGTCATTGTAACTTGGTAAAAATGAGAGGTTTACTGCAGGCATTGACGTCAAACCTTTTCGCGTCATAGGGGAATCCGTCTTTGTGTTGGGAGTTGGTAACAGAAAGCACGGCGACTGCCGATGTCCATACATGGTAAAACTGCTGTTGTCAAGTTAAAAGCACGTCCAAATAAGGAAGGTCTGAATCATGGCTTTGTGCTCGCTGGGTATATAAACCGCAACTTTTCTCTAGTCTTCACTCCTGTTTCAAGTTGCAAGACGAACGGTGAGTGCTCTGACAAGGTTTGCTATCAAACTTTGGGTTTTAGGATAAAGCTAGGAATCATACTCTTTAAATTTGGTTGATGATTTTATTCCAACGTTTGCTATCAAATGTTTGATGACTTAGTCTTTCAATGCATATCAGCAAGTAGTATCCTGTAAACACTAGCTATCAAATTTTACTCTGTCTTTACAGAATTATCATGACTAAAACTCCGCGCTTTATCGTTACTCAATGCTCCTGCGGTAGATTAGCAAGGGGCAGCGAATACCGTAAGCATATCAAAGATGGGACGCTGGACCAACATGAGAGAGTGCATGTTTTTAAGGTCTGTGTTCATCATAGGGTGGTGTGTGATGAGGATGATGTTGAGAGTTTCCGCAAGGCGCACGAATCTTGCCCATCCGGAAACATTGGAGCGCAGTCGTTTCGTGAGGGGATGAGTGAATTAATTAAGGCTAAGGAGGAGTTGAATGCAGCAGTTAGAAGTATTGAGGGTGCTGTAGCGAAGGATCGTGAGGTAGTGGTGAGTGAAGAGGAAGTAGAGGTAGAAGGAGTGATTGAGCGGGCGAGTGATGAGACTACGAAGTTGATGGTCTCACTGTTTGGGAGTGAGTTGTCTGATGAGTCGGATGGTGAGGTGGCTGAGCCTGTAGCGACATCATCGCCTAGGAAAGAGGCGCATGATACGGAGGCATTTGTGAGATTGAAGGATCGTATGATGGATATGGAGAGTGTGAATAGAAAAGTTTTGAAGGAGAATGATGAGTTGAAGGCTAAGGTTGAGGGTATAAAGGTGATGAGGGAGGAGTTGGAGGAGATGCGAGTGAAGGAGCAGGAGTGGTTGAAGGAAAGGAGTGGTACGATGAAGCGAGTGAAGGCGCTTGAGGGCTTAGAGTCGGAGTTGATGCGTGAGAAGAATGAGGTGGAGCGGATGCGAGGTGTGGTGAAGGAAGTGGAAGAGACGAAGGTGATCAACAGGCGGTTGGGGAGTGAAGTGGAAAAGTTGCGAGAGGTTGAGAGAAGGGTGAAGAGGAAGAGAGTGTATGAGGTCCACCTTCCCCTCTTTGAAAACAACATCTGCGATGTGCCGACCCTCACAGACGACCCCAATTCGACACAGACATGTTATGGAGGCGAAGGTGTGCGATGTCTCCACCTATCCATTAAAATGAATGGCGATTTGGAAGACTTTATCGTCCGAAAAGTTGTAAAGAAAAAGCCGAGTAGGTTTCCTCAACATGATCATTTCCTTGCCGCCTCTAATCTCTTATTCTTTTTCTTTCAGAGTTTTTGCAGAAGTGAGAGTGTCGGTGGACGGAGAACGACCCATGGGCTCTTTTAAGGGCCAACCTTCTAATGCAGCTAAAGCGGTCCCAAGCCCGCCACATATCTTCGGATATGGAATGCAGAGGGGAAGAAAAATGATGAATGGAATGAAGGGAGGACATTCATGCGCCACACGCAACACATCACAGACTTCTCTCTTTGCTAGTGAACAAGCTCTTGTCAGTGTCGTACAAAGGTTTTACTGCAGCACAGGTTGATGTGTAGTTAGAAAGTTTGATCATCAACGTTTTATTCGTAAGTCTAGTCAGAAAGTGTATCATGGTTTGTAAAAGCAAAGTTAGTGTAGTCAGAAACTTTATCATGTTGTACAAAAGTTTTATTGCAACACAGGTTGATGTATAGTTAGAAAGTTTGATCATCAACGTTTTATTTGTAAGTCTAGTCAGAAAGTGTATCATGGTTTGGAAAGTTAGTGTAGTCAAATAATTTTACTGTGACACCCGTTTGAGAAAGTAAAGTCTGATCATCGAAGTTGTATTCGTGAGTGTCGTTAGAAAGTGTATCATGGTTTGTAAAAGTTTTACTGCAACACAGGTTTATGTATTGTTAGAAAAGTTTGATCATGACGTTTTATGAAACACACATGTCATGAAATGCAAGTGTTAGTGTAGTCAAATAATTTACCGCGACGCACGTTTGTGAAAATAAAGTTTGATCATTGACGTTGTATGACTGACCGAACTCATCACAGCACTAGAAAGTTTTAGAAGGTTTTACTGCACAGTGTAGATTGTCTTGTAACTTACTTTCACAGTGTTAGACAGTTTTATTGGAGACAGTTGCCAAATGTTTCCCTATTAGAAAATTCAAACTTCATGACTGTTAGATTAGCTTCATAAGGTTTAGTAAAAGCAGTTTTCTACTGCAGTAAGACTACGAGTTTAGAATGTTATATGAAAACAGTGTTCACCACAGCGCTAGAAAGTTTTACTGCGCTGTGTGTAGATTGTTTCACACAAGGCCTTGTAGTAAGCGTTGAATGTTTTATAAAATCAGATGTTGTTACAAACGTTGAGTGTGTGAGAGCTAGTTCCATGACATTAAATCTCATGGGTTGTAAAGTTCATAATCCAAGGCTAGGCTCCTCTACGGTTGAATTTAGGGTTTTATATTACATGCGTTAACCGTTCGTGTAGAATATGTGAAGCACATGTTCGCTTAAATGCAAATGTTGAAATAAGTTTTGTAAGAAGTCCTTGACAGGTTGTTGTGAAACGTAGCGAACGTTGAAAAAAGTTTTATAAAATGTTTCTGCAGTCACACTACTCGTTAGCGTGCCAGCTTTACTAAATGTGTTGTTTGCCTTTATCAAATTGAATGCGTGTGTTTTGTAAATAAAGACAGAGTGTTTGCACTCTACATCGACAGCATACAAGTATAGACATAACAACCTGTAATGTTGTGAGTCGAATGCATATGAGATAGGAAACACTCAAAGCATGTGTGAGATAAAAATCAACCTGCTAGATGAAGTGAAACACAAGTGTCACAACTAGTTTACGGGAAATAAAGGAGAACTGTGACAACGTTTACACTCATCATAGACAGATGAACATATAGTCTAACTTTCTGACATTCAAATGAAAGTCGTAAACATGAACTGCGGTGTAAGAAACTTTATGACAACAACTTTATGTAGGTAAAACTTTCATAGATTGCAATCGTGTTAAAGCTGATATAAAGACCTGTAAAAACGCATAAGTCTTAGTTCAACGACTCGAGCCATGAACTCACACAATGAATACGTCTGTGTAGAAAACTCATTTGTAGGAAACAGCATTTTCTGTGCGAATGCAGACGATGTAAACATGACATTTAACATGGCTTGCAATAGTCAACACGCTGCCATTCAAAATGTTTATCATAAAACCTATCAGTGAAAAAACCCCTCCTGTGCACACAAAGAATCATAAGTGCACTCTGACTTCTGTTTGTCGCGCTAGCCCCTCAGCAGATAGAGTAGAACACAAAGATGAATGACAGCGCAGCCGGTTGACGAGTGTCTGTCGCGCTAGCCCCTCAGCAGATAGAGTAGAACACAAAGATGTACGCGCTCTCTCTGGCGCCCGTCTGTCACATGAAACAGAGAGCTATCGCATCTGTCCCACGAGCAAGGATGCAGGAACGTATCGTTACCTCCCACCTAGCTGATTCCCACACAGCTCATTGCTATCGCGCCGGTAGAGAGATTCACGCGATAAGTGCATTTAAGTTTGTTGAGTGGCTGAGGATGGCAGTCAATGAAAATATGTCTTCCCTTTTCTTCCTCCAACCATAAGTTTAGAGCAATATGATTGCACGAACCAGACATTTGAAAGGCTATATCATTCTCATATAAAGCAGAGTCTCGTGCATTTTACTATCATAATCATGTCTGAGAAACCGACAGCGTGCGTGATGCCATTTCGCATCATACACCGCGGTGAAGAATTCCACAGTGATATCTATGGTGAGGAAATCACTGTGGAATTTGTGAAGTATTGTTCTTACTTCACCCTACAGGAAGATTTGAGTCGACGAGTGCGACAAGAGGCCGAGATGGAGGCGAGTGAGGTCGAGACGGTGGGGAGTGAGGCCGAGACGGTGGGGAGCGAGGCCGAGATGGCAACCAGCGAGAGCGAGACGGTCGAAAGAGAGGAGTCGGAAAATGATAACATGAAAAGTGAGGATATCATTGTGATATCGGATGATGAAGTAAGAGTTTTACAAATGCATACGAATGGCTGTCATCTCAACTCGTTCATGTTTTCTTTCAGTGATGGAGTGAGTGATGGACGTTCTTTAGTTCATGAAATCATCATGCACACATACAGCACACTGTTTCACCACATTTCCTCGTGAATGCATCATGAGTTCTTATAAGAACTTCCTTCTAATGCAGCTAAAGCGGTCCCAAGCCCGCCACATATCTTCGGATATGGAATGCAGAGGGGAAGGATATATGATGAATGGAATGAAATTGGAGGACACTCTTGCACCACATGCAGCCACAAACACATTTCTATCTTCATTAAGATGACATTCAATCACTTATATCCTATATACTATATCCTATACTTATAATCCTTATATATCAGTACAGTCAACTCTCTAACGTACTTATTAAACCTATTATCTCTAACTTTACAAACACTGAAAGGATTCTAACATGATTTCAAACTTAACAAACATCAACTTTATTTCTAACGTTGCAAACAGTGAAGTGAATCTGACTTCATTTATATTTCACCTATCTTACAAACAGCGACATGGTTATAACTTTATTTCTAACTTTACAAACATCAACTTAATTTCTAGCGTTGCAAACAGTGAAGTGAATCTGACTTCATTTATATTTCACCTATCTTACAAACAGCGACATGGTTATAACTTTATTTCTAACTTTACAATCATCAATTTTATTTCTAGCTTTACGAACGTCAACTATATTTCTAACTTTACAAACAGTGAAGTGAATCTGACTTGATTTATATTTCACCTATCTTACAATCAGCGAGAGGGTTATAACTTTATTTCTAACTTTACAATCATCAACTTTATTTTTAACTTTGCAGACAGTGAAGTGAATCTGACTTCATTTGTATTTCACCTATCTTACAATCTGCGACAGGGTTATAGCCTTATTTCTAACTTTACAATCATCAACTTTATTTCTAACTTTACAAACAGTAAAATGGTTGTAGCTTTATTACTAAGCCAATCAACTCTATTGAAACGATAAGAAAACGACACAGCATGTACATGATATGTTATTGAAACCAACACAGCTTGTTTGTTACACTACCAATTCATTTCATGGTTTCTATCCTATACACTCAAAACCTGCAACGACATTTATTCTATTACACCTGAAATCTATTAACATGTGATACATTACATTAAATCTTCGATATCAAATACTATCATGAAAGAACTGGCAGTACCTGATTCTAAACATGCACTGATTCCCACATTTATGACATTAGTAATTTTTCTATCATGTGTGACTACATGCTCACTTTCGAAGAGGCTTGATTCAATGGTTCATTCGAAGGATGCTTGTAAAGTTCAATACTGCATTCCCATGACATTTCAATTTTATGTGCTTATACAAGTGTATAAGCTTTCACTGGACTCGCATCGTCTCATAAAGTGTTTGTTTACGCAGCGCACGAAGTTTTATCTCTCAATAATGTTGAACTCAATCTCGCACACACACACACATTGTCACTTTAACCATGACTGGAACACAGTTCTCACGCATGAACTTTATTTCTAACGTTACAAGCAGTGAAATGCTTGTAACACCATTTTATACTTTACCTATCTTACTAACACTGAAATGATTCTGATAAAATTCCTAACTTACAAACAGTGACATGGCCACGACTTTCACGACTTTATTTTATACTTCGCCTATCTTGCAAACACTGAAATGATTCTGATATCATTCCAAACTTTACAAACAGTAAAATGGTTGTAACTTTATTACTACGGACTAAGTCAATCCACTCTCTTTGAAGTCCAACTTTATGTGAAAAGAAAACGACACAGCATGTACATGATATGTTATTGAAACCCACACAGCTTTTTGTTACACTAACAATTCAGTTCAATGTGAGCTAGTCTGGTATCACTCATTTCATACGTCATAACTTTTCACTTTACTTATTCCTACAATGTTACTACTATGTGTTCTAAACTTTATGAGTTCGCTTTCACTTCTATCTCACACTTTCTTCATCATCTAACCAAGTGAATGACATTGATGATACATTATCTGACTAAACGCATTGAGTCACATTCTACACAAACAGATATTACTAACATGGATCATATAAAACGCCAAGTCTTGTCATAGGCTTGACTATGCTATGGACTTAGTGATTTATCTATGTAACTTACACTTTTAAAACGCTAAATCCTTAAATCTCAACACAGGGACACCTATCCTATGGATTTAGGAGTTTTGCTGTATAATTTAGTAAACTTATGTCTCTGTCAGCATACGACTTTTAAAATACAACACTGACTGATGAATGAGGATCATATATTCCTAGCTTGGATAACAAGAAACTTTCCTGCGTTGACTATTATATATATTTTCCTCATCAACTCTTTGCACACTTATGATTCCAATCACTAAGTTACATATAACGCTTCTAATGAACATGCATCAATCACCTTTCAGCTGACCACGTCAAATGTAAGGTGTATAGCATAATGAGTATGTAACTATCACTCATCAACGATATCAAATCTGTCTTTTCACCATGAAAATTAAGTCTTGCCTTCAAAGTCATTTTACAAAGCGGACATATGCATCACGTATTTTACACTAAAAGAGATCGTTCATTTGTGTTATCCAAAGCCCTAAGTCCCTAAATCCAACGGTGGGTAACCCTACCCCTTAGATGATGAATTTTAGCAATTTAGCTATGTCATTCACCAATGGCTAAGTTAGTAAATGCATGTATACACTCTACAACAACAGTTATCATTGATGTATGTTATATAAAACGCAAAATCTCTAAGTCCAACCATGACTGTCATTGCCTGCATTACTATAGAACATGTTGCTCTGATGATTCTTCCACCACCCATACTATTTCCATTTGAGGGGTAGTGAAGAAATAAATTCATAACTTCAGGTCAAAACCTCTCTCTACACACGTTTATATTTCACACCATGTAAAAGATCCTTGCTACTTATCATAGGGGCTTTAAAACTTTAAACATGATGATTTCATGGCAGTTAGACCTTTGAAGATGTGTGTTGGACAAGTTTAACACTTGTCATGAAGTTGCGTTCTCATCAGATGAATTTAATAAAAGCTTCTTCATTTTCTAAGAAAGATAGAGATCCTTGAATCTAGTGTTTGTGTGTGGCACAGTCTGTAACTTTTCTTTGTTAAAAGGGCGGCCTCCAACGAATTGGTGACCGGGCCCTCGGAAGGACCGATGGAATACTTCGATTACTCGAAGTATTCCGGACGCTGATTTCTCAGCAACGCCAGATATTCTAGCGCCATATCCCTAAATAAAGGGTTTTCCACAAGCTCATGTGGAATGAGGTGTACAGGCAGCGAATTGCTTCGCCTTTCTCTGCCTGCAAAGCAGCCAGAAGAAAGACTTTCCCCATCTTCACTCTGCATCCACAGCGGAGCTCAATGGTTCGGCTCATGTCAAAGAAAGCGATATCGAACGACATTGCTTCAATCGACTTGTATTTGATGACTGAGTGTGAACGTATCCGGCAAGCAAGACATTGCAGAATTGAACAAATCAGCAGTGCCCATGCTTTAACAGCAAATGGTGACTTGCGCGCGCGCGGAGTGTACAGTAACGAATTGTCAACGTGAGAATCCTTTCAGTCGCCCACGATAATCTCTCTACCGGCGCGATAGCAATGAGCTGTGTGGGAATCAGCTAGGTGGGAGGTAACGATACGTTCTTGCATCCTTGCTCGTGGGACAGATGCGATAGCTCTCGGTTTCATGTGACAGACGGGCGCCAGAGAGAGCGCGTACATCTTTGTGTTCTACTCTATCTGCTGAGGGGCTAGCGCGACAGACACTCGTCAACCGGCTGCGCTGTCATTCATCTTTGTGTTCTACTCTATCTGCTGAGGGGCTAGCGCGACAAACAGAAGTCAGAGTGCACTTATGATTCTTTGTGTGCACAGGAGGGGTTTTTTCACTGATAAGTTTTATGATAAACATTTTGAATGGCAGCGTGTTGACTATTGCAAGCCATGTTAAATGTCATGTTTACATCGTCTGCATTCGCACAGAAAATCACTTGATGCAGGTTCCAATGTTGATTCTATGATCAATGCACGATTCGTTTAGAAAAGAGACACGGTTTCATTTGTCATGTACATGAAAAGCAAACGTTGATTCTAACCTTTCATGCTCATGGTCAGTCCTAATGTTCGCTGTTTCATAAACATGAAACAATTCCGTTATGTCAGTCAGTCTTGATCATTCAATGACATGCTTTGCTGTCTCCTACTGATGAGTTTTCTACACAGACGTATTCATTGTGTGAGTTCATGGCTCGAGTCGTTGAACTAAGACTTATGCGTTTCTACAGGTCTTTATATCAGCTTTAACACGATTGCAATCTATGAAAGTTTTACCAACATAAAGTTGTTGTCATAAAGTTTCTTACACCGCAGTTCATGTTTACGACTTTCATTTGAATGTCAGAAAGTTAGACTATATGTTCATCTGTCTATGATGAGTGTAAACGTTGTCACAGTTCTCCTTTATTTCCCGTAAACTAGTTGTGACACTTGTGTTTCACTTCATCTAGCAGGTTGATTTTTATCTCACACATGCTTTGAGTGTTTCCTATCTCATATGCATTCGACTCACAACATTACAGGTTGTTATGTCTATACTTGTATGCTGTCGATGTAGAGTGCAAACACTCTGTCTTTATTTACAAAACACACGCATTCAATTTGATAAAGGCAAACAACACATTTAGTAAAGCTGGCACGCTAACGAGTAGTGTGACTGCAGAAACATTTTATAAAACTTTTTTCAACGTTCGCTACGTTTCACAACAACCTGTCAAGGACTTCTTACAAAACTTATTTCAACATTTGCATTTAAGCGAACATGTGCTTCACATATTCTACACGAACGGTTAACGCATGTAATATAAAACCCTAAATTCAACCGTAGAGGAGCCTAGCCTTGGATTATGAACTTTACAACCCATGAGATTTAATGTCATGGAACTAGCTCTCACACACTCAACGTTTGTAACAACATCTGATTTTATAAAACATTCAACGCTTACTACAAGGCCTTGTGTGAAACAATCTACACACAGCGCAGTAAAACTTTCTAGCGCTGTGGTGAGCACTGTTTTCATATAACATTCTAAACTCGTAGTCTTACTGCAGTAGAAAACTGCTTTTACTAAACCTGATGAAGCTAATCTAACAGTCATGAAGTTTGAATTTTCTAATAGGGAAACATTTGGCAACTGTCTCCAATAAAACTGTCTAACACTGTGAAAGTAAGTTACAAGACAATCTACACTGTGCAGTAAAACCTTCTAAAACTTTCTAGTGCTGTGATGAGTTCGGTCAGTCATACAACGTCAATGATCAAACTTTATTTTCACAAACGTGCGTCGCGGTAAATTATTTGACTACACTAACACTTGCATTTCATGACATGTGTGTTTCATAAAACGTCATGATCAAACTTTTCTAACTATACATCAACCTGTGTTGCTTTAAAAAATGATTCCCCTTTACTCAGTTTATAAATAAATAAGGCCACTAAATTCATTTGATAAAATTAAAAACTAATTCTTGCACAATGCATTTCGTCCACTCTTATTCAAGTGCAAACATGGACTAACTATAAAATACAAAATCTGAAATCATATACTTCTACAGTAATAAATCTATGAATGAAATTGAGAGCATGCAAACCTATAATCTAGTAGACTTAATAGATATGAACTAATAACAATTGAGTAAATAACCTAGATATTAGAAGAAGCAAAACAGAGACTAAAGCTACCAAGGTAAGTAAAGGGTGGAAATAAAATCTTTTTGCGAACACAAGTCGGGATTCTCGCGCA
Organism: Prostheceraeus crozeri; assembly: GCA_907163375.1. NCBI lineage: Eukaryota > Metazoa > Platyhelminthes > Polycladida > Euryleptidae > Prostheceraeus > Prostheceraeus crozeri. The sequence goes on along the minus strand of CAJQUW010005390.1, from coordinate 26,951 downwards.
AAATGACGAGAGACTCTGTGATTCCTAATGTGTGTTTGTTGTTGATGTGGTACTTAATGCTAAAATTATTCAAAGCAGTTTGTCTCTCGTTGTTACAGACTTGCAAATGTCTTGTGATGCTGCTAGCTGGAATTGCAGTGGACCTTGGTGGACATTTTAAAGGGTTGGCTAACCACTTTGGAAGGTGTTCCGAAACTCTCTCATTCAGGCATCTTACCGTCTTCCCAACGTACTTGCTTCCACAGGTACAATGAAATTGATAAATTACATTTGATGTGGAGAAGAGCGGCAATCTATCCTTCAGAGAGCGTATCGGAATCCTTCGTGTAGTGAAAATCACTTGCAAACGAGCACTAGGAAATACACTGAATGCTTTGTTGAAGCTATTTCTAAAAATCAACGCACTTTTGTCTCCAATGAATGGAAGTCTTAAGAATATTTTCTTCTTTTCAGGTCCATACACATCTTCTCTCACTGACAACTCTTTTATTGAATGCTTATCGAAAAATGACTCAGGATACCCATTTAATCGAAGTGATCTTTTAATGAAATCCAATTCTTCTTTCAAGGTATCAGAGGAACAAATTCTATGCGCCCGATATGTTAGCGTCTTAACCAAGCCAATTTTGTATTGCTTTGGTACAAAACTGTGAAAGTTTGTGTACAAACCACTCCATGTTGGTTTTCTATAAATTGAAAGTTTGGGTGTGTTATCAAGTCGTTTGGATATTAAGACATCTAAAAAGGAAAATCTACCATTGGACTCCTGTTCGAAAGTGAACTGAATATTGGGATGAATGTCGTTGAAAATCTTGATGATGTCTGCAATATTTTCTTCTTCTTTGTCTACCACAAGAAAGCAATCATCAACATATCTACAATACAGTTTGCATTTACTTTCTATAATCGATTGGAGCTTCTGTTCAACAAATCCCATAAATATGTTAGCAAAAATGGGTCCCAAACAACTTCCCATTGCAACACCGTCAATTTGTCTGTAGTATTTGCCATCGAATAGGAATTGTATATCAGTTGTACATACTTCTAAAAGTTCCCTTAGAAGATCTGAAGGAATGGCGCAATTCAATTGGAAACTTTCGATCGTTGAAATTATTATGTCAATTGTTTGGTACACGGGAACATTTGTAAATAAAGATTTTACGTCAAAGGAATACATGGAATTCGATGAGAGATCTAATTCTTTAACCAAGTCAACAAATTGAAATGTGTCTTTGAGAGTATACTTTCCATAGTATTCCAACACTGGTTGCAAAACTTGAACTAACCATTTGGATAAAGCATGAACTGGTGATCCAATCATAGAAAGAATAGGACGAAGAGGGATATTGGCTTTGTGTATCTTTGGAAGACCATACATTCTAGGAATTTGATGTCCAGAAGTCAAAGTTTTGGTGTCTCCGTTTCTTATCAACTCCATTGTACATAATTGCTTGACCAAGTCGTTAACACGAGAAGACAGCTTCTTAGTTGAATCATCTTGCTTTGGATCAATCACAAACTTAGACCTATCACCAACGATTTCCATCATCTTTTTAACGTAAGCAGTTTTATCAAGAACTATTACACTGTCACCTTTATCCGGCTTAGAAATGACAATATTAGTTTTCTTCTTCAAAGAATTCAAAGCTTCAATTTGTTGCTTTTGAAGCACACCTTTTGCAATAGGAGTTCTTGCATATGAAGCAGAGAGTCGAACAAGGTTAGCTTTGAAGGCTGGAACAACATCAAGTTCGGCTGGGATCAGTCCTATACATTGTTGGAATGCATTATCGACTTCGGCATCAGTTAGATTCCGATCCACTTTTGTTGGAGGAATACAGAACTTCAATCCTCGACAAAGGGCTTGCTTCTCAGGCAAAGTAAATTCATGTGATGACAGATTTAAGATATATTTATCAAGATCTCCAAATCCAAAGTCAGTAAACATACTATTGGAATTTAATAGCTTAGTCCATTTAGCTGATTCTGCTTTTCGTGTCCTGTTCATCACAGAAGTTGAAAGTTTATGATAACGACAGAAGAAAAGCAAACTCAGACTTGAAACGACATCCATAAGTTTCAAAATTTCATCTTTGTAGAAACGAATTTTGGATAGCACGTCATTTAGCTCTGCTTGAAGATAGTGATCACAAGAATCAACTGAAGGACGAAGACGATTTCTCCTCACCTTGTCGACCAATGCTATTGAATAGACACCTCTTTCTTGGCATTGCAAAAGAAATTGTTCTTCACATTGACTGCGAATCAAGCGACATTTGATGGTTAAAAGTCTATCCAGGCTTTTAACGCGTTCCTCATTGGGGTAGTGGTAACGAAAATCTTTAAAAAATGATTCCCCTTTACTCAGTTTATAAATAAATAAGGCCACTAAATTCATTTGATAAAATTAAAAACTAATTCTTGCACAATGCATTTCGTCCACTCTTATTCAAGTGCAAACATGGACTAACTATAAAATACAAAATCTGAAATCATATACTTCTACAGTAATAAATCTATGAATGAAATTGAGAGCATGCAAACCTATAATCTAGTAGACTTAATAGATATGAACTAATAACAATTGAGTAAATAACCTAGATATTAGAAGAAGCAAAACAGAGACTAAAGCTACCAAGGTAAGTAAAGGGTGGAAATAAAATCTTTTTGCGAACACAAGTCGGGATTCTCGCGCAAAATGACGAGAGACTCTGTGATTCCTAATGTGTGTTTGTTGTTGATGTGGTACTTAATGCTAAAATTATTCAAAGCAGTTTGTCTCTCGTTGTTACAGACTTGCAAATGTCTTGTGATGCTGCTAGCTGGAATTGCAGTGGACCTTGGTGGACATTTTAAAGGGTTGGCTAACCACTTTGGAAGGTGTTCCGAAACTCTCTCATTCAGGCATCTTACCGTCTTCCCAACGTACTTGCTTCCACAGGTACAATGAAATTGATAAATTACATTTGATGTGGAGAAGAGCGGCAATCTATCCTTCAGAGAGCGTATCGGAATCCTTCGTGTAGTGAAAATCACTTGCAAACGAGCACTAGGAAATACACTGAATGCTTTGTTGAAGCTATTTCTAAAAATCAACGCACTTTTGTCTCCAATGAATGGAAGTCTTAAGAATATTTTCTTCTTTTCAGGTCCATACACATCTTCTCTCACTGACAACTCTTTTATTGAATGCTTATCGAAAAATGACTCAGGATACCCATTTAATCGAAGTGATCTTTTAATGAAATCCAATTCTTCTTTCAAGGTATCAGAGGAACAAATTCTATGCGCCCGATATGTTAGCGTCTTAACCAAGCCAATTTTGTATTGCTTTGGTACAAAACTGTGAAAGTTTGTGTACAAACCACTCCATGTTGGTTTTCTATAAATTGAAAGTTTGGGTGTGTTATCAAGTCGTTTGGATATTAAGACATCTAAAAAGGAAAATCTACCATTGGACTCCTGTTCGAAAGTGAACTGAATATTGGGATGAATGTCGTTGAAAATCTTGATGATGTCTGCAATATTTTCTTCTTTGTCTACCACAAGAAAGCAATCATCAACATATCTACAATACAGTTTGCATTTACTTTCTATAATCGATTGGAGCTTCTGTTCAACAAATCCCATAAATATGTTAGCAAAAATGGGTCCCAAACAACTTCCCATTGCAACACCGTCAATTTGTCTGTAGTATTTGCCATCGAATAGGAATTGTATATCAGTTGTACATACTTCTAAAAGTTCCCTTAGAAGATCTGAAGGAATGGCGCAATTCAATTGGAAACTTTCGATCGTTGAAATTATTATGTCAATTGTTTGGTACACGGGAACATTTGTAAATAAAGATTTTACGTCAAAGAAATACATGGAATTCGATGAGAGATCTAATTCTTTAACCAAGTCAACAAATTGAAATGTGTCTTTGAGAGTATACTTTCCATAGTATTCCAACACTGGTTGCAAAACTTGAACTAAGCATTTGGATAAAGCATGAACTGGTGATCCAATCATAGAAAGAATAGGACGAAGAGGGATATTGGCTTTGTGTATCTTTGGAAGACCATACATTCTAGGAATTTGATGTCCAGAAGTCAAAGTTTTGAACCAACATGGAGTGGTTTGTACACAAACTTTCACAGTTTTGTACCAAAGCAATACAAAATTGGCTTGGTTAAGACGCTAACATATCGGGCGCATAGAATTTGTTCCTCTGATACCTTGAAAGAAGAATTGGATTTCATTAAAAGATCACTTCGATTAAATGGGTATCCTGAGTCATTTTTCGATAAGCATTCAATAAAAGAGTTGTCAGTGAGAGAAGATGTGTATGGACCTGAAAAGAAGAAAATATTCTTAAGACTTCCATTCATTGGAGACAAAAGTGCGTTGATTTTTAGAAATAGCTTCAACAAAGCATTCAGTGTATTTCCTAGTGCTCGTTTGCAAGTGATTTTCACTACACGAAGGATTCCGATACGCTCTCTGAAGGATAGATTGCCGCTCTTCTCCACATCAAATGTAATTTATCAATTTCATTGTACCTGTGGAAGCAAGTACGTTGGGAAGACGGTAAGATGCCTGAATGAGAGAGTTTCGGAACACCTTCCAAAGTGGTTAGCCAACCCTTTAAAATGTCCACCAAGGTCCACTGCAATTCCAGCTAGCAGCATCACAAGACATTTGCAAGTCTGTAACAACGAGAGACAAACTGCTTTGAATAATTTTAGCATTAAGTACCACATCAACAACAAACACACATTAGGAATCACAGAGTCTCTCGTCATTTTGCGCGAGAATCCCGACTTGTGTTCGCAAAAAGATTTTATTTCCACCCTTTACTTACCTTGGTAGCTTTAGTCTCTGTTTTGCTTCTTCTAATATCTAGGTTATTTACTCAATTGTTATTAGTTCATATCTATTAAGTCTACTAGATTATAGGTTTGCATGCTCTCAATTTCATTCATAGATTTATTACTGTAGAAGTATATGATTTCAGATTTTGTATTTTATAGTTAGTCCATGTTTGCACTTGAATAAGAGTGGACGAAATGCATTGTGCAAGAATTAGTTTTTAATTTTATCAAATGAATTTAGTGGCCTTATTTATTTATAAACCTGTGTTGCAGTAAAACTTTTACAAACCATGATACACTTTCTAACGACACTCACGAATACAACTTCGATGATCAGACTTTACTTTCTCAAACGGGTGTCACAGTAAAGTTATTTGACTACACTAACTTTCCAAACCATGATACACTTTCTGACTAGACTTACAAATAAAACGTTGATGATCAAACTTTCTAACTATACATCAACCTGTGTTGCAATAAAACTTTTGTACAACATGATAAAGTTTCTGACTACACTAACTTTCCTTTTACAAACCATGATACACTTTCTGACTAGACTTACAAATAAAACGTTGATGATCAAACTTTCTAACTATACATCAACCTGTGTTGCAATAAAACTTTTGTACAACATGATAAAGTTTCTGACTACACTAACTTTGCTTTTACAAACCATGATACACTTTCTGACTAGACTTACGAATAAAACGTTGATGATCAAACTTTCTAACTACACATCAACCTGTGCTGCAGTAAAACCTTTGTACGACACTGACAAGAGCTTGTTCACTAGCAAAGAGAGAAGTCTGTGATGTGTTGCGTGTGGCGCATGAATGTCCTCCCTTCATTTCATTCATCATTTTTCTTCCCCTCTGCATTCCATATCCGAAGATATGTGGCGGTCTTGGGACCGCTTTAGCTGCATTAGAAGGTTGGCCCTTAAAAGAGCCCATGGGTCGTTCTCCGTCCACCGACACTCTCACTTCTGCAAAAACTCTGAAAGAAAAAGAATAAGAGATTAGAGGCGGCAAGGAAATGATCATGTTGAGGAAACCTACTCGGCTTTTTCTTTACAACTTTTCGGACGATAAAGTCTTCCAAATCGCCATTCATTTTAATGGATAGGTGGAGACATCGCACACCTTCGCCTCCATAACATGTCTGTGTCGAATTGGGGTCGTCTGTGAGGGTCGGCACATCGCAGATGTTGTTTTCAAAGAGGGGAAGGTGGACCTCATACACTCTCTTCCTCTTCACCCTTCTCTCAACCTCTCGCAACTTTTCCACTTCACTCCCCAACCGCCTGTTGATCACCTTCGTCTCTTCCACTTCCTTCACCACACCTCGCATCCGCTCCACCTCATTCTTCTCACGCATCAACTCCGACTCTAAGCCCTCAAGCGCCTTCACTCGCTTCATCATACCACTCCTTTCCTTCAACCACTCCTGCTCCTTCACTCGCATCTCCTCCAACTCCTCCCTCATCACCTTTATACCCTCAACCTTAGCCTTCAACTCATCATTCTCCTTCAAAACTTTTCTATTCACACTCTCCATATCCATCATACGATCCTTCAATCTCACAAATGCCTCCGTATCATGCGCCTCTTTCCTAGGCGATGATGTCGCTACAGGCTCAGCCACCTCACCATCCGACTCATCAGACAACTCACTCCCAAACAGTGAGACCATCAACTTCGTAGTCTCATCACTCGCCCGCTCAATCACTCCTTCTACCTCTACTTCCTCTTCACTCACCACTACCTCACGATCCTTCGCTACAGCACCCTCAATACTTCTAACTGCTGCATTCAACTCCTCCTTCGCCTTAATTAATTCACTCATCCACTCACGAAACGACTGCGCTCCAATGTTTCCGGATGGGCAAGATTCGTGCGCCTTCCGGAAACCCTCAACATCATCCTCATCACACACCACCCTATGATGAACACAGACCTTAAAAACATGCACTCTCTCATGTTGGTCCAGCGTCCCCTCTTTTATATGCTTACGGTATTCGCTGCCCCTTGCTAATCTACCGCAGGAGCATTGAGTAACGATAAAGCGCGGAGTTTTAGTCATGATAATTCTGTAAAGACAGAGTAAAATTTGATAGCTAGTGTTTACAGGATACTACTTGCTGATATGCATTGAAAGACTAAGTCATCAAACATTTGATAGCAAACGTTGGAATAAAATCATCAACCAAATTTAAAGAGTATGATTCCTAGCTTTATCCTAAAACCCAAAGTTTGATAGCAAACCTTGTCAGAGCACTCACCGTTCGTCTTGCAACTTCAAACAGGAGTGAAGACTAGAGAAAATTCGCGGTTTATATACCAAGCGAGCACAAAGCCATGATTCAGACCTTCCTTATTTGGACGTGCTTTTAACTTGACAACAGCAGTTTTACCATGTATGGACATCGGCAGTCGCCGTGCTTTCTGTTACCAACTCCCAACACAAAGACGGATTCCCCTATGACGCGAAAAGGTTTGACGTCAATGCCTGCAGTAAACCTCTCATTTTTACCAAGTTACAATGACAAACGATAGACGTTGCCAAGCCTGAGTTACTGAGGCTAGACGAAGAAGGCCTGATAGCAAGCCAGCAACCGTTTGGGTGTTAAGCTCTTGAATCCGTTACAGGCATTACTCAGAGGGGATCTTATCCCAGCTCCAAGGCCTCGACCCACAAATCCAATCTCGGGCGGACAGAGCGTGCGTCATATCACTGTGTTGGTATCCGGGCCCCAGTTTTGACATAAAAACCGGTGGAGTTATTTACAAGAGGAAACGACCCAAGTCGTTGCTTTGATCAGCTTGATAGCAAGCCGTAGAGAGCTTGATTCACTAGCGTTTTGCAATGGAGATGTTTAGAGGCCACCCATGACAAGATAGCTAAGACTCAACCGATTGGCGTTCAAAGTGCTACGTTGAGAACTGTGTCAAATGCCCAACATGAGACATGAGTTGCCCCAGCGGTTTTGGTCTAAACTATGACACACTCCCTTGCCACACTTATCACTACGGCATCGTCCGCCGTCCCGAAGGAACACCCTGTCAGTGGAATATTGCAGCAAAACTCTCCGTGTCTTGCTCGCTTTCAGAGAAAAGCTGCTTGTAACATGAGAAGACTGGCTCAGACATCATTAAAAATGCTTTCATTGACTTCAGCAGAGTCGAAAACCCCAGAAAACCTCCAAAACTAGTGAATTTAAATTTTTCAACTTTTTAGCACTACTTATGAAATTTTATAAGTAGTCTATCACTTAGGACAGGTCAATAGCGACCGAACCTTTTTTGAATCAAGTCAAACGGACTTGTAGAAGCAAAGTTACAAGCCTTTAAAGTTTTGGAGTCTTTTATGGCCTGGAGACGAAGGCCATCTCCTGGCGAACCTCTAAGTCTGACGCCTTAGCCGACTTCAGCAATGAAATTTTCTAAGTCGGTTTCCTACAGAAACCCGGTTTTTCAGATTTCCATCGGAGCTCCGGAGTTCACCTACCCCAACCCAGTCGGGAGGAGAACTGATTTCCACAAGCAGAGTTTCCACTTATATAGTTTGTGGCGATCAGCTGATGACGTAATACCCATCATCCAAAAACTTTAAATCCGTCTATCTCCGGTTCTAGTGCTCCGATGGAGCTGAAAATTCACCATTTCCATGTAGAATTTGATGCTGAATCCGAATCTGCCCTCCATTTTCCCATCCGATGCTTCGTTTTGGCTTTACAGCCCACAGCCATCGCAAAAGTTCTAAAAGGAATTTTTCCGAAAAGAAAGTTTTTCGGAAAAAGGATGAAAATTTTTTTTCTCTCCGATGGCTTTCAAATTTAGCATGCCGAAGCAGAATTTGACGCTGATTCCAAATCTGGTCTCTGTTTTCCTGTCCGAGGCTTGCTTCACCCGCTAGAGCGATTTTCGTAAACATTCTAACTCTGTCGTTTTTTTCGTCAATGTCCAAAATTTTCAATAACGTCTCACCTCTAAACGAAGACAGATACGACCAAGCCATGTTTTCCACTGAATTTGTCTCAGTCCCAGCTTTCAAACGAGCTATTGCACGACTTTCTACGATGTCTACAACCAAAGTTGGAAGAACGTTGCCGAGGGGGGGGGTCAGAACTTTTTCTCTCCGATGTCGCTGGAAATATCCTTCCTAACCCAAAATTTCACGTAGAGTCCGAATCTGCCCTCCATTTTCCCATCCGAGGCCTCCTTCATGCCGAATTCCGACCTTTCTCATCCCAAAACCTCCAAAACCTGACTTTTCCAACTCTGACGTTTTCCTACCATTTTCCTCCCTAAACCAAGGAAAAGTAGACCAAACTGAGCTTTCCACTGTATTTTTCTCATTCTCAGCTTTCAAATGAGCTATTGAACGACTTTCTACCATCTCTGGAACCAAAGTTGGAAGTTTGGCAGGAGGGGGGGGGAGGTCTTCAAAACTTTTTCTCTCCGATGTCACTGGAAACATCCTTCCCAACCCAAAATTGACCAAAAATTCCGAATCTGACCTCCGTTTTCCCATCCGAGGCCTCCTTCATGTCGAAAAATGGACTTTCTCATCCCAAAACCACCAAAACCTGCCTTTTTCCAACTCTGCCGTTTTCAGAGATTCTACCCCTTGCCTCTCAGGAAAACTCTTCCTGCCTTCCTTCCCCACCCAAAATTTCACGTAGATTCCAAATCTGAACTCCAATTTCCCATCCAAACCCTCCTTCCTGACGATTTCCGACTTTTTTCATCCCAACACCACCAAAACCCGACTTTTCTCACTCTGTCCTTCCCACATTCCTACCCTTCTCCCACCCCTTGCTGGAAAACTCCTTCCTTCCTTCCAGAGGGGGGGGGTAGGAAACGGTTTCTTCCTCTCGGACCCATCCTTCCATCACATCCTTGGCAAACTCCCTCACCTCCTTCCTTCCTTCCAGAGGGGGCGCTGAGTCAGCATGATGACTCATCACTGCACCGCACTGTCCTTGCGTCTGGGATGGGGTTACTACTGATTTCACATCAATGACTTAAAATAACCAATTTTTGTCACTGTTTCATTGTCACTGCAAAACTCAAATATTGAATGAAAGTCGAGTTTTTCACCACCGAATACTCAACTTCTAATTTCAAGATATTTACCCAGTTATAATTTACGTCGTTCATCTGACCTATGATTAAACTTAATCGAATACCTAACTTTCCGAATGGCTGGCCATCTGCTTTGTGATTGGCTTAAGCTATTCGGTAGCAGCTCGATAGTTAGAACTATGATTCAATCTCTAAATGCCTCTTCCTGTTTAATCAAGTGTAATTTCGATGAATGTAGCTTATCATAGGCTACAGTAGTCACCAAAGAGAGCGTCATCAAGAGAATCGATGTTTACTCAGAATGAGAATACATCAAAAAGTTTACTGTGATGTTTTCTGTAGATGCCATCGCTAAGTTTTCCGTGCACAGTATTAGACGGTCGTCTCTTCTTCTAGTTGACTAGAACGGAAACATTGGAATATGACTGTAACGTTAATGAAATGACACAATTTGCTGACATAATACCATAGCAATCGAACAATGACCCACCAGCTCACCATTAAACACGCAAATGTGCGACGTTTCAGTGACTGTTATGAACCAGATCACACAGCAAAGAGACATAGACATTTCAAGTTCTATAGAGAAGTTTGTGAACGTTTTTTCGTGCGTCTGCTAACTTTTTAATAATGATCGATGGGCCCAACATTATCGAGATAACTTTTGCGCAATGATCTGAATTCTTCGAATCTGAAGGAATCGTGGCAATCGAAGCAATTTGAAAGAATTCACAGCAAACCGCAAGCGGCGAACGACTATAATCCTACATGTCAGATCTGAATGTAAACACGACCATACTAAATTTGACAAATAACAGAGAACTCATTATGCATGTCCCTACAACATGAACTCTGCAAATGTTCATGCCACATCCGAATCATGTATGATGTGCAATAAAGAAATATCTTGTCTTATCTTATCTTTCAACCATGAACTAGTGTCATCTGGTTCATCAGTTGTATTAGGTAGGTATTTATTGTTAATGTTTTAGAGATGTTTTTAGTTACGCTGTGCAGCAACTAGAACTGAGCACCCCTATCTCTCGTCGTTTATTTCGCCTCAGTCAATGTGCGTCACTGTGCTGATGACTAATAAGGGCGGTTTTTTTGCTGATCTAAAAAAATTACGAATTTTGACTTTACTTTCAAGTAAATTTTTACCTAAAATTTTGACTTAAATGTAAAATTTTTACCCAATCTTTTTACCTAATTCAGTTTTGTTTAACCAAAGAAAACATCATTTCAGACTCACAAGAAAACGTTACTTGTTTTAATTAAAGAAACACATTTTATTATTGAGCCCACAAATACAAAGTTCTTCACGAAAAGAAGGAATGCCTCTTAAACAACGAGTTCATTGTTACTGGCGTTGTAATTCATTATTGCATAGTATTTAATGTTTTGGGGAGAAAAGTTTCTGTTAAAACGCAGGAGATTTTTCAACTGGGAAAAGTTTCGTTCGATCGCAGCTGTGGTTGATTGTGCACACAACAGAAGATTGTATTCAGTTGGTGAAATATCGTCACGTGCCAAGTTAACAATCTCCCTGATATCATTCTTAGATAAACGCAAGTTTATATATGATTTGATTTCACAGGGATCAATTCCGAAATCCAGACTGTTTACGTCCTGTATTACCTGTGTAGTTGGTTCCTTCGCATCGCTCCATTAGATGATGCAGAGGTCTATACGTTGCCACATCCACGAGTTGGTCAACAATTACTGTGCTGGAAACTGCAGATTTTGCACGACTTACAAATAATCCATCATCCTCGAAACCCAACACAGTTTGTTTGACGTCGGAAAAGTGGTCTGCATACCAAAAAGCCGCGTTTAACCATGTTCCCCACCTGGTTACGACCAGCTTTGGTGGACTTCCAATCGATGCAAAAAGAAGACGGCGATCACCATTTTTAACAGTGGGAGCCTTGATTGAGGAAATCAAACTGTCGACAGCCTCATACTTCGACTTCACAAGCAATGCACAGTTGTGCAACAGGTGCGCCATACGCGTTACATGAAATAATGATGGATACATAGACTTCAAAGTTTTGCCCGCAAGAGTCATATAGCGAGCTGCATCAGATAGCAGTAAAAGGAAATTATTGCGATGAACATTTAAATATTTAACAACATCATCAATAGCATGGCACACTGTTTGATGATTGAGGTTTCCTTCTAGCTGTCTACAGTCATATAGATAAGTAACTTCAGGCTTTTCTAGAATTCCGACAAGAATGTTCATAAACTTCCGACCAGAAATTTCCGTTTCGTCCACCATTATAAATATTTTTTTTCCATTCACATATCGAAACAATTTCTGTTGTTCTAACTGAAAGAGTTTTGGCTCATGTTGCCGACATGATGACTCAGATGGGCAATGATCACCCATAAAATCTAATAAATCTCGTATCGCTTGATAATCCAATTTATGTAAAGGAATGTCAGCGGCTAAAAACGCTGTTGTTACATGCTTAGCCATATCAGGTTTGAAGTTCAAGAAGGTCTGACTTTCATGCTTTGATGAGGTGGGTGCTGATGATGAAGAGGTAATTCTTTGTAACTTCGTCGCATGTTTGACACTTTTACGATGACTGTCAATCATAAACTATTTCGCGTATTTCACCGGGCATTCACAAAGCACACAGAAAAGTTCATTCCTTGGTGTTACTTTAAATTCTTGAGGATATTGGCAAGTAATTCTTTTGCACTTGGATGCATCACTTTCAGCTGTCTTGGGCATTTCGAACAATCGAAGATAGTCAGTGTCAGTTAACAAAAAGATGTAGTTATGTGCGTTGAAATCCTTGCGAGAATATTTGGTGTCCCAATAGCTTAGCTTTTTGTTTTGATTTAAAAGAGTTCGTGAAACCCAGATCTAAAAATAGCCGTTAGGAAGGCCAGGTGTCTAAAAATAGCGCCTGGGAAGAGCAGATTCCTGAAAAATTTACTGTCTTATTTAAACGTTTTCACCTTATTTGACTACAATTGACCTTATTTTTACTCTATTGACTATATTGACTTCATTTGTTTATTTTGACCGTATTTTACTTTATTGACTTTTTGACTTTATCAATCTTACTTTTTGCCCTACTAATCACTTATGATCGACAATGATATCATTTTATTTTTTTATAATGAAAATTTAGGCCTGCCATTTTTTTGTGAAAAATACGTCGGCCTGCACCGTAAATAGACCTAGGCATACGAATTTTTCGTTTTACACTGCTATCATGCTACTTTTACTGCTCTTAGCAATGAAGTTAAAATTAGATTGCATGTAGCATCGATCTATTCCAAATAATGGAAGACCGAAGAAAACAGTTTAGTCATACAAAAGTTTTTGTATCTCAAAGCTTAATTAGGGCCTAATCCCAACCTAAATACTGAAGGCAGCTAAATTGTGTCCGGCGCACAGGCGCCAGCAGCCACAAAGGTGGCAAAGGCTATGTCCACCAAGGCCTGCAAGTCAAAGACACCCAAAAGGCCCGCCTAAGAGAGCGGAATGAAGGAGGTCGTTGCGTACATCACTGCTCAGAAGAAATTCACCCTTCATCAATTGAAGGTGCAATTTCCTGACAAAAAGCCTCATCAGTTGCGCCTAACTGTTGAGAGCTTGATGACCAAAGGAACCGTCCAAGGCAAGACTATCACTTGCACTCTGAAAGTTACAAGAAAAGAAAGAGGTGAAGCCTAAGGCAACTGAAGCCAAGAAGCCTGCGGCCAAGAAACCAAAGGCTGCCACCCCCAAGAAGAAAGCTGCTGCTAACCCCAAGTAGTCTAAGACACCAGCCAAGAAGCCTGCCGCTAAAAAGCCAGCTGCCAAGAAGGCGAAGACCACCCCTAAGAAGAAAGCAGCACCCAAAAAGAAGTAAACTGCAATCTACTAAGCCTGTGAACGCTAATGTCTAATACCTACACATCAGATATCGTAAGCTTTGATTTAAGCTTTATATACTCGAATTACATATATGCATGCATACAATATGCAGTTGGTTAGGCCAACAGTATCTAAACTACGAAAAAATGCTAAAATATTTAGATTAAGGTCAAGACTTCAAAATCATCAAGAGTTATTAGTGAGTTCAATTTTCATTCATGGGACTACTGGAAGTCTGAAGTAACCAGCAATATATGAGATATATACTGTAAATACAGAGCTAATTCCAGAAAGCGGCGGTCTTTACTAACCAGGGGGCAGTAACACGAAGGTGTAGTTACGCTGAAATCGTCGTTAAGCCGTCGTAATGCATTTGATAACTTAACTCCCGGTAACACAAAGCTGTAGTTATCTGTGAAAATCGTTACCTTCTACACTAAATTATCAACACCGTGGAATCAGTCGTTAGACAGTTGCTAGAAATTCTGACAGTGATGATCACACTTTAGACATGACATATATAAGCTAAGACCAGAAATTGTGGAAGTGTATTGTTAAAAGATGGCTTTAGCAGTGCTGCATGAACTTCAGGAGGGTCAGAATGTGGGGAGAACTTTTCGTGATCGGCAAAATCCTTTGGATTTCATGGAAGATGAAGTGCTTGTACAAAATTACCGACTCAACAGAGCAGCAATTTTCGAGCATTTACCGTACTCGTATTTCCAAAATGTAAAAGCCTCGTTCACATATTACTAATAATTTATTCATAAGCTTATATTATACTCGTATTATAGAAACTAAGACAAGTCAGAAAAGACAAATTCAAACTAGTGTTTTTAAATTAGCATTGTTTGACAATTTGACAGACTGACAGACAAAAGCCTGTTTCTTTTTGCTACATGAGTCAACCACTAGGGACGGACAAGGGTAGAACAAACGAAAGAGACTAAATTTGCTTCAATAAAAAATATGAATAATTTATGATTAGAAACCATAATGGAACAAAAATTTTTGCTGATATCATTTTCATCATTTTAAAAAATTAAATGATATAAAATGATATCATTTTTCCTCAGAATAAAATGATGCCATTTTAATCATTGTCGATCTCTGCTAATCACCACAGCAATGGTCTATCCCCTACTCTATGGGTCTATCCACTTTGCCGTGAGATGCTTGAAACGATTAAGATGCTTAGACATGAAAGTTAACAACATTTCATGCTATCAGTAATACAAATGATGATGTAGTTTCACTTTAAATGTATTGTCTTTTTAATTTTATGATACTGTCTTTGTGAAAAATCAATTAGTGCATTCAATTGTATTTAGCAAATTGTTGAATGTTTCCTATTATTCTCATCGTTTATGAAGCAGGTGAATCGCTGTTTTTAAGTCAGCCGCATTGATTTATTGATTAAATCAATTCGATAGAAATACCACCATTTCAAAAAATACTTGACTGCCGTAATGAATTAAAGTGCCTAAACAGTCATGTAAAAAATTTTTCAAACAAAACTGCTCTGTAATTTTGTACATTCGATTTATTGGGAGATATATAACCAATTTTGCCTCAGAACTAAAAAGAAGATGTCGCTGCTCATTAGTCGCTGTAATGAAATGAGTCGCTACAAAAAGTGCATCAGATTCCGTTTCAAAATTCTTCATCAGTCGTTGGAATTGTCCTATGCTCAACACTTAAAATTGTTTTGTTGTGGCATTTGTCCATGCTGACGCAATGCACAGAATGGATCCGTCCGTCTGCCGAAGCATCCGAAATAGGGGCTCATCCGCAAAGATGACGCTCTATAACTGTCGGAACTGCCTATGGACACGTGATTTTTGACGTTACAGAACTTGTTATGTCATAGAAATATCCTGAATACATTGGATGTACTTGGTTTTCCTTTCGTTCATGTAAATTGATCCGTCTTGTGTTGTATGTACCTCCGAATTTACAAGCTTTACAATATCAGTGCATAGTTGATTACATTGTTCGAAATGCAGAGTTTGTTTCAGATACTCTTACGCATAGTCAGCTTATTATAGCTGGTGATCTTAATAGGCTACCGTGCCATGCATTTGAAAAACTCTTGGATTGACTCAAGCTGTAAATGAAGCCTCTCGTGGTTCATCTGTGTTAGACAAAATTTTTGTCGATCGCTCTTTGCTGCCTTTGCTTTTACCGATAGGTGTGCGGTCATAAAAGTGTTTTCCTGAAGCCTAAGAATGACTTCTTTTCTGAGGCTTTCATTGTGCGTACATTTACAGATTTTCGCAGAAGTCACATGTCTCAATTTTGTACTATCTTAGAATCATTTAGTTAGCATAATTTTTATAAGTCCCATGTCGGTCTTCAAGATAAATGCAACAAGTTCTATGCTTTCACCTGCGATGCTAAAACTACGTTTCCTGTACTATATGTTGAAGTTACGTCAAATGACAAGCCGTGGATTAATACATTGCTCAATTATCTGGTTAATAAAAAAACATGAAGGTTATCGGATCTGTTATTTTGAGCTGTATAACCACCACACATTAAAGGTTTTCTGTGAGATAGAGAATGCCAAACAAATTTGGATTAAAAAAATTGAGTTCGTCAAATCGTGGAGTGTGGAAAATTGTTAACAGTGCATGATCAAAAAATGAAGCAAGTCAACATCAATTGAAAGCGATTATTGATCAGTATCATTCTCCAGTTGAAGGTGCTGAAGCTATGAACAATCACTTCGCTGCCTACTTTTCTCCTCCAATTGACTGGGACTTGCTCCTAGATGGCATTTGCGCCAGTGACGAGTTCTGGATGCCCATGATTGACGTTGACATTGTGCAAAAGGAACTGGATAGTTTGAAGATAAATAAATCTTCAGGCAGTGATGACCTTCCACTTTTGCGAGAATGCTCACATGTTTTAGCAGGTCCTGTAACTCATCTGATAAACATTTCTATTCAGTCATTATATGTACCGGACCAATGGAAGCTTGCCAATGTAATTCAAATCCCGAGGGCAAAATGTCCTAAATTAAAAGATCTGAGACCAGTATCTTTATTGCCAATTTTTTCGAAATTACTTGAGCGTTGTGTCTTTAAAAGTGTGAAGAGAAAAAATGTAAGCAACTATGGGTACAATCAGTTTGGTTTCAAACCTGGATGTTCGACCCTGCATGCTCAAGTGTATATTCATGATTTTGTTATTCGTGTCCTTGATTTGAGTCGCACTTCTGGTATTCTCCTGCTATCTTTCGACATGAGTAAAGCTTTTGATCGATTTCTTCATGACATTCTCATACAATCGTTGGCTAAAAACAACTTCCAATTACGTTTTATCTTATGGTTGCTCATCTACTTAAGATACAGACGCCAGCGAGTTTGCCTGAATCACAAAATCTTAAGCTCAACCGTGCCTGTAACATTATATGTGCCCCAAGGCTTAGTGTCGGGTCCGTACCTTTTCGCGGCACATATGGATTCCTTAAAACCGGTCTCAAAATATTCTCATATGGCAGAATACGCCGATGATGCTATGGTTTTGATTTCATCTTAAAAATATATGAATGTGAATATATTGTTAAAGAATGAGGTTGACAACATGAGCTTGTGGTGCAGTGAAAACGGTCTCCTTCTGAATGCAAGAAAAAAAATGCATGTTTGTCTCTTGTGTGAGAGTAACAGCATTGGATTCTCCTGACATATCCTTTTGTAGCACAATGCGGATTTTAGGTGTGATTTTTCAGGACAATCTCTCGTGGAATGAGCACGGTACTCACATATGTAGACTTGCCGGGCGTCGTGTCACCATTCCGCGCCTCTTAAGAAGCCGAATATCCAAGGAAGATCTCATTGTGATCTATACTCTGTATATTCAGAGCTTGCTTGAGCTCAATTTTCCCTTGCTTGCTGTCATCACGAAGAAAGGCAACGACAAACTAGAGAAAATTCGTAAACTCTCACACAGGATCATTTGTGGAAAATCTTGCCGTTGTACTGCCTTTACTCTATTTTCTGTAAGACGTGATAACAAGGCTTTAAAAGAATTTAAGAAACTGATGCAACCTTGCAGTCCTTTGCATTTTTTGTGTCCTGAGACTATGAGAAGTTCTTGTCATCTACGTTTACCTGTCATCAGAAGAAACAGAAGAATATTATCATTTATTCCGCATTTTGTATAATAGGATTCATAGCATTTGATACTATATGAATTACTTTTTCATGTCGCTTGTGCTTATTGTCATTATTGTGATCTTAAATGTGCTGCATAATTTTCATTTTCTTTGAATAAAGAAACATTATTATTATATAGGTCGGAACTGCCAATGGACACGTGTTTGGCATTCTTTCATGTCCAAGTGTGATGTCATTTCCGTCCATGTGTGATGGACTTGGTGCTCATCTGAGTCCATGTGCGATGTTCCTGGCATTCATTTGTGTCCATGTATGATGTTTTTGGTATTCATTTTGTCCATATGTTATGTGTCTGGTATTCTTTTGTGTCCAAATGTCATGTGTTTGGCATCCATTTGTGTCCTTGTAAAATTCAACTGGCATACATTTGCATGTTACAATGTCATTTTTACATTGCTTTGCATGTGTAGAATTTCGATTCCCATTGCAGTGCAATGCGACTTCATTTTTATTCTATAGGTCCAAATAATAAACAATAGCGGCTCAATAAATCAAAGTATCCCTTTAGCAGCATTATCAAAAACTGCGATAAGAAAAAATTAAGCCGTTGCTGCTGAATATGACGTATTATTGAAAATGCACAAATTTTCGAGGTCAACCTCTTCGTTCAGGTGCGGCCATAGAAATTGACAACAATAAAACCTCTAGAATGGAAATTAAGCCTCATGCAATACACAATAACGGCACATAAATCGCACGCATTTTCACTTAGATGCACCTGCCAACGTCTGTATCATTGGGCTAGAATCAGTCACATGAGTAAATCGAAGGTTTTAATTGGTTCTTCATGCCCCCGGATGTGCCCCCCCGGATGTTCCCCCGGATGTGCCGCGACCTTGAGTCAATTTCCATTCTAGCGAACTTCAGATAAACAGTTTATTTCTATGGATGCGGCAGTTACAATGCAAACCAGCGATAGTGACAGTGAATAGCTATCGGATGATGATCACGTGATCAACAGCTGACGCAAAGTGCACAAACATGTCTATAGAGCAATCTAAAACGACAAGCGACACAACAGGCATGCATACAAATGTAGCTAAGAAATTGTACAAGAATACACTTGATGTAGCAATGATATTTACAAGTAGATGATACAGGTAAGGTAGGTGAGCGAATGAACGATAAAAGAATAAGCAAAGAAAAGAAAATAAATAAAATAAGCAAGGAAATAAATAAAATAAAATAAAATAAGCAATAAAACAAACAGCAGACAAGCGTCCTGCGTCAGCTGTTGATCACATGATCATCAGCCGATAGCTATTCATTGTCACTATCGCTGGTTTGCATTGTAACTACCGCACCTGAACGAAGAGGTTGACCTCGAAAATTTGTGCATTTTCAACAATACATCATATTCAGCAGCAACGGCTTAATTTTTTCTTATCGCAATAGCTGCTCACTTGAAACCCGGTCGACCTATCCCGGGCCGCTAGCAGCCTGAGTCCAGTTACAGCTCTGCTTAATGTCATTTTTCACCATTCATCTAATTGATTTCCATTCTTACATTCCACTTTTGTAGTGATTTACCTAACCATGTTTTGCTTTTGAAAATTATCATATTTTGCGTACATCATTTTGCAATTCTTTGGTTTTAGTTGATCTTCTTTTTGCTGAAAAAACATTTTCAATCTCGTCCTCACAACATACATTTGAAAATGGGCCTACTGTTTGCAATGATCTTAATCTACAATTTGCACGAGTTGAAACCCATGAAGAATTAGCGCGAGTTAAGGAACAAATGAGTTCAGATAACGTGCAAGATGTTTGGTTTGCATTACGTCGGCGCAGTGTATTTCTTACGATCTCTGCAAGTGGCTGTTCTTCTTTAGAACGTGTAACTGATATCGAGACCATAAAGGAGAAGCTTGAATGGACTGTTGGAGAAAGAACGGTGACAGGGCTGCCATGGACAGTCTCTGAAATACTGTTCAATGAATGCTTGGAGTCAGAAAACTGTATCAGAATAAGAAGAGGCGACAGTGAGCATCGTCTGTTTGATATAAGCTGCAACAATCAGTACAGAATTCTATGCAGCTCGATAGGTAAGTGTTACTGATGAGTGATCTCACTTTTTGAAGCGGAACTTGTGAAATTTAGCAAATATTATTTAGTTTTAATTATTTTAATTTAGCATTCATTCTTATTATTTTTTGTGTCGAACACCTTTGGATTCTTTTGTGCTTTTCATTTTTGATGATATTGATTTCTGCGTTACCAATTCAGCAGAAAATCAATATCATCAAAAATGAAAAGCACAGAAGAATCCAAAGGTGTTCGACACAAAATAATAAGAATGAATGCTTAAGTGAATTTGATAAGATACTAACCTTAAATGATTATCCTGAGCATTTTTCTAAAAATTTGAAAAGCGTCCATAATCTGCCCCCGTTAAGAACGAAGGTGAAATACTTCTTTTATTTGCAAATTCCTTTCATATCTGATTGCTTCGATAACAAGGTGTTAAGAATTTTTCGTAATCTTGACTTACCTGTGCGCGTATCCCATCAGTCGTACACGCTGCGAATGGCTTTGAGAAAATCATATTCCAAACATAAGTGTAAATTGAATCAGTGCGTTATTGCTGACAGCAACATCTGTTTGAGAGCTGTGGTAGTGTATGAAATAACATGCAAAACGTGTAAAAGTAATTATATCGGGAGTACAGTCCGTTCACTCCATACACGCATTAAAGAACATGCCACAAACAAAGACTCAAGTGTACTCAAACATCACCTAAGTTGCTCTCCTGACATAGCTTTCCCGTTTACGGTCAAAATCATAGCGTTTGATACAAACAGCATTAACCTACGTTTCAGAGAGGCCATATTAATAAAATCTATGAAACCAAGCCTTAATAACAAAGATGAATGTTCAATTTATATTTCACAGTGCTATAATCTCTATGATTATTGCTTCCATAATATAGTTTATGCTTTCCAAAGTGTGCATAAATTTCAAAGAGTGCAATAAACAGTCTTTATTGCACTCCTTCATTGAAATACATTAGCACATAGAAAGTTTTCTCGACTTCTGTAACACCTAAATCTTGTAAAATTTTGATATCTTGTATGAATGGATATTGCATACTCGTGCATACTCAATTCACACAAGTGGAAGAGGAAGGAATCGAGAAATTAGAGAGAAATGAAGATGAATTTATATCAGGTTGCATTAAATGAATGATGTTTTTGTTTAGATCATCCCAAAAATTATTTTCATGTATATTACAGTACATCTGCGTATTCTGCTCATCTTCCCATGTTCCATCTTTCGATATGACTAGTTAAATGGGCACAAATATTGTCTCTTTATAGTGACATAAATGCTTCATTTTAGGCGGTTCTATTGAGAATATTTTTTCCAAACTTGCTCCATGCCCTTTAGAAATATAAAACTCACAATGTCATGTACGTTAGTGTTTTCAATGTTTCCATTTTACACCGGTTATTAGCCATAGAAAAAATACAGCATAATTTTATGTCTTTTTTGAAAAATTCTCACACCCATGTCAATGGGCGCATCACTGAAATTCAACAATACACTTTTGTATGATGCCCTCAATTCTAATATATCCTAGTTTGAGTGTCGTAGACTGCAAACTCTGTTGGCGACAGTTGAAAAAGGGCCAAAATCCATGTTTTATCTTTGAAGAGCTGCAGTGAAAATCCCATGTTGAAATTGATATGAACGGATCGACAGTTTTTTTCATTTTGCCCTTAAATTGACTGTCAGAAAATGTTAGACCCCCATATTTCTTCCTAAGCGTGAATAACTGTGCACAATTTGGCGCGATTTTGACCCTCAAAAATCTATCTTCGCCTCTGCTCGAATTGGTATTGAGATGAAGCGTTAGATCTTCTCATGAGGTCGAGACATTCACTAAAGCTTTGTATTCCAAGTTTAAGAATTAGAAATTTCTCAAAACTCTTGTCTGCAGGCTCGTCGAAAGGAAAAGTCATTGTTTTTTTCAATAGATGCTTTCTCAGAGTTGGAGTTGAATTTGAGAAAACTGTACGATGAAAACATGTTAAATTTGCTGAATTTTCAATTGTCATGTGTCCCATGATGATGACGTAAACACTGTCGCCTACAGACGCTCCCAAACGTAGATTTCGCCGATTTTCAAGGCGAGATTGCGACCAAACTGTTGACATTTGAATGTCCAGTATAGAACATACAGGAAAGCTACCTAGTATCCATCGATGCTCAAAAAATCAGTTACCATTGATTGACGCTGCGACCTGTAGCCTGAACCAACCGATTGGCTTGACTGTTTGTTGATGACTAGTTGTTGATGAGATAAATCTGCATGTACAATGGACAGAGAAGCAGGCTATCTGATTTCAAAATTGCTTTGGTTTGATTTTCACATCATGTTAAGGATCATGATCATAGATTCTGGTAGTTCTGTGAAATGTATTCGCCTCATGTGCTATGCCCCTAATGCAATTAGGCGGTCGATTATAATTGAGTAAAATACGCTTAGATATCCATATTCAACATGTATATTTTGAACTGCAATACCTTTCTCAGGTAATCTACTGCAGTAGATTACCTGGGAGTAGATTACCTGTAATGTGTTATAACACACTTTAACGATTGAAACAGTACTATGATTGAAAACTAAGTTCTGACTCACCGAAGCGAAAAGAATTAGCTCTTAAATGCTCCATGAGAGCTAGAAGATGTGCCAGATTCAAAAAATTGAAGACGGAATTGTCTTAGACTTCTAAACCACTAATACACTCTTACAGATAACTAATAAATTATTAATAATTACGAGATGAGTCTGAGCTTAGTTTCAAACCCAATACAAATAATAGAGTAACACATCATAAAGTGCAATTGTTAAAAGTACATCCATAAAAATTGATAGACTTGTTTTCTCGTGCGTTTGTGTTGTTTGTAGATACAACATTGTTTGTTGTAGCTTCATATGATCCATAGTAGTAAGGAAGTGACAAATACCAGATAGCGCAAGATGGCCGCCATCGCTGACGTCCCCCCCTCCCCCTCCCCCCTCTGGAAAGGCAGAGTGTCGTGGTCGGCCGCCGTGGTGCTTCGAGTCTGACTCCCCCCCTCCCCCCCTCTGGAACGACAGAGTGTCGTGGTGGACTTGGGCGACCGCCAGGATTAGTCTTGAGGCTATAGTGTGTGATGTTTTTCGTGCTGAATGTTGGGTTGTAAAATGGGCTGTTTCGAGTGGAAAGAGTGGTCGGATGAGAAAATGGAGGCCAGATTCGGATTCAGCGTGAAATTCTGCATCGGTATGGTGAGTTTCAAGGCAATCGGCGAGAAAAAATTTTCAACATTTTTCGAAAAAACGACAGAGTTAGAATTTGGGACGTTTTGGGCTGTAGCTTCAAAACGAAGCATCGGATGGGAAAACGGATTTCAGATTTGGAATCAGCGTGAAATTCTCTATCTGTATGGTGAGTTTCAAGTCAATCGGAAAGAAAAAATTTCGCTGACGTCCCCCCCTCCTCTGGACAGCTCGCTTCGATTTTGGCTTCCAGTGGACGGATTTTGTCGTGCGATAGCTCGTTTGAAAGCTAAGAGTGAGACAAATTCACTGAAAGAATCGGCTTGTTCCTATCTGCCTTCGTTTAGATGTGAGACGCCATTTAAGATTTTGGGACATTGGCGAAAAACGACAGAGTTAGAATTTGGGACGTTTTGGGCTCTAGCTTCAAAACGAAGCATCGGATGGGAAAACGGATTTCAGATTTGGAATCATCGTGCAATTCTGCATCGGTATGGTGAATTTGAACGCAATCGGAGAGAAAAAATTTTCGCTGACGTCCCCCCCCTCTGGACAGCTCGCTTCGATTTTGGCTTCCAGTGGACGGATTTTGTCGTGCGATAGCTCGTTTGAAAGCTAAGAGTGAGACAAATTCACTGAAAGAATCGGCTTGTTCCTATCTGTCTTCGTTTAGATGTGAGACGCCATTTAAGATTTTGGGACATTGGCGAAAAACGACAGTTAGAATTTGGGACGTTTTGGGCTCTAGCTTCAAAACGAAGCATCGGATGGGAAAACGGATTTCAGATTTGGAATCATCGTGCAATTCTGCATCGGTATGGTGAATTTGAACGCAATCGGAGAGAAAAAATTTTCGCTGACGTCCCCCCCCCTCTGGACAGCTCGCTTCGATTTTGGCTTCCAGTGGACGGATTTTGTCGTGCGATAGCTCGTTTGAAAGCTAAGAGTGAGACAAATTCACTGAAAGAATCGGCTTGTTCCTATCTGCCTTCGTTTAGATGTGAGACGCCATTTAAGATTTTGGGACATTGGCGAAAAACGACAGAGTTAGAATTTGGGACGTTTTGGTGTGTAGCGCCCAAACGAAGCATCGGATGAGAAAACGGATTTCAGATTTGGAATCATCGTGCAATTCTGCATCGGTATGGTGAATTTGAACGCAATCGGAGAGAAAAAATTTTCGCTGACGTCCCCCCCTCTGGACAGCTCGCTTCGATTTTGGCTTCCAGTGGACGGATTTTGTCGTGCGATAGCTCGTTTGAAAGCTAAGAGTGAGACAAATTCACTGAAAGAATCGGATTGTTCCTATCTGTCTTCGTTTAGATGTGAGACGCCATTTAAGATTTTGGGACATTGGCGAAAAACGACAGAGTTAGAATTTGGGACGTTTTGGGCTGTAGCTTCAAAACGAAGCATCGGATGGGAAAACGGATTTCAGATTTGGAATCAGCTTGATGTTATTGTCCAATGAGGATCATCATCCAATGAGAATCAAGCATTTCTATATAAATAGCGAGCCTTCCACAGTGAGAATCATTCCATCGTTGAATCGCACGAGTGACGGACGCACATTTTCTCTCTCTCTCTAGTTCCCTGTTCTATTATCCAACTAAAATGGTAAGTCGCTACTTTCCTCCCTCTCTTCCCTTGAACGTAAACTTAATACAATCTTTTCCATTTTCAGGCATCTACTCCATCTGCTGCACTAGTAGGACAAAATGGCGGTCAAACGTTACAAGGTTCGCTACGGTCAGATCATCTACAACTGAGGCCAGTGGAAGAAACAACCAAGGTACATAATCCTACACCGCTAAAGCGTAAATTTAAACAAGTCTTGCGTTATGACGATCATGGTGTAGTACTCCAAACGGGAATGCTCCCTTCCACGGATGTCAAGATAATGCGCAATCAGTATGGGGACTACATACTGATCCCCGTGATTCCGTACATTCGCCACCAACTTGATATTATTGAGGAGTACGTGACATTAAATATGGACATTCCTACTCCTCTTGCTCAAGAGTGGAAGGCTAGAGATGACAAGGATACTCCCTATAGAAAGATTTGGGATGGTAATCACATTTGCCTACCGGTATCACATTGGTGTACTTACTATAAGAAGGATGGAGATCATTCAATACCCATCAGATGTGATGAGCTCGGAGAAGGTACTTGGGATATCCTTTTCAAAGTGAATGGGCTATATTATGGTCGACACAAGGATAATAAAATAGCCTCTCTCCATGCATATGGAATCTATCCTATATATTCCAAAACCACCCAACGTGGAAGACATAATTGATCAAATCCTTAACAGCAGTGGTACGAAGCGCAAGTCGGAGAAGAATGCTGCATCAAAACGCAAATCAAAGAAGGAGAATTACTAGTCCTTTCCTAACTCTACCCTATGACAATTCGCTTATGTGCTTTGAGTGTCGTAGACGTGGTCTTATTAGATACATTTTACTTCTTCGTTGCCATCATATCATTTGTGTATTTTGTCGTGAAAAGCATCGATGTAATTCTTCATTTTGTAATATGTTATAGAACGTTTCCTTAGATGTGTAAATTTCCGTTTTAGGCTTCAATCATCATTTTTATGGATTGTGAGGGTGAACCTGTACAGGAGCTCAGTGCTATTGCTATGAACAATTGGACATATCAGATTGTTAGTGTCTATCATCAACATGCCAACTGCAATCCCAATGTTGATCAATGGGCGAGAAAACACATTCATGGACTTAATCTGAAATATTTGCAAGACTATGGCTTTTCTTGTGAGAGTGCTCTTCTTATTGACTTTAAACGATGGTTAGCTGCTTTCAATGTTATACGCATCTTTTGTAATAATCCTGGTAAGGAGAGGAAAGTATTTCCCAATCTAGTCATTAATGATATTTTGCTCCCGCCTTGGGATAGTAGAGTGAATCAACATTATCATGAAGTCGCGAAACGTTTTAAGGATTTGTGTGTTCCTATTTTGTCTGTTCGTTGTAGTAGCTACGTTCATAACCAATGCTTCTTTCCTCCTTACCTCAACACTGCCAAAGTCCTATATGGTTATCATTGCTCGCTGTATGATAGTTACCAGCTGTATCTATTTTATCTCTTTCAAACCATTGATTTATAATGCATGCTTATTACCGTTATTCAATAAATGTTACTATGAGAAGAGTTGTTGTTTTCATGCAATGGATGTGTTAGATAAAGGGCGATCATGTCTTTCTCAAACGACTGCGGAACATTACGTTTTCATAGGCAAAGTTTAAAAGGAGCTGTTCAAGATTATGTGATAAATTTTCATAAAGATGAGACTGACATCGAAGCAGTGGTCGATGATGCTAGCACTCTATTTCTAGAGTTAATGAATACATTCTCTGATAGCATTATCATGGCGCGATTAGTTGCGAAAATTAAGTTTAGTCATTTTGGAAAGGAAGAGGTGGAAAGTCGCTCTTTCCATTTTGCTTCTTATTCAATGGAAGTGGTAGATCACCCCGAAGAATTTTTTAAAAGACATATGATAAAAATTGCTGAACGTCTTAACGCATTTAACCATCATGGTAGCAGTCTAGTGATTGAAGCGATTTCAGATATTCACATTCAACTTTCCATAAAGAAAAATTGAAAATGCAGTGGTACTTGATTGTGGCACAACTGGTTTTTGAGCTATGTCTGCTC